>CM076675.1:163781891-164311095 GCA_038501925.1 Xenopus petersii
TGTAGATAACATCTGATTCAGAATTAGTTAAATTGTGTCTTTTATTTTCAAAACACAATAATCACATTTCCTGACATGGGTTTTTAAGCTCATGTTGGACGTTATTTTCCAAACCACACTTGGCTCTAAACATCGAAATGAGACCACAAAGAAGATCCAAAGTATGGCAAAAATTCTATCACACATACTGTAGTTAGGAGGCTTAGGTTAGACACAGAGTCTATGGTCTATTGAGAAAACCACAAGGAGCAGAAGTTAGCAATAAAAGGACCAAGTTGCATGAGATCTGTATGATCTCCTGCATGATAATTGGTCACATATATCAGGACAATCTAGGCCAAACACATGCACTTCATGATAAGTCCACCCATGTAGGTCATGGATCATCTGGAACTCATTTTGCAACATCAGTTTTTTTTGTAACTTAGATTTTTATTTGTAATCACAGTGTTACCTGACAGTAAAGAATACAGGTATACTATTACACATAGCACAATATCCAATATCAAACGCATAGCTAAGGGTCAATGTCAAGTATATAATTCAAGATAATCATACTCATATCAATAAAAATTATAACAACAATACGTGTAATGATAATCATGGTAGTCACGTGGAAGAAAGAAAGAAAACATGTTAAACAATGAAAGCTTCATTACATACAGTAAGGGGCACGTTTACTTAGCTCGAGTGAAGGATTCAAAGTAAAAAAACTTAGAATTTCAAAGTTTTCTTTTGGGTACATTTGACAATGAATAGGCTACTTCGACTATGACTTTGAATCGAATGTTCCGAACTAAAAATCACTCGACTATTCGACCATTCGATAGTCGAAGTACTGTCTCTTTAAAAAAAACTTCGACTAGCTACTTCGCCACTTAAAACCTACCGAGCACCAATGTTAGCCTATGGGGACCTTCCCCATAAGCTTTCTAAGCAATTTCTGATTGAAGGATATGCAGTAAATCCTTCAACTTTGATATTCGAAGTCGAAGGATTTTACTTCAAAGGGTCGAATATCGAAAGTTAATTAAACCTCGATATTCGACCCTTAGTAAATGTGCCCCTAAGTGTTCATTTATCAGAGTTTTAATAATACCCAAGGAGACCATATTGCTAAAGAGTGGTGAAACTTGTTGTGTATTAATGCAATGCCTAGTTCAAATATTTTATTCGTTTCCACTCTCCGTTTTACGTCTGCTAAGATCGGGGGAATAGCGGGAACATCAGTTTTAATCAGATGGCACCGTTATGCCAATTGATTGTTTCATGGTTCTGTTCCACTTAATGTTTGTGACAGGTAAGACTATGTTCAATAACATAATAGATTGGAAAACCAAGTAAAAGCAGCCTAAGTTCTTGAGACATGATGCTAATATTAGTAATAATCAGGTATTGTTTTCCCTTCCCAACTGAAAGCTAAGCATCGAGTCACTCCTTACATGAGCAAGCTGGTGCAGTCAATATTACATTTCTAATGTTCCGTGATGTGATCGGATTAGATTCCAGTCTTATGTTAATGTTATGATCATCATTCTTCATACTGTCAACCTGAGGTCAAACTATGCTCTGCCAATCGCCTCAGAAGGTATATATAGTTGTACAAGATGAACCCGTTGTAGTTTGCTTCATGATAAAGCTAGATTAGTTGTCTGAAGCACTCTAAACTTTAGGTTTTTACAGTATTTCTGTCTATGTTTAAGAAGATAAATAAGAGAATTCCCACAAAGGATTTCAGGCCGATCCAGACAAGCAATGGATCTTCATACATTACGTCACTAAAAAATCATGTAAACCTTAAATAAACCCAATAGGCTGGTTTTGCTTCCAATAAGGATTAATTATATCTTAGTTGGGATCAAGTACAAGGTACTGTTTTATTATTACACAGAAAAAGGAAATAGTTTTTATAAACATATGGATAAAATAGAGTCTATGGGAGATGGTCTTCCAGTTATTTGGATCTTTCTGGATAATGTTTCGGGGTAACGGATCCCATACCTGTAGTCATTTTGAGTAATTGTTCTGTAAATGTAATGGTAAGTTTCAGCTCACCCAAGTGGATATTGGACTAGACCAGGGGTCTTTGGTTGCTCAAGAGTCGCAGGTTGGGGATCACTGGACTAGGGGGATTGGGACCTACAAGGAGGTTAAAGGCTTACACATAAATATATTTTAGTCCTCTTCTTTCCTCCTTACTTCTTTAATTATCAATGAAAAAAGGAACATGAAATAAAGCATGTGATCAGGGATTTGTTGGGCGTTCTCATAGATTCTGGTTGGCTATGCTTCTTTATATGCTTCATATACTCTTATACTCATGTTTGGGGGGTGTAATCATGACATCAATATGGTCTATGGTATTTTAGGCACCGCCCGATTGAATTGGGTATTGCTGGCCAGAAGAATTAAGCTATTTGTCAAGGTTCCTAGGGTAGATGGTTCTTTTAGAGACACCACATTTCCCTTTGTATTCACTGTATTCATATAGGAACATTATTAGCCATACCCACAATCTCACCTGGCCATTCTCATTCCAACCCTACAAACCCTTAATCCACCCATAGCTCCTCATCTTGACCAGTAAACCCTTGGCCATTTCAGGTCTATGACTGAGGAACTAAAAGAATCAATAGCCGGGCTGCATGACCTTCATTGTTTCCTCCCCCAAATAAAGTTTGATTAAACCTATGAATCAAGCACAAATCTGAGCTAATGCCTGAAGCTATAGAGATGGATAGAACCCTGAGATGCAGCTATTGGGTTTGTAGGGTGTGAGAAAGCATCAGGGACCAGAGACCAACAGCAGAGTCCATACCATTGAATAAAGACGCTGCTTAGATGTACTGTGAAATTTTTTCAAGATAACTCAGGGAGTACAGTTACTTTAGCTAAGCATTGCTGGTTTTGTTTTAGCTGGTTTTGGGTTTAGCAACTTTTCTTATGACATTAACAGTGAAGAGCCAGTAACAGTGAAAAGTGTTATTTTAAACACATCTCTACATTATACCTGTCAGTCACACAACTGCATAGGAAGCATTTTTTGGCAATAAGAGAATTATTTTGTGCATGACAGTTTTTCATCAATTAGACCTACGACACACTTAACGATCAGCGACAGGCGTGAATGACAAGCGGCACAGATATGTATGAGGCCTTTCTCCGAAGCAATAGCCATTGAATTCAATAGGGATCTAATCTGTCTCCCGCATCCACCAGGACTTATGCACTGGGCCATGTAGTTTTAAAAAATAGTTACTAGACTCTGTATGAGTTTTTATGGTTCTTTGTATTCGTACAGTATATCCACCACCATTCCATGCCTTCTGGGGCTCATTATGTATCTACTGTTTTTTTAATCATTTCAATTACTTTAATTGAAGGAAGTACAGTTGGAAAGTAAACTCGAGGCATCGCACTTGCCGAAAACCTACCATATGTATACACACACACGCAAACATGCACAGGTTTAATTTTAACCCGCCTTGTTGTGTGCCATCGCCCACTCCTCCCAGCAGAATTCTTTATGCTAATATGTCTCTGTGCTGGGCTCAGTGTGGGTGGTGTAATAAGGGAATAAAACTGAAAAGCAAACAGATCCAACATTACAGGTACTCTTTATTTCCCACAGGGAAGACAGATCTGATTAACATATGAATAGAAACCAAGCATAGCCAGCAATGGACAGAATCCTAGATCAGTTCACCATGTTAATTATAAGTGTATAATTAAATTCTTGATGTCAATGACCTATAAAAGCTTGGAAACCATCACAAATAGTTCCTGAGGGACATTATTCTCCTCAGTTCAGTACAGACACTCCCAGAATCCTGCTGGGTTGGAATTGGTTTGGTAGAATTAACATTTTAGATAGGGGGTCCCATCCCGACCCCTGACGTTATTGACCCTAAAGGTCACCATTACATCCTTCTATGTCACCTGTTCCACTCCCTGTCTGGATGGTTGGGTGATGAAGGAAGGCAATCCTACAGGTAACATTGTTAGCCTTTGGTATGACCACCTTAAAGGGGATTTCCATTAATATTTAGGACATTATAGGTGAACCTATTCTAAAAAAAAAACTCTACGGGCATATACATCATGATGTATAAATTGGAAGAAAACATCACAGATGATGTTGGCCACAGCAACCAATCAGATCTTTACTTTTGTTTTCTAACTTGTAAGTGACTGTTGAAATCGAATTGCCGATTGGCTGCTATGGGCGACATCACTGGTTTCCATTATTGATTTTGTATAGTTTAGTAATTATTAGCATGACTATTTGCTGCCGGCAACTGAAAGCGGGGTCACCGACCCCAAAAACACCAGAAGCAGACCAGCTATGAGTGTTCATGTACATCCCTATTTATTATTTATCTTTTTTTTCAGTCCCTCTCTCATTCGTCTTTCATTCTGACTCATACATCATAATAAAAGTTCATCAGTTGGCGTTGACTGCTGAAATGTGACTCCATTAATGGAATCATACCTCTATTGGGTTGCTGGGAATTACAGGGCCATAGGAAATTTTGCCCATGATACTGGTGAGCAATAACAACATCATAAAAAGAGAAATGGCTCACATAAATAACGGGGATGGGAAAACTATGGCCGTTGAGCAGTTGTGATGAGACTTCACATTGTCTATTCCCACAGAACAGTATGTCAGATTTCTGTACGTCTCCAAGAAACTGAATCATACATAATACAGCTTACTGCTTGTTTCATGCTTGATGGATCTAAAGGCAAAAGCTCTGCACGTTAACACCTCTTGTTTGAGGACTTTAAACACACTTTCTTCAGTTCTTGGAACTCATTTACAAAGGTGGAGCATTGCAGTTTTTGTTTAAGAAAATGAAATTGTCATTAAGGTGGTTGGAAATTGGTTGCACGCTGAAAGGGCATGTGAAGTATCAACATAAAAAAAATAGAGCCATAATTAAATTGCTGAAAGGCTGGACCCCCATTAGATGGGAAAAAAAGTTAGGGATGTCTACGCTATGGTCTTCCAGGGTTGGACTGGCCTGCAAGAGTACCAAGGAATATATCAATGGGCCCCACTGTAGGACAATATCAACCATGGACTCCCAATACTGTAAAAAAAAGAAGGAAAAGCTAAATGAAGCAAGCTTTATCAGAAAGGTCTATATATACATGTCGCGATCGCCGCCCGGAGCAGGTCCAGGAGCTCCGGGCGGCGCGTCCTCTCCTGCCGGCGTCGCTCCCAAAATGGCGGCGCCCATGGCCGCCACGTGGGTAAGCGGCGCCGGCGCGATGACGTCAGTGCGCCGGCGTCGGCGCAAGGGCGTCAATGACGTCAATGGCGCCAAATTCAAAATAAAAAGACCATCTAGACGCCAGAATGGCGCCCAAGAATAGGAATACTTTCCCTAAAGTGTATCCTGGGTTTCCTGTGTGCCTTATTGCTAAATCTTGTTCCTGATCTGTTTCCTGACCCTTTGCCTGGACTTTGGACTTTGTTGATATCTACCTGCCTGTGAACTCTTGCCTGGATCCTGACTATTCTTCGATTAACCCTTTGGACACCGCGACCTTGTTCCCTCAAGAGGGCTTCCTCCTTGATCCTGACTACCTCCCTGGAGGGAGCTCCCGGCTCCCTGACAATACACCAGTAAACCCTCAAAGTAATGCTGCTCTGAGTCCTCTGTTAAAAGAAACACCACATTTCTTTCCTTCTATTGTGTACTCATGGGCTTCTATATCAGACTTCCTGTTTTCAGCTTAAACCTCCAGGGCTAGGGCTTGAGCATGCTCAGTTTGCTCCTCTCCCCCTCCCTCCTGTAATCTGAACCCAGAGCTATGAGTGAGCAGGGGGAGACTTGGGCAGGAAGTGACATCATGCCAAGCTAATATGGCAGCTGCTATCCTAAACAAACAGAGAGAGCTTCTAGAGCTGTTTACTTTGGTATGGTAAAGCATTCTGCAGAATAAATAGCGTTATAGCTTGTACTATTGTGACTAATCTATTGGCAATAAACTGCTTCAGTAGCTTTCCTTCTCCTTTAAAGAGATACACTATTGGTCTTCATTAACATAGGAAACTGTAGTCCTGGCTGAACATTTTAATGGAGTTTTCAGATTTAAATTAATTTTTAGTATGATGTTGAGAGTCAATTTGCAGTCTTGGGGGAAAATGTAATAAAATGACAATGCAATGATAAAAACTATTTGTATTTATTTATCAATGTGATGTTCTTCATTAGTCTGTTATTGCATTGAGAATTTTAATTGCACACTTTTAGTAAATGCTTAAAGGTGACTTAATATTTTTTTGTGTGTGTAATTTTTAATTATTAAGCTTTTCGTTCAGCAAATCTCCAAATGGTAATTTGAGCAGCTAAGGTCATAATTACTCTTGCAACCAAGCAGTGGTTATTGGGATAGTAGGATATTGAAGTATCAATAGCAGAGGCCCGAAAAGAAAGATAAGTAATAAAATATAACAGTACAGGTATGGGACCTGTTATCCGGAATGCTCAAGACCTGGGGTTTTGCGGAAAACAGACCTTTCCTTAAAGGAGAAGGAAAGGTTAAAACTAAGTAAGCCTTATCAGAAAGGTCCATCTAAATATACCAGTAAACCCCCAAAGTAATGTTGCTCTGAGTCCCCTGTCATAAGAAATACTGCATTTCTTTCCTTCTATTGTGTATTCATGGGCTTCTGTAGCAGACTTCCTGCCTTCAGCTTAAACCTCATTGCCCTGGGCAAGAGCATGCTCAGTTTGCTCCTCTCCCCCCACCCCTCCCTTCTCTACTGTAATCTGAGCCCAGAGCAGGGAGAGACTCAGGCAGGAAGTGATGTCACACCATGTTAATACTGCAGCTCCTATTCTAAACAAACAGAGAGTTTCTAGAGCTTTTTACTGAGGTATGGTAAAACATTCTACAGAATAAATATAGCATTCTAGCTTGCACTATTGCAGCTTATCTATTGGCAATGAAATGCCTCCGTAGCTTTCCTTCTCCTTTAAGTATACTAAGAATTCCTGTAAACAATAAATAAACCCAATAGGCTGGTTTTGCTTCCAATAAACATTAATTATATCTTAGTTGGGATCAAGTACAAGCTACTGTTTTATTATTACACAGAAAAAGGAAAGCATTTTAAAAATTTGTATTATTTGGATAAAATTGAGTCTACGGGATTGGGACTTTCCATAACTTGAAGCTTCCTGGATAACGGATCCCATACATGTATCAATAAATGTGTAGTGTCACAGAGCAATAGTTTCCATACCTCCCAACATTTGAAAAATGTTTTGACTACGGCCATTTATGGCCACACCCCTAATTACCATGTGCCTTTTACAAAATTTGTCAGGTGAGAGTTTTAGGGCTATGTCTTATGTGTTATTACAGTTTTCTAATGAAGCTGAAATTGCCCTTTAATTGCTAAGAATTGCTCATTCTGCAACATACTAAGGGGGTTATTTATCAATGTCTGAATTTATCTCAATATTTTCTGCTACAAACTCCGATCAAATCCGCTCTGGTTTTTTTCGCTTATTTATTATTACATTTTCCCAAAAATTTGATTTGTGAGAAAAAAATCTGATTTTTACGTTTTTTTTCAGATTTTTCATCTGATTTTCAAAATTTTTGGTATTTTTCACCCAAAAACTCAGATTTTTGCCTGCAAACTCCGAAAACATTGGAGTATTGCACGAAACCCAGCGCACATCAAAAAATCATTGGGACTTCTCCCATTGCCGGATTTTTAGATTCGGACTTTTCCATCCTCCATTTTCCATCTGAAAAATTTGTGATTTTTAAAGGATAAGTAAACCTTTAAAATAAGTGAATGTAAAATTGATGAGGGTGCAATTCTAAGCACTTTTTTCATTTACATTCATTATTTATTTTCTTTTCATTCCAAGATATTAAGGGATACATGTACTGTTAATATGAATGAATTTTGTTACAACAGCGCCACCTGCCACCTGAAAGTTGTCAGGTAAAAGAAAGAGGCTGCTCTGATTTTCTTCTGATTAGGAATAAAATTAGAAACCTTTCTCAAATCTTTCCTAAGCAGAAGAATATCAGAGCAGCCTCTTTCTTTCTCCTGACAACTTCCTTGACTACTTGGTGGTCAGACTGGTGGGAAACTGACCAGCAGGTGGCGCTGTTGGAACAAAATTCATTCATATTAACAGCATATGTATCCCTTAATATCTTGGAATAAAAAGAAAATAAATAATGAATGTCAACGACAAACGTGCTTAGTATAGCAGCCTCATCAATTCATCAAGATTAACAATGAGCAAATATTATTACATTGCTTATAATATGAGCTACAAGTTTATGATTTTATCAGTGTCCTTACACTACTCTGCTTGGGGCTATAATGAAACTCTCCCGAGACCAGACAAGTCTAAATCACAAAACAGTCATTTTCTTGATATGCTTCAGTCTAGTAAACTGCTTGGATTATAATTCATTTTTGCTTTGGGCAAGCAGAGCGTGTGAGAGATATTACTGGATTTGTCACATTCAGCAACAGTAATATAGATTTTAAAGAGACAGAGCTGAATTAGCTGGGAACAGCCTACAAACTGGTTCCAACAAGTCATTTGTTCTTCATGTCTCATACTAATGTCTATGTAAATAATTATAATGTTCTTTTATTAAACCTCATTTTTTTCACCAAATTTTGAAATTAAGGTTGATATGTTTGCTTTGCTAAGTTGAGATGAGTGAAACATCCGTCCATGGAAAAATTAGCAAAATATCAAATTTTGCAAAATATCAAATTTTGCCAAATGTTATTCAAATGCATTAGAGTGAACTGGTGTTATCTGCATGTTTTCTTCTCGCATCAAATGCATTGGAGCCAGTGGGGAGTTTTATTAAGCACATGACACTTGCCCCGATTTCATAAAAATTTTCACAAAGAGGCAAAATGTAGAGCAAAAAATGTGCTCATCCCTTTTGCTAAGCTTTATCTCTTATCACACAGGTAATCAGCCCTGGTAAATAGTGATGGGCGAATTTATTCGCCAGGCGCAAATTCGCAGCGAAGTTGCGCGATTCGCCGCCAGCGAATAAATTCGCGAAACGCCCGCGAAAATCCGGCATCAAAAAAGGGGCGCTGGCGTCAAAAAAACGTGCGCCGGCGTCAAAAACTAGACGCCGGCGCCGTTTCACAAATTTTTCGCCGTTTCGCGAATTTCGCAAATTTTTCGGTGAAGCGAAACGGCGCAAATTTGCCCATCACTACTGGTAAAGGCTTACAGGTTTCATAAGATTTATCTTTATTACCAAAACTGTAAAAAGTTTTTTTTTTTCAAAAATTTTTTTTACCTTGTCCATCTACTTTTTCATATTTTTAGGCAACTATGGGGAGAGAGGAATGGAGGCATTCAAAGACATGTCAGCTAAAGATGGCATCTGTATCGCTCATTCCTACAAGATTTACAGCAATGCCGGTGAGCAGAGCTTCGACAAGCTGCTGAAGAAGCTACGGAGTCATCTCCCTAAAGCCCGGGTGGTGGTGTGCTTCTGCGAGGGCATGACCGTACGAGGGCTTCTGATGGCCATGAAGCGCCAGAATCTGATCGGGGAATTCCTTCTACTTGGAAGGTAAGTTTATTATGTATGTTTTGCAACAAACTACAAGGAACATTGTAGTACAGGCATGGGATCCTTTATCCCGAAACCCGTTATCCAAAAAGCTCCGAATTACGGGATGGCCGTCTCCCATAGACTCCATTTTATTGAAATAATCCAAATTTTTAAAAGTGATTTCCTTTTTCTCTGTAATAATAAAACAGTATCTTGTACTTGATCCCAACAAAGATATAATTAATCCTTATTGGAAGCAAAACCAGCCTATTGTGTTTATTTAATGTTTACATGATTTTCAAATAGATCTAAATTACAGAAAGATCCAATATCCAGAATACCCCAAGTCTCGAGCATTCTGTATAACAGGTCCCATACTCGTACCTGTTTTATCCTCTCAACAATTGATGAGGAACATTTTGATCGCTCCCCAATCTACCCAGACAATGCCCAACTACGTCCTGCTCTTCCAAAACCCCATCAGCCTTCCTATACATCCTTTAGGTCATTATTAAGGGGGCTCTCCCAGAGTTAACAAGTCTACTGGTAGGCATTTAAATAATGATCATGATGATAATCTTGATGATGATCATGATGATGATCATCAACATCAACAATTGATGAGGAATATTTTGATCACTCCCCAATCTGCCCAGACCATGCCCAACTACGTCCTACTCTTCTAAAACCCCACTGACTTTCCTATACATTCTTTAAGTCATTATTAAGGGGTTCTCCCACAGTTAACAAGTCTACTGGGAGGCATTTAAAAATAATCATGATGATGATCATGGTAATGATGTTGATGATGCTGCTGATGATGATGATCTTGAATATGATGATAACAATGTAGACCTGCATTTATCTAAACCTAGTTCCACTTGACTTTAATGGGAAAAAGAAATAAGGTCTCAAAAATGCCCAGGGACTTATTAGCACTCTAATGAGGAGGGGATTAGTTGACATTTCTGCCTGACCCTTACCAAGGAGTGTATGGGGTAGGCATAAGAGGCATGTGCTTAAGGACTTAAAGGTGGAGGTGCGCCAAGCATGTACCTCTTCTGCCCCCTTCTCTTGGCTCAGACTCTTGTGTCCCCCACCTCTTGTAACCTTGGCGTGTGCCTGCACTCTTCCACGCAGGTGCACACATGTGCTTGTTCGTACAAGCGTATGGGGATGATGTTATCAACCTGGTTTCCTAGGTTACCAGGCATTTTTGCCACTCCTGGTAGCCTGTAAGGCAATGCCAGATGAAGCAAGGGATGACTACAATTTTTTAGATATGGCCAGTTATTATTTGAGGATACCCATATTTCTTGTACATTCTGTAAATGCTGCTCCTATACGAGTAAAGGTTTAAGATGTACTCATGCATCATTATCTTTGCTGATCTGAGAGAAATTTCAGTGTGCGCCCAATAAGTTTCTGGAGAACATCTCGTCCCCCAGCCAAATAGCAAGAGCCCAGAGTTCTAAGGCTACCGCAGCTGATTTCTACAGTATTCTTGCTGATCTTTTGATTTTTCTTTTTTTTTTTTGTAACTCAGAAGGAAAGATCCCCCAAGGGTGCGAGCTTAATTTAACTTCCTTTTAGCCTAAATGTAACAATTTGACAATTATAACAATGCTGGCTTGCAGTTTAATTAGAGCAGATTAAACTTCTCTTAAAGTGGTCAAATTGCCTTTCAGATCCAGTAAAGCTTCTAAGCACAGTTAATGGTAATTACGGCAGGCATTTTCCGCACAGATTTATATTTGATTCAGCCGAATTTGCTCCTCAGATAATCTGCTGTACTCCAATGTCTGGAATCATATTGGATTTTCTGCCTGTGACTTACTGCCAGAATGCCATTTACCTGAGCAAAGCCAAAATTGGATCAACTAGAAGCAGTAAATGTGATGCTTGTAGCTTTCCCTCAGCCATGATAGCCTCATATTGATTGATGGGGACGGAACAACACTTTGCAGGGCCCCTAATCAACACTATGGATGGCGGGTACGGAACGCATTTTAGGACATTGTGAAGGGAAATCACTGTCCTGCATGCGTTGACGTAAGCCAGAGGAATGCGAAATGGCATGCTTTTTTACTCACCCATCCTCCGAGCTCTTCCCTCCTCAGCTCTTGCTCCTCATTCATCAGCCATCCGTCCAGGGTCCTCGCTCCTCCCTTCATAGCCATCCGTCCTGAGTCCTTGCTCCTCCCTTCTCAGCCATCTGTCCGGGGTCCTAGCTTCTCCCTCCTCAGCCATCAGCTGTTACTCCTCAGGCTGTGCATAGTCAGTCCTGTGCCCTGATTATAGTTACTAAACCTTCCATTTTTGCTTTTTTTGTGATGCCATTTCTTTTAGCCAATAGAAGTTTTAGGTGTTTTAATTGCACCAATCAAATTCGAGATAGACCTGACGCTGAGGAGGGAGAAGCTGTGACCCAGGACAGATGGCTGAGGAGGGAGGAGTGAGGAGCGAGGACCCAGGACAGATGGCTGAGGAGGGAGAAGCTAGGACCCAGGACGGATGGCTTAGGAGGGAGGAGTGCGAAGCGAGGACCTAGGTCGGATGGCTGAGGAGTGAGGAGCAGGAGCTGACAGCTGAGGAGGGAGGAGCGAGGTGTGACGTCTGCTTTGAGGAGGGGTGAGTGGAAAAGCAGGCGACATTGCATTCCTCTAGTGTAGGAGATCGCATACAGGACATGGATTTCCCCTGACAATGTCCTAAAATGCGTTCCGTAGGGGGGGCACAATCGGTAAACACAGTAGGGTCCTTTAACCTTGGGCCTCCAGTACATAAAGTCTACGTAAAATACCACAGTAAAATGCATTCCATTGTAATATCTTGTGCTTTAAATAGTAAGTAGTAAGAACCATGAAATATAGAATTCAATATTCTAAGGCAATTTAAATGTTGCCGTAACTTATATTTTTTGTCTTTTTTTTTTATGTATTTGCTTCTTTTGATCTGCAACTCTGAGTAGTGATGGACGAATAAATTGGGCAGGCACAAATTCGCACCAGGCAAATAAATTCCGTGTTTCGACGCTGGCAAATAAACTTGCAAACTGCCACAAAAATTTGCTGGCAAAAAAGTCTCTTGCGTCAAAACCGTCATGTGTAAACATTATTCAGACGCTATTAACTTAACTTTAACTTTATCGCCCCATGTCAAAATTGACGCTGGCGTCAAAATTCAAGTTTTGCTCATTTTTCGCCGAAGCGAAACAGAACAAATTCAACCATCACTAACTCTGTGGCTTGGAACTGAAACCATTATCTGGTTGCTAAGGCCCAGTTATCTTAGCAATCAACCTTGGGGTGGGTTAGTAATGGTTCTGGTATTTGGATGAACCTGCTCCAACTCTGCCCCAACCCAACCCGAGCTCCAGGGGCGTAAATACAGAGGAAGCAGTCCCTGAGGCTGCAGGGGGGCCCATGAGAAATTGGGGTCCATGAAGTATGGGGGCCCATGAGGCCCTAATTAATATACAATTTCAATAAATATTAGCAAAAGAGGTCAACCTCTAGACATTTTGGGACCCCAAAAAGAATTTGCTGTGGGGCCCAGTAATATCTAGTAATGCAACTTGTGCCACTGCCCAGCTCCGCTCTTTCCCATTCACTCATCTACACTGCTCTGCACCTTCTGAGAGCAATGGATTTTAAGGTTACCCTTAAGGTAATCCACCACTGATCCAGGTAGCAGATCCCCTATATATTAACTACTCCTTCCTCTAAAGCCAAAAACTTCCAATGGCTTTTACCAATGGTTGCATCGCAATGCCAAAAAGGCTGTGGAAGGCGTGGAACAGACGACAGATTAAATCTTTCATAACTGTACATTGTGACTTTTTTATATCTTTGTTGTATATATTATACTATATGTATTTATATATGTGTGTGTGTGTTCTCTTGCTGCACCTAAGCTCCTACAAATAAAAGGTTAAACAAGTGCTGGTTTATCCTCAACTCTGTTTTATCTCACACAGCACAGTTACAATCTGGCTTTAAATAGTAAAGCGACTTTCATTTATCCCCATGAATCTTTAGCTGCTGCCACTGAGTGAGTGTTTTTTTATGTTGTTTTATCTACTAATCCTGCAGGTTCACTTAACCTAAAATTGTGCAGTGTCATGTGGAGCAGAACTGCAGATTAAATGGACACTATACAGTTACATTTTTCAGTGCTTTCTGTGCTTAGTACAGGGAATACCTATGCTGCTATAGTTTTATGGGATCTCTCTGTACAGACTATGAACAAATAGGGATGTAGCGAACTGTTCGCCGGCGAACTAGTTCGCGCGAACTTCGACTGTTCGCGTCCGCCGAATGTTCGCGAACGTCGCGCGACGTTCGCCAATTGGTGTTCGCGTTCAATTCGAAGTAAAATTTCGTTCGACCATTCGACCATTCGACCGTTCGATCGCTAAAATCGAATGATTTCCATTCGTTCGAACGATTATAAGCATTCGATTGAATTAAAATCATTCGATCGAATAGCTTCGATCGGTCGATTCGAACGAAAATCCTTCGATCGTACGAATAAAATCCTTCGATCGTTCGATCGAACGATTTTATCGAGCGTTCGAAGTTCGCGAACTGTTCGCGAACTGTTCGCTTTTTTGCCGGTGTTCGCGAACGGCGTTCGCGAACACATTAACGGCAGTTCGCTACATCCCTATGAGCAAACTTAGGGGACTGTTCCTGCTGAATTGTGTTTAGTACAGGGAATACCTATGCTGCCATAGTTTTATGTTATCTCTCTGTACAGACTATGAGCAAACTTAGGGGACTGTTCCTGCTGAATTGTGCTTAGTACAGGGAATACCTATGCTGCCATAGTTTTATGGGATCTCTCTGTACAGACTATGAGCAAACTTAGGGGACTGTTCCTGCTGAATTGTGCTTAGTACAGGGAATACCTATGCTGCCATAGTTTTATGGGATCTCTCTGTACAGACTATGAGCAAACTTAGGGGGCTGTTCCTGCTGAATTGTGCTTAGTACAGGGAATACCTATACTGCCATAGTTTTATGGGATCTCTCTGTACAGACTATGAGCAAACTTAGGGACTGTTCCTGCTGAATTGTGCTTAGTACAGGGAATACCTATACTGCCATAGTTTTATGGGATCTCTCTGTACAGACTATGAGCAAACTTAGGGACTGTTCCTGCTGAATTGTGCTTAGTACAGGGAATACCTATACTGCCATAGTTTTATGGGATCTCTCTGTACAGACTATGAGCAAACTTAGGGGCTGTTCCTGCTGAATTGTGCTTAGTACAGGGAATACCTATACTGCCATAGTTTTATGGGATCTCTCTGTACAGACTATGAGCAAACTTAGGGACTGTTCCTGCTGAATTGTGCTTAGTACAGGGGAATACCTATGCTGCCATAGTTTTATGGGATCTCGGTACAGACTATGAGCAAACTTAGGGGCTGTTCCTGCTGAATTGTGCTTAGTACAGGGTAATAACTATGCAGGTATAGTAGGGTATCTTTTTGTATGGGTTATGAGAAAATGTCAGGGGAGGTTTGCAGTGAAAACAATACTAATTTCATTATATTGTATCTTTTTCTGGGCAGAAGCTGTTGCTAATTAGTGCAGGAGAATAAATATGTGCATAGTTTTATAGTTTTTATCTGTTTGTAACACTTTGTACAAGTTTTGAGCAAACTCATAGGGCTGTTCCTGCTGAATTGTGCTCAGTATAGGGGAATATTTACACTGGCATATCCTGTATTTATAGTATGGCAGGTGGTGTGCCAGTAACGTTTCCAGCCAGGCCTGTGAAGTTGGGGGCGGGGCTATGACATCATCATTTCCCTATTGGGCAGATTTTTTTCAACAGAATGCCTGCCGTCAAGCAACACAGGACTGCCGAATATTGTCAGAAAGGAAATAGAAGTAGTGACATGAAATGAAGACGATCCAAAGCAAAGCAAATCTATTACTTTGGGAGCAAAATGGTTCCTTTTTAGGGATGTAGCGAACTGTTCGCCGGCTAACTAGTTCGCGCGAACTTCGACTGTTCGCGTCCGCCGCAAGTTCGCGAACGTCGCGCGACGTTCGCCAATAGGCGTTCGCGTCAAAAATCGTTCGACCATTCGACCATTCGATTCCTTCGACCGCTAAAATCGAAGGATTTTCGTTCGAATCGAACGATCGAAGCCATTGGATTGAATTAAATCATTCGATCGAATGGCTTCGATCGTTCGATTCGAACGAAAATCCTTCGATCGAACGATTAAAATCCTTCGATCGTTCGAATCGAACGATTTTCGGATGTTCGAAGTTCGCGAACTGTTCGCGAACTGTTCGCATTTTTTGCCGGTGTTCGCGAACGGCGTTCGCGAACACATACTCGGCGGTTCGCTACATCCCTATTCCTTTTTATACAACGATGACCTAACCTTCTCTTCACTGATACATGTACTTGTCTTTGTAGAATAAAAATAGTGTTTTATTTTAATAAGAGACCAGCCGACATACTGGCAAGGGGAAGTAGCCTTGGGAGATAACACTTACCTGACATTCTGCGCGGTGATTAACAGTAATTAATATTACGGATTCACACTGAGTTCTCCTCCATCAGGCATTTTTTTTGATAATGTTAATAAAAGATAACGTGAAAAGAGTTGAAATGTATTGGCTGGGCCGACAGTTTAACCAAGTGGCGGTTCTGCCCGGTTCATCTTGGGTTTTTAAGTCGACATTCACAGTTTTTTTTTTTCCTCGGGAGGTTGGAAGCTGAAGGCAACTGATAACGTGGCTAAAATAACAAAAACCTCGAAGCCTCAAATTTGTGGCAAGTGTTCCATCTTCCGGAGAGAAAGAAAGAGGCTTCTGTTCATCGACAGTACAGACTTGTCTGTTCCTAAATAATGTTTTAAATGTACCGTATTGATCCGGGAGAAGCTGACTGCAAACTGCTTGGCAGCAGGAGAATGTTGGGATGTAGGGAGGGCTCATTATTTCTATAACTTAACGCAGATAGTATAGCTTTCATGGAATAGTACAATTAAAATCAGAGACCTATCACTTACGTATAAAGTATCTAGTAGAGTTAAGTCAAAGGCAACGTTGCCAATTGCCGATTAGACACTGTATATCATGACCTGGACAAATGAGAATCTTCACAGACATATCTCTTATGTTGCTTTATTATAATATATATATATTGCAGCCAATGGTGCCCCACATGCTGAAGAACCTGCCTTATCTACTTGGGGCCTATACGTGAAAATATTTAAGGCCAGGACTGCACACATGTTAAACCTGCCCCTCAAATGCTCAATCCAGCCCCAATAATCCACATTGCTTTGAAAATACACACATATATATATATAAAAAAGCACATAATAATGGAAGTTTTGGTCAAAGTCGTCCATAACAATCATTGGATTTAACAAATACAAACTCATAAATAGGACTTTCCTGTCATCAACCTCTAATATTTTTCCTTAGTAAATGAAAACCCATCAAATTTTGGCCTGACATTGACCTAAAGCTGGCCATAGACGCAAAGATCTGATCCTTGATTCGTACGATTTTCAGACAATGTGTGGAGAGTCCCTTCATTTTTCGTCAGTCGTTTGGTCGATCGGACAGGTTAAAAGATTTCTGTCGGCTGCCGATAATATCTCTGCGTGTATTGCCGATCGTACGATTTTCAGTGGGAGACTGTCACCAGCTTTGGTCGGACATAACTTTCGTACGATTGCTGTCAGGGGCAGAACATCGGCTCATCTGTTCTTTTCTACTTTATTTGATCTGAAAGGTTAGTGGCAGGTTGGGAGATGGGAAAGTCTATGGCCAGCTTTACTCCCATTTTGTCATGAACCCACCTAAAGTCAACTCACCAGCTGCCATCACACTAGCTCAATGAGCACTAGCCCCAAGCTTTCTCTCTCAACACTCAGGAAGGACCCAAGACAGAATGAAGTTCTTAGAACAATGGGATACAGCTGTTCCCATGAGCCATTGCCCTTTCCTATGACCTGTGTCCTGCTCACTCCTATCTCCCATTCCAATTTTCCCATTCAGATGACTCAGTGTTGGTAGGAGTTGGATCTACACAGCCCACTGAGCTGCCTAAAATGGCATCCAAGCTAGCCACTACTACAGTTGTACCCCACCTACTTTGCCCTAGACAGAAAACTCTTGCCAAGGCCCTACAAGCAATAAGATGCCTCCTGTTGGCCATAATACCTCCCTTCTGCCCCATTTCTCCTGGAACCCATACTTTATCACAGCTGAATCCTGTATGTAACACCTGCCATAGAAAGTATGTGGCTGAGTTGCTCCTTGCACCCTGTTTAGGTCCCCAGCTTGTGCACCTGAATGAACAGCATTTTTGAAATAATGTTTTTTTTTTGTGTATTTGGTACCTACTGAGAACAGGGAACATGCAAGAGAAACACAAGTGAAACAGCTGCAGAACACATTCCATATTCTAACAGCATTTAGCAAAATAGCTTTCACTTACTCTCCCATCTCTGGTGAGGAGACAAATGTGTGAAATAGAATTAACTGTGCTGTGAGCTAAAATCAGAATAAATATCTGCTAATTGATAAAAGCTATCCCATTGCTAGAAACACCCAAAACAATGTCAGCAGATATTCTAGTATTAGTCTTGTATTACTAGAAAAGTTGGGGCACAAAGATCTTTCTGTCCAAAAGAAGTCCCCCCAAGTACTCATTGGGACCTACATTTTATGAAGGAGATTGAGAATGTAGAGCTATTGTATGGATTATAAATGAAAAGAGCCTACTGAACAATCACACTGCCTCCAACCCAGTGTTACACAACTGATTAATTGAGGACAGGACTAAGCCATGTTGAAGTGCTGGCTGAAGGACTTTTGGAGATGAAGGTACCTTTAATTTTTTAGAAATACTGATACTTTCCCATGGATTTTCATGTTATTATTTAGTTGAGAACTTGGTCAAATTCCAACATTCAGCCGGATCTGAACCCTCTGTGCCATGTGCCATACAAGTACATGTAAAGACCTGCCGGTTGATGAGGTCATTTGATTGATCCTTCAGGGTGGTGGCTCAGATTGGGTTGGCCTCTGGGTTAATGATCAGATATTAAGAGGGTTCTATGCGGACCCATTGGAGAGGACTTTTGGCCTACGGGATTTTCAAACTAGGTCAATAGATATCTGACTGATCTATTTCATCCATTAGTCAGGGAGGCCATTATTTGGCCCCACTTTTGGACTATAGACAACTTATGGTGAATAGTTGGCTAAATCTTTTGTCAAGGATTCTGTACATAACTAAATACAAAATTGATAGATATGGTCCTTTGGTCCATCTATATTTGTTAATACATTTTCAATACCAACAGCAATCTGACACTTTTCCTTGCAGAAGGCATCACTCTTCTCGTGTTGGGGCTTCTTCTGTTGTACTGACTGTCATCTGGGCTGAGTTCTGACTGGCCACTTGATTCTCCTATTGCACGGCTCACAACCTATGCAAATGAAGTAGTCTTACCTCTTGACACTGTGAAGAGCAGAAAGGAAAGTCTGCATGGAGGAGTCTGTTAAAAAAAAACTAATGACAGAATCTAGTGGTATTTTATGCTAGAAACGCAATCCTGCCATTTAGAAGGGTCCCTATTGCACACAGATTTTCCTATGTATAATTCTAGTTCACTCTATAAATGGAGTAAACCTTGAGAGTGGAGAGATTTGTATGCAGTGTGTCACTGGCTGATGGCTCTCATTTTTTGTGACCACGGGCCAATGTTACTGCTCTTTTCTTCTAATGGACTTTGGCTATGGGAGACCTTAAGGTTTCGTCCAGCCACCTACTAGATTGTTGGTAATTTGCTTACCAGAATCTTATTATTTACAAGACTCCAAGACAAGGAACGTTACTGATTTATTTATTAGACAAAACATTGGAATCTTGGGAAGCTTGTCACACTTAGCATGGCACGGACAGCTTCAAATGTCACTCCCATTTGACCAAGTTTATATCCATTTTTAGGGATGTAGCGAACTGCCGTTTTGGTGTTCGCGAACGCCGTTCGCGAACACCGGCAAAAAATGCGAGCCGTTCGCGAACTTCGAACACCCGCAAAATCGTTCGATTCGAACGTTCGAAGGATTTTTCGTTCGATTCGAACGTTCGAAGGATTTTCATCGTTCGATCGAAGGATTTTCATTCGAATCGAACGTTCGAGGGATTTTAATCGTTCGAACGAATGGAAATCGTTCGAACGAATGGAAATCGTTCGATTTTAGCGGTCGAATGGTCGCGAACTCAAATTGCGAACGTTCCCAAACGTTCGCGAACATTAGGCGGACGCGAACGGTCGAAGTTCGCGTGAACAAGTTCGCAGGCGAACAGTTTGCTACATCCCTATACATTTTACAGAGAATTCCCTATAATGAAGATGTACATGGAATTGCCTTACATGGTCTAGGAAGTACTTACATCTGAGCAGGTGCAAACATCACTGGAAAATGTGTTGCACATAACAGTGTCCTGTGCCCAATGGTTTAATGACTAATGAACGCTACTAAAATATAGCCAGGATGTGTACTTGCAGTTCTTTTAGCTACAATTCTATCTCGTGTTCCTAACTGATGGCAGCAGGGCCTTGGCATTATATGAACACAGTTTTATATGACATTATAGGTCCACAATTAAATTTACTGCACCCACCTGGCTTAGGTCTTGTCTTAGCGTATTTACGGAATTGGGGAAGTGCCATTATTATTTTATATTATTTTATTTGTCCCTTTATACAGACAATTTACCCGTCATTGGTGGTCCGTTCTCCTTATTAATTCATCAAGTTAACCTTTAAAATAAGTGAATGGAAAATTGATGCTGGAGCTATTCTAAGCACTTTTAAAATTTACATTCATTATTTATTTACTTTTTTATTCCAAGATATTAAGGGATACATGTGCTGTTAATATGAATGAATTGTGTTACAACAGCGCCACCTGCTGGTCAGTTTCCCACCAGTCTGACCACCAAGTAGTCAAGGAAGTTGTCAGGAGAAAGAAAGAGGCTGCTCTGATGTTCTTCTGCTTAGGAAACAAATTAGAAACTTTTCTCAAACCTTTCCAAAGCAGAAGAAATAACAGTATTAACAGTACATGTATCCCTTAATATCTTGGCATTAAAGAAAAATAAATAAGGAATGTAAATTTAAAAAGTGCTTAGAATAGCACCCTCGTCAATTTTAAATTCACATATTTTCAAGGTTTACTTATCCTTTAAACCAGGTGCTTATTTTTGAATTCCAGGCTTGGAGGCAAGTTTTGGTTGTATAAAAACCAGGTGTACTGCCAAACAGAGTCTCCTGTAATCTGTCAGTCCATAGAGGAGCTATTAATTAGGACTGCACCAAATCTACTTTTGGACTTTAGAACTGCACCAAATCTATTTTGAATTCGGCCAAACCCCGAATCCTTTACGAAAAATTTGGCTGAATACCAAATCCTAATTTTCATATGCAGATTAGGGGTGGGAAGGTGAAAACATTTTTTACTTCCTTGTTTTGTAAGAAAAATAATGCAATTTCCCTCCCTGCCCTTAATTTGCATATGCAAATTAAGATTTGGTTCGGCCGGGAAGAAGGATTTGGCCGAATCCAAATCCTGCTGAAAAAGGCCGAATTCTGGCTGAATCCCGAACCGAATCCAGGATTCGGTGCATCCCTACTACTAATAGCCAATAAAAGGCCAAATTTAGCACCTCCAGGAACTATTTACATGCTTATGTTGCTCTCCAACTTTATTTATATTTGAATGTGGCTCACGGGTATGAAAAAGTCTGGGGACCTCTGCATTAGATATTAGATTCAAGGGGGAAAAAAGACAAGCATCAAATACTCTTTTATACTATAAGAAACTGGCTGCATTGACATTTTCTGTCTGTTCTTCCTCAATATGGAGCAATCAGGACTTTTGTCCCAAGCACTTTTCTAGCAGAAACATTAAAAAACCATTAACAGCTGGATTCCTTTTGTGCATTCTGTTTGAATACTTGTTACAGAGCACATCACTCGCTGCACCAGTTCTGATAATAGTCACTACTTCGGTCTGTAATTTATAGTTAGATTTATTTTTGTATATTTGTAGGGAGGGTCCAGTTGTTGTACACTCATTCACCCACATAGACACAGAGTCCAAGCGAACAGGAAAATAATCAGGAGTTTTATTTACAATTTTACTTTTCCATTCAGATCCGAATTTCACATGAACATACATCCAAAATTCTGTAAATCTGTAAATCCACACAGGCTTCTCAGGTTTACCCTTTTATCCCAGAGGGTTACAATTGGACGGCTCAATTGGGTACTCACTCACGCTGGTCACCAGAAACCCTTTACTTTTCCAACCACTGGAATATCCACTGGGGTACTATCCCCACTACCCTCCTCTTTGGGGCATTAGGCGGCCCGTGCTTGCAGTCAGACACCTAGAGGCCCATTTACTTAGCTCGAGTGAAGGAATAGAATAAAAAAAACTTTGAATTTTGAATGTTTTTTTTTTGGCTACTTCTACCATCGAATTAGCTACTTCGACCTTCGACTACGACTTTGAATCAAACGATTCGAACTAAAAATTGTTCGACTATTCGACCATTCAATAGTCGAAGAAAACTTTGACCCCTACTTCGCCACCTAAAACCTACTGAGGTGCCATGTTAGCCTATGGGGAAGGCCCCCATAGGCTTTCTATCAATTTTTTGGTCAAAGAAAAATAGTTCGATCGATGGATTAAAATCCTTCAAATCGAACGATTCGAAGGATTTAATCGTTCAATCTAACATTTTTTGGTTCGATCAAACTATTTGCGGTAAATCCTTCGACTTCGATATTCGAAGTCGAAGGATTTACATTCGGCAGTCGAATATCGAGGGTTACTTAACCCTCGATATTCGACCCTATGTAAATCTGCCCCCAAGTGTCTGCTCTATTTCCATTTACCTACTCTCAGTCTGCTTCTACTTTTTCCTTTCGGGTCTCTTTCTTTCCAGTCGTCCGTTTCCTGACAGCTTCCTTCCATCAAAGACATACGTTTAGTGATAGGCGAATAAATTCGCCTGGCACGAATTTGTGGAGAATTCCAGCGTTTTGCCGTCAGTGAATAACTTTGAGAATCTCCTGCGAAAATTTGCCGGTGAAAATTCGCAGATTTTCACTAGAGATGTCGCGAACTGTTCGCCGGCGAACTTGTTCGCGCGAACATCGGGTGTTCGCGCTCGCCGGAAGTTCGCGAACGTCGCGCGACGTTCGCCATTTTGGGTTCGCCATTGTTGGCGCTTTTTTTTGCCCTCTCACCCCAGACCAGCAGGTACATGGCAGCCAATCAGGAAGCTCTCCCTTGGACCACTCCCCTTCCCTATAAAAACCGAAGCCCTGCAGCTTTTTTTCACTCTGCCTGTGTGTGCTGAAGAGATAGTGTAGGGAGAGAGCTGCTGCCTGTTAGTGATTTCAGGGACAGTTGAAAGTTTGCTGGCTAGTAATCGTTTTGATACTGCTCTGTTATTGGAGGGACAGAAGTCTGCAGGGGTTTGAGGGACATTTAAGCTTAGGTAGCTTTGCTGGCTAGTAATCTACCTTCTACTGCAGTGCTCTGTATGTAGCTGCAGTGGGCAGCTGTCCTGCTTCTGATCTCATCTGCTGACTGCTGCAATAGCAATAGTCCTTGTAAGGACTGCTTTTATTTATTTTTTTGTTGTTTTACTACTACTACTACTACTACTACTACTACTACTACTACTACTATAAGAGCCCAGTGCTATTAGTCTAGCAGTGTTGGGGAGTGGGACTGGTGTGCTAATCTGCTGCTCCTAGTAGTTCAGCAGCACCAACTTTAATTTTTTTTTTTTAATATTCATTCTTTTTTTATTTAACTTTTTTTTTATTTTACTACCGCTGTAGTAGTGTATAAGTTGACCTTTTAGGCATTATTTGCCCTGTAGGCATTTTTTGCCCAGTGTGTTATTCAACCAACTGCTATCTAGCTGTGTGCCCGTGTTCACATTCTGTCTAAATATCCATAATATTACCGTCTCCAGAAAAAACACCGGAGTGACTTTTTTCAAGCAGCCATAATAAATTTTACGTAATCCGTATCCATCGCTGTAGTAGTGTATAAGTTGACCTTTTAGGCATTATTTGCCCTGTAGGCATTTTTTGCCCAGTGTGTTATTCAACCAACTGCTATCTAGCTGTGTGCCCGTGTTCACATTCTGTCTAAATATCCATAATATTACCGTCTCCAGAAAAAACACCGGAGTGACTTTTTTCAAGCAGCCATAATAAATTTTACGTAATCCGTATCCATCGCTGTAGTAGTGTATAAGTTGACCTTTTAGGCATTATTTGCCCTGTAGGCATTTTTTGCCCAGTGTGTTATTCAACCAACTGCTATCTAGCTGTGTGCCCGTGTTCACATTCTGTCTAAATATCCATAATATTACCGTCTCCAGAAAAAACACCGGAGTGACTTTTTTCAAGCAGCCATAATAAATTTTACGTAATCCGTATCCATCGCTGTAGTAGTGTATAAGTTGACCTTTTAGGCATTATTTGCCCTGTAGGCATTTTTTGCCCAGTGTGTTGACCTTGTAGACATTGTTTGCCCAGTTTTTTTGGACGCAGCCACTGAAGCACAGTTGCCAGAAAAAATATGCCATATAAATGCTGAAAATATAAATTTTTTTGGTTGCAGCCACTGAAGCACAGAGGCCAGAAAAATTATGCCATATAAATGCTGAAAATAGTCATTTTTCGCCATACGTTGACCTTGTAGACATTGTTTGCCCAGTTTTTTTGGACGCAGCCACTGAAGCACAGTTGCCAGAAAAAATATGCCATATAAATGCTGAAAAAATAATTTTTTTTGGTTGCAGCCACTGAAGCACAGAGGCCAGAAAAATTATGCCATATAAATGCAGAAAATATGCATTTTTTTGGTTGCAGCCACTGAAGCACAGAGGCCAGAAAAATTATGCCATATAAATGCAGAAAATATGCATTTTTTTGGTTGCAGCCACTGAAGCACAGAGGCCAGAAAAATTATGCCATATAAATGCAGAAAATATGCATTTTTTTGGTTGCAGCCACTGAAGCACAGAGGCCAGAAAAATTATGCCATATAAATGCTGAAAATAGTCATTTTTCGCCATACGTTGACCTTGTAGACATTGTTTGCCCAGTTTTTTTGGACGCAGCCACTGAAGCACAGTTGCCAGAAAAAATATGCCATATAAATGCTGAAAAAATAATTTTTTTTGGTTGCAGCCACTGAAGCACAGAGGCCAGAAAAATTATGCCATATAAATGCAGAAAATATGCATTTTTTTGGTTGCAGCCACTGAAGCACAGAGGCCAGAAAAATTATGCCATATAAATGCAGAAAATATGCATTTTTTTGGTTGCAGCCACTGAAGCACAGAGGCCAGAAAAATTATGCCATATAAATGCAGAAAATATGCATTTTTTTGGTTGCAGCCACTGAAGCACAGAGGCCAGAAAAATTATGCCATATAAATGCAGAAAATATGCATTTTTTTGGTTGCAGCCACTGAAGCACAGAGGCCAGAAAAATTATGCCATATAAATGCAGAAAATATGCATTTTTTTGGACGCAGCCACTGAAGCACAGTTGCCAGAAAAAATATGCCATATAAATGCTGAAAATAGTCATTTTTCGCCATACGTTGACCTTGTAGACATTGTTTGCCCAGTTTTTTTGGTTGCAGCCACTGAAGCACAGAGGCCAGAAAAAATTAAACCAGTAGGGTTTGCACCCTAGTTTGTAACGGTGGCGGAGGGAGGAGGACGCTAAAGGACAGCTGTGTGTGGAGTCATGAGGCTTGAAGAGAAGGACAGCTGCATAGAAGTCAGAACAAGTCTTCCGGCGTGCAGTAACCCTCCGAGATCCACCCCTCATTCATTTTAATAAAGGTCAGGTAATCGACACTTTTGTGACCTAGGCGAGTTCTCTTCTCAGTTACAATCCCTCCTGCTGCACTGAAGGTCCTTTCTGAGAGCACACTTGAGGCTGAGCAAGACAAGAGGTTCATGGCAAATTGTGACAGCTCTGGCCACAGATCAAGCCTGCGCACCCAGTAGTCCAGGGGTTCATCGCTCCTCAGAGTGTCGATATCTGCAGTTAATGCCAGGTAGTCCGCTACCTGCCGGTCGAGGCGTTCTTTGAGGGTGGATCCAGAAGGGTTGTGGCGCTGCCTTGGACAGAAAAACATTTGCATGTCTGACGTTACAGACCGGCCAAAGGGCTTTGTCCTTGCAGGTGTGCTCGTGGCAGGATTACTGGCACCTCTGCCCCTGGAATGTTGATGAGTTCCTGAAGTGACATCACCCTTAAAAGCATTGTACAACATGTTTTGCAGGCTGGTTTGTAAATGCCGCATCTTTTCGGACTTGTGGTATGTTGGTAACATTTCTGACACTTTATGCTTGTACCGAGGGTCTAGTAGCGTTGCGACCCAGTACAGGTCCTTCTCCTTAAGCCTCTTGATACGGGGGTCCTTCAACAGGCATGCCAGCATGAAAGACCCCATTCTCACAAGGTTGGATGCAGAGCTATCCATCTCCGCTTCCTCATTATCAAGGACTGCATCATCCACGGTCTCCTCCCCCCAGCCACGTACAAGACCAGGGGTCCCCAAAAGGTCACCACTAGCCCCCTGGGAAGCCTGCTCCTGTTGGTCCTCCTCCTCCTCCTCCTCCACAAAGCCACCTTCCTCCTCTGACTCCACTTCTGGCACCTCTCCCTGCGTTGCAGCAGGTGCCTGGGTTCGTTCTGGTGTTTGCGACCATAAATCGTGCGCTTCCAGCTCCTCGTCACGCTGGTCTACAGCCTCATCTGTCACTCGTCGCACGGCACGCTCCAGGAAGAAAGCGAAGGGTATTAGGTCGCTGATGGTGCCTTCGGTGCGACTGACCATATTTGTCACCTCTTCAAAAGGTCGCATGAGCCTGCAGGCATCGCGCATAAGCACCCAGTAACGGGGGAAAAAAATCCCCAGCTCTGCAGATCCAGTCCTACCACCCAGTTCAAAAAGGTACTCGTTGACGGCCCTTTGTTGTTGCAGCAGACGTTCCAACATAAGGAGCGTTGAATTCCAGCGAGTCTGGCTGTCAGAAATCAAACGCCTGACTGGCATGTTGTAGCGCTGCTGAATGTCAGCAAGGCGTGCCATGGCTGTGTAGGAACGTCTGAAATGGGCCGACACCTTTCTGGACTGGGTGAGAACGTCCTGGAATCCTGGGTACTTGGAGACAAAACGTTGGACTATTAAATTTAACACATGTGCCATGCAGGGCACATGTGTTAAATTTCCCAGTCTCAACGCTGCCAACAGATTGCTTCCATTGTCACACACCACTTTTCCGATCTGCAGTTGGTGTGGGGTCAGCCACCGATCGGCCTGTGACTGCAGAGATGACAGGAGTACAGATCCGGTATGGTTTTTGCTTTCCAGGCACGTCATCCCCAAGACAGCGTGACAACGGCGTACCTGGCACGTCGAATAGCCTAGGGGGAGCTGGGGGTGCACAGGTGTGGAGGAGGAGAAGGAGGACCCAGCAGCAGAGTAAGAAGAAGAAGAGGAAGAAGACGAGGTAGAGAGCGATGGAGGAGTAGAGGTGGTGGCAGAACCGCGTGCAATCCGTGGCGGTGACACCAACTCCACTGTTGTTGTTGTTGAGCTACCCATTCCCTGCTTCCCATTCCCAGCCATTACCAAGTTCACCCAGTGGGCAGTGTAGGTGACATACCTGCCCTGACCATGCTTGGAGGACCATGCGTCAGTAGTCATATGGACCTTTGGCCCAACACTAAGTGACAGAGATGCGGTAACTTGGCTCTGCACATGTTGGTACAGGTGTGGTATTCCCTTTTTAGAAAAAAAATTGCGGCTGGGTACCTTCCACTGCGGTGTCCCAATTGCTACAAATTTGCGGAAGGCCTCAGAGTCCACCAGCTGGTATGGTAAAAGCTGGCGGGCTAAGAGTGCAGACAAGCCAGCTGTCAGACGCCGGGCAAGGGGGTGACAGTCAGACATTGGCTTCTTACGCTCAAACATGGCCTTCACAGAAACTTGGCTGGTGGCAGATGACTGGGAATGGGAACAGGTGGTCAAGGTGGAAGGCGGAGTGGAGGGTGGTTCAGATGGGTCAAGGAGAGCAGAGGTAGAGCAGTAAGATGCTGGACCAGAAGGAGTGTGACTTTTAGTTTGCCTGTTGCCTTTGAGGTGTTGCTCCCAAAGTGCTTTGTGCTTGCCGCTCATGTGCCTTCGCATAGAAGTTGTACCTATGTGGCTGTTGGGCTTACCAAGGCTCAGTTTCTGACTGCACTCATTGCAAATTACAATGCTTTTGTCAGAGGCACACACATTAAAAAAATGCCACACTGCTGACTTTTTGGAAGTCTGCGATCTGGCGGTAACAGTAGAAGTTGGCGGCAATGGCGGGTGCGTTGGCCGGCTGAACACAGGTGCCGATACATGTTGTTGCCCTACTGATCCCTGCGGGCTGGCCTCCCTGCTTCTTCTAAGTCTTATTCTCCTACTGCCTCTCTGACTCTCCGTCTCTCCATCTGAACTACCCTCCTCTTGCTCTCTTCTACTAGGCACCCACAAAACATCAATCTCCTCATCATCATTCTCCTCAGATGCATCAATTTCTTCTGACACATCACAGAAGGAAGCAGCAGCGGGGACCTCCTCCTCCTCCTCAGCACTCATCATTATGTCCATCTCTGTCGTGTTCTCTGCCAGAATTAAATCTGGTGTAACGTCCTCATCTCCTTCATCTTCTTCTGCCAATAATGGTTGCGCATTACTCAGTTCAAGAAACTCATGGGAAAATAACTCCTCTGACTCCAGTGAAGATGGGGCACCGGTGGTGGAGGAAGTGTTACGTGGGGTGGCCATAGCAGTGGAGGATGAGGAGGATGTTGTGGTAAAGTTAGAAACGGTAGAGGATGGGGTGTGCTGTGTAAGCCAGTCAACTACCTCTTCAGCATTTTGGGAGTTCAGGGTCATTGGCTTTTTAAAACTGGGCAATTTGCTAGGGCCACAGGATTGCATAGCAGCACGGCCCCTAGCACGGCCTCTGCGTGGCGGCCTGCCTTTGCCTGGCATTATTTTTAAAAAAACAACAACAACAAAAACTCAGTTGGTTTTTCTGGAAACGATAATACACACAGCTAGATGGCAGTTTGAAGAAAACAGTGTGCAAATAATGCCTACAAGATCAACGTATACACTACTACAGCGGTGGATACGGATTACGTAAAATATATGAATGCTGCTTGAAAAAAAGTAACTCAAGTGGTTTTTCTAGAGACGATAATATTATCAATATTTAGACAAAATGTGAACAAGCTCACACAGCTAGATGGCGGTTTGAAGAAAACACTGTGCAAATAATGCCTACAAGGTCAACGTATACACAGCGGTGGATACGGATTACGTAAAATATAAGAATGCTGCTTGAAAAAAAGTCACTCCGGTGTTTTTTCTGGAGACGGTAATATTATGGATATTTAGACAGAATGTGAACACGGGCACACAGCTAGATAGCAGTTGGTTGAATAACACACTGGGCAAAAAATGCCTACAGGGCAAATAATGCCTACAAGGTCAACGTATACACAGCGGTGGATACGGATTACGTAAAATATAAGAATGCTGCTTGAAAAAAAGTCACTCCGGTGTTTTTTCTGGAGACGGTAATATTATGGATATTTAGACAGAATGTGAACACGGGCACACAGCTAGATAGCAGTTGGTTGAATAACACACTGGGCAAAAAATGCCTACAGGGCAAATAATGCCTACAAGGTCAACGTATACACAGCGGTGGATACGGATTACGTAAAATATAAGAATGCTGCTTGAAAAAAAGTCACTCCGGTGTTTTTTCTGGAGACGGTAATATTATGGATATTTAGACAGAATGTGAACACGGGCACACAGCTAGATAGCAGTTGGTTGAATAACACACTGGGCAAAAAATGCCTACAGGGCAAATAATGCCTACAAGGTCAACGTATACACAGCGGTGGATACGGATTACGTAAAATATAAGAATGCTGCTTGAAAAAAAGTCACTCCGGTGTTTTTTCTGGAGACGGTAATATTATGGATATTTAGACAGAATGTGAACACGGGCACACAGCTAGATAGCAGTTGGTTGAATAACGTATGGCGAAAAATGACTATTTTCAGCATTTATATGGCATATTTTTTCTGGCAACTGTGCTTCAGTGGCTGCGTCCAAAAAAACTGGGCAAACAATGCCTACAAGGTCAACGTATGGCAGTTGTTTAAAGAGAACAGTAGATTACTAGCCAGCAAAGCTACCTAAGCTAAAATGTCCCTCAAATCCCTGCAGACTTCTGTCCCTCCAATACAGAGCAGTATCACGCAGATTACTAGCCAGCAAACTTACTATCATCTGTCCCTGAAATCACTAACAGCTCTCGCCCTACACTATCTCTTCCAAGCACACACAGGCAGATTTTTCAGATACATTTTTGCCCTTGATCCCCCTCTGGCATGCCACTGTCCAGGTCGTTGCACCCTTTAAACAACTTTAAAATCATTTTTCTGGCCAGAAATGTCTTTTGTAGATGTTAAAGTTCGCCTTCCCATTGAAGTCTATGGGGTTCGCGAACCGTTCGCGAACCGCTCGCAATTTTGCGCAAGTTCGCGAATATGTTCGCGAACTTTTTTTCCGACGTTCGCTACATCCCTAATTTTCACCATTTTTTCATGAAAATGCCAGATTTGCACGATTTTGTAGTGAAAACCTTCAAATTTCACGATTTTAGTGAAAACCTTTGTGATTTTTGAGTAAAATCCTTAAAATTTCTCGATTTTTTAGTGAAAACCAAATTTCACAATTTTTTTCTAATTTTTCGCCGTTAAGCTAATTTTTCTGTGAAGCGAAACGGGACAAATTCGCCCATCACTACATTTGTTCACTCACCATAACATTCATTATTTTTATACAACTAATCACACTCTATGATTAATATTGCAGACATAACTCGTTCACCCCCTTACATATTCTGAGCTGGAAATCCAGTGAAACAGATGCTTACAGTGAATACAGTAAATACTGTACATGGAATGTTATAGTTCTATATATTTAGAGGAAAGCACCTGGGCCAGTAATATGCTGAATAACTGGGAGTCAAATTCATTATGCCATTGGCAACAATGGATTTTATTCAGGTGACCTCTTTTCATTTGGCTGCCTGAAGAAGGATGATGGCAAGGAGGCCGAGCAAATGCTTCTCCAGAATCTCAGTTACATGCCTGTGTTGGAATAATTTATGGAGAAAAATTCTCACATATAGCAAACACTTTACCCTCCAATCGTATCTCTATATGTAGAAATCTCTTTTTTATTATTATTCTGATCCTGAGCACAGGAAGGTTTTACAGTATAGGGCAGAATATCTAAGATAGCAAATAAATGTTCAATCAAATCTCAGCCAAAATGACCTTCCCGCTAGAATTCTAGGAGTGTTTTGGAAAGGATATATGTAATTTCCCCAAACTTCAGTGTCAGAGCACAGAGTTTCGGGGAGATTAGTCACCTGGTGACAAATCTCCTCTTCTTCGGGTGACTATTCTCCCTGAACTGCCTCGCTGGCTAAAATGTAAATCGCCGGTGGGATGGCACTCGGAGTGATTCGTTTTCCGAAGTTGCCTCTCAAGGGAAACTTCGGGCGACATCGGAAAATGAATCGGTCCTAGTGCCATCCCGCCAGCCTGTGTGCCCTGACCCTCAGGCTGCGCTAACCCAAACACTCCTCCTAGGGAAGGTCAAAAAACACTAGGGCAGACGTCAATGACATTTTTTGGGAGTCACTCTCATTTAGTCAATTGGTGTTTTTTCTTATGGCGACTTTTTTTGTTCTAATGCATAAAAGTCAATGGGCTTTTTTTCATATGAGCGTTTTTTCTCGGCTTACAAACCCATTGCTGGTGAATAAATTTGCTCATCACAACTGGTCACCCACAGTATTGGGTCCATTACCTGCTTTAAGTCATTTGCACCCAAAATGCAACTTACCTTCTCCACTGAAATGCATAGAATTGTCACCCAAAGTGCTCTGATATCTGTCCGAAGAGTTGGAGCGGGAAGAACGGCTGGAGGTGGGCTGAGGTAGAAGAGGACCAGGGCAGAACAGGGGTAGGGCAGGCATAGTTAAGATGCCCTGGATCAATTCGGGTTATGTACTAGGGTCAATTTCTTTAGTGGTCAATGCAGGAGGAAACTGGTGCCACTGAAGTGAGCCATTGAGATACAAGTAGAACAAATGCCTTCAAGATAGGGTCCTGGTTGGAATTAAAATCAGTACAGTCTAAAAAATGTGTGCTAAACATTGGGTGCCGCTGGGGTTAGGTTAGTGCCTTAATAAACCATTTATGTCAAAATTAAGCTCAAGCCAACAATGCTAGCTTCTGAACCCCTGTGCCTTACTTTACAAGTACCCAGAGATAGATAAAATATAACATATTTGTCCTTCATTTCTGCATTGAAATGGTTTAACTCTGGTTTTATTTAACAGTAATTTGTTTTGTAACTTATGTCACCAGAACAAGCATCTTACTGCTGATGTCATCATGGTCTTCATGAACAACGAGCCAAATACCTATCAAAGGATACTCGGTAGTGGGGGAGGTATAGTTGCTTTGGGGGACACACAGAGACAAACAGAAGTTGACAGATAAATACAAAGGGACACACAGCAAGGCAGGGGCACACAGACAAAGACAGAGACTGACAAGGGGACACTAAGCCAGACATGCTTAGGGAAAAATACACATTCAGTGGTTGTATGTCCTCCATAATTTGACTTTGTTCCTTTGGCATCAATGTTTTGAGAGTTTGTCATTCGGGAGTATATTTGCAAACTTACTAGTGACCATTTAAGTGCTCGATTTCTGCTTCAATGTTGCTCTAAAGAAACTAAAGTCATAGACCGACCCATGTTCTACTTAGAGGTCCCCAAGCTGTGAGGGTTTGTGTCCCTGGTGGACTTTGAAACAATAGGAGGCCCAACCTGAAAGCAAGATTTGGAGAAAGTGACTGTTTGTCCCTCAAGGTGCACCTAAAAGTCCAGCTTGAAGAAGAAGTAGGGTGAGATTTGTATCCATTTTGTAGTGTCCTAGATAATCCTGGAACTATGGGTGAAAGCTTTAAATCTCACTATATTGATACCCCCTTAGTGCTAATTCAAAAAGCACTGCCATGATCAGGGTCATGATGTGTTCTGCACCTCTTGGCAAATGGAAAATCTGGCACAAGGTAGACAATGCAGCCCTATTAGGTGCAAGAGCATTGCCCCATGCACCCACTGGTGTTCCCTAATTTGAGCATCTGAATTAAATTGATATTAAATAATTCAATTAATGATATAGCCATCACATTCCAAGTTTTACTGCAGGGAAAGTTTATGGAACATTTCTTTGTGAATTCGTATTTGCTGAACAAAGATGTAGAAGAGAGACAATGCCTGACCAATAAAACTCATACACCCATCACTCTATCTCTTCTGTTGTTTTTCTACAGCACATTGGTGAGATATATCAACGTGTATTTCCAACAAATTCCCCTCTTGAGAATCTTTATAGCTGGAAACCACAGATACAAGCATTGGTATAACACCAAAAAATTAAAGTAATGAAAATATAATGTACTGTTGTCCTGCACTGGTAAAACTGATCTGGTTGGTTCAGAAACTCTACTATAGTTTATATAAACAAGCTGCTGTGTAGCCATGGGGGCAGCCATTCAAGCACAGGATACACAGTAGATAACAGATAAGTACTACTATAGTTTATATAAACAAGCTGCTGTGTAGCCATGGGGGCAGCCATTCAAGCACAGGATACACAGTAGATAACAGATAAGTACTACTATAGTTTATATAAACAAGCTGCTGTGTAGCCATGGGGGCAGCCATTCAAGTACAGGATACACAGTAGATAACAGATAAGTACTACTATAGTTTATATAAACAAGCTGCTGTGTAGCCATGGGGGCAGCCATTCAAGCACAGGATACACAGTAGATAACAGATAAGTACTACTATAGTTTATATAAACAAGCTGCTGTGTAGCCATGGGGGCAGCCATTCAAGCACAGGATACACAGTAGATAACAGATAAGTACTACTATAGTTTATATAAACAAGCTGCTGTGTAGCCATGGGGGCAGCCTTTCAAGCACAGGATATACAGTAGATAACAGATAAGTACTATTATAGTTTATATAAACAAGCTGCTGTGTAGCCATGGGGGCAGCCATTCAAGCACAGGATACACAGTAGATAACAGATAAGTACTACTATAGTTTATATAAACAAGCTGCTGTGTAGCCATGGGGGCAGCCATTCAAGCACAGGATACACAGTAGATAACAGATAAGTACTACTATAGTTTATATAAACAAGCTGCTGTGTAGCCATGGGGGCAGCCATTCAAGCACAGGATACACAGTAGATAACAGATAAGTACTACTATAGTTTATATAAACAAGCTGCTGTGTAGCCATGGGGGCAGCCATTCAAGCACAGGATACACAGTAGATAACAGATAAGTACTACTATGGTTTATATAAACAAGCTGCTGTGTAGCCATGGGGGCAGCCATTCAAGCACAGGATACACAATAGATCACAGATAAGTACTACTATAGTTTATATAAACAAGCTGCTGTGTAGCAATTGAGGAAATTGAAAAAAGACTATTTGTCACAGGTTAAATACTGGATAACACCATTATGTTCTACAGAGCTTATCTGCTGTGTAACCTGAGTATTTTCTTATTTGAATGTCTGCCCCCATGGCTACACAACAGCTTGTTCATATAAACTATAGTAGTACTTATCTGTTATCTACTGTGTATCCTGTGCTTGAATGGCTGCCCCCATTGCTACACAGCAGCTTGTTCATATAAACTATAGTAGTGTTTCTGAAGCAAACACAGCAGTTTTATCAGTGCAGGACAACACTACATTATATTTTTATTACTTTAAAACACTTTAATTTCTTTGATGTTACTGTTCCTTTAATAGTTACCTTATCTGGGTTCTATCCCCCACCCAGTGCATTCATTTCATGCCCCAAATCTTTCGAGTGTTTCCCAGGTGCCCAGTAATGTGATTTGTACTTTAGTCACTCTTCACTGCTGCCCTGCAAATTGGACTGATATCACTCCCTTCCCTCCACCCCCCCCCCAGCAGCCTATAAACAGAACAATGGGATAGTGACAAGATAACAGCTCCCTGATACCTGCATTGCTAGAAATGCTCCCATGGCCCACCTAGTGGTAGATATGAGAACAGCGCTCAATAGTAAAAATCCAATTCCCACTGTGTCTCCTCCAGTTCCACTGAGTAGGCAAAACAATAGCTTATCTGAAACAGTTCCATTGTGAAGTGCTAGCTCTTTATGAAAATACAGGATCAGGGACCTGAGATGGAGCCTATACACCAATATTACAACCAAAAAAAAAATACATGTTGTTGTTGGTTCAGGAATAAAATGTTATTTTGCTGGACCAGCACTATTAACTGATGGTTTTTTTAAAAAAAACATGTTTTCCTGCGACAGTATCCCTTTAAATCATTTATATATATATTCTCTAATCCAGATGGCAATTTAGTGCTGGAAACTACTTTGAACAGTAAAATGTAATAAGATCATTAGTATAAAGAATAGATGTATGTATGTATAATGTATTTATATAATTTATATATGGAATTTTCCTGCTAGATTCTCTATGTGGGATTTCCCCATTATTTACACCAGAATGAACGCAGTAACAAACTGAATATGCTTTTCTGTGTGTTTTATGCATTAACCTGGATCTTCCCCGTCCCCACTTAGAAATACGGTTTATTATGCAGGTTTCATCATAGAGAATATAAATTAGAAAGGTTTATTTGTGCTTCTGTGGGAATGGGTTTAATAATTGAATGCACAGAGAGCAGCGAGGGGCAATAGGATTTCTTTAACAAGCTCAGACTGCGAGATAGTAAAACATATATAGTATAGTATATATTTATATCATAATTTAAAAGACAAAAAATCCCAATTTCACTGCAGATTTTAAGCATGAGATCTAAAGCTTTGACACTACCTGTTCATTTGCTGATTTTTATTTGTCAATCCTAGATGGCTTTAGTTGCGCAAATGCAATGAATGAAATGCAAATAATGGACACTAATTGCCGTGTTTATCTTGGAGAATAGTGCCAGCACAGAGCTAGCCTGGTCCTTACTGACATAGGAGAGGCATAAGAAAAGGGCTCCATAGTCACCTTCTACTTGTACTCCCTAACATGCACACCTGAATGACAAGTTAGGTGATGGGTAGGGGGCGGTAGGGTGGGTTACCTTTGTGCTTTTATTACATAGCCCCCATAGTCTAGTGTATTGTATAATCTAGGAATTCTATCATCCAGGGTAGGACTGGCCCTCAGGCACACCGGGAAAATTCTGGTGGGCCCCAACCCTATAGGGCTCTGTCACCTAGCCTCTGCCTGTTCTGCTGTTGTGCGTTCCACTGTGGAATGCACAGGCATCTTTGATTTGTATCCCCAAAGTAAGAAGCACAGTGGAGCTGGAGCAGCTTTGGGTGGGGCAAAGTGGGAGTGGGGTCCGGTGGTGGGTGTTGGAACCTCCTGTGGGTGGGTGTTGGAACCTCCAGTGGGTGGGTGTTGAAACCTCCAGTGGGTGGGTGTTGGAACCTCCAGTGGATGGGTGTTGGGAGCTCCAGTGGATGGGTGTTGGAATCTCCTGTGGGTGAGTGTTGAAACCTTCAGTGGGTGGGTGTTGGACCCTTCAGTGGGTGGGTTTTGGAACCTCCAGTGGGTGGGTGTTGGAACCTTCAGTGGTTGGGTGTTGGAACCTTCAGTGGGTGGGTGTTGGAACCTCCAGTGGGTGGGTGTTGGAACCTTCAGTGGGTGGGTGTTGGAACCTTCAGTGGGTGGGTGTTGGGGTGGGTGTTGGAACCTTCAGTGGGTGGGTGTTGGAACCTCCAGTGGGTGGGTGTTGGAACCTTCAGTGGGTGGGTGTTGGAACCTTCAGTGGGTGGGTGTTGGAACCTCTGGTTGGGGGGTGTTGGAACCTCCAGGGGTAGGTGGTGGAACCTCCAGTGGGTGGGTTTTGGAACCTCCAGGGGTGGGGGGTGTTGGACCCTGCAGGGGTGGGGAGTGTTGGAACCTCCGATGGGTGGGGGGTGCTGGAACCTCCAGTGAGGGGGTGTTGGGCCCTGCTGCCCAAGTCCAGCTCTGCTATCTTCTGTTTTTTCAGCACTTCTTGGACATGTTCCTGGCAGGCTCAAATGCCTCATGGTGGTCTACTTCAGATCCCAAGTAATCAGGTCAGGCTAGGGTCAGGGCACAATGCAATTAAAGTCACAATGAGTTTAAAAAATACACAAAAATATGAACAAGAAATGGAATATCCCAGAGTAATGATATTTTATCAGACCTGCTTGAAGGCAGAATATTCATTGGGGAGGGCAAATAAACTATGCGATGGTGCAAATAACAGAACAAGCATTCTTTTTTATCCTGGTGTGGTTGCAAAATTCCTCTGAAATACGTACAAAGGAGCAAATGCTCTTGTAAAGGGTAACTTTTAGAGGTTTTTATCTGTAGTACATTGATAAGATGGTGGCTTGAAGCGACAAAGTCAGGGATTCTATACCAGTCAGTATACAGAACAAGTATAGAACGTTTGTACATGTAAATAAGAATATGTGATTGTTAGTAGCCGCCTACTCAGTTCATTCTACCTGTGAGCAAATGTATCTGATATTCCCAGGGAACATTCATGGGCACCAGATCCCCATATAGTTATACAATAATAGGGACATTCATGTGCAAAGCAGGCGCTGAGTCTTAGCAACACAGTCAATAGAAAGGCATAAAAGGAACCTGCCGATGCTTCTAATAAGTGAACCCTCTCATGAGTCTCAGCTCCACTCGAGGAAAGACCTTCAGCCTCCGCTCCAGCGTTCTTACTTTGTTCCACTTAGTGTTCCAATCCAGGGAATCCATGTTTGTATTAAAACACATTGAGTAATCGCTTATAGAACAGCAGCAAACAGGTTGCATTGCCGTCTAATCTCCAGCGACATCTGGAGCACTGTGTTCTTGATTTATTAAAGGAGAACTAAAGCTTAGGGTAGACATGTTGTACATTATGTTTTGTGCTTCTGTACCAGCCCAAGGCAACCACAGCCCTTTAGCAGTAAAGATCTGTGTCTCCAAAGATGCCCCAGTAGCTCCCCATCTTCTTTTCTGCTGATTCACTGCACATGCTCTGTGCTGCTGTCACTTACTGAGCTTAGGGAGCCACTCACAATATACAGTACACATAGAATAGAAATGTCACAATATAAGGCTGATTAGTAATTAATACACATAATTACTACATGGCAGCACAGAAACCAGTGCAATTAGCATCAGAATTTAATAATCAGCAAACCTGTAGCATCAGCTTATATTACAGCCAGGGAAGCTCATTTTCTGCTGGATAATTAGTGACGAGCCCTAAGCTTAGCTTCTCAACAGCCAATCAGAGCCCACTGAGCATGTGACACAGACACTTTCCAAGATGGTGACCCCCTGTGACAAGTTTGAAGTCCTGGATCATTGCTGCTATTGACAAGCTGAAACTTTAGCCTTGTGCAATAAGTTCACTATATAAAATATGCCATTTTTAGCCATATTAGTTTTTAGGGTTTAGTTCTCCTTTAAAGGGGAAGTAAACTAGGGATGCCCCGATCCAGTATTTGAGATTTGACTGAATCTCTGAATCCTTCGTGAAAGAGTCGGCCACACACTGACCCGAGTCCTAATTTGCATATGCAAATAAGGGCAGGAAAGGAAAAAGTGGAGAAAATTCTTCTTTTGTGATGAAAAGTCACGTGATTTTCCTACACATCCATAATTTACGTATGCAAATTAGGTTTCGGTTCAACCAGGCACAAGGTAAAATCCTGGCCGAATCCTGAACCTAATCCTGGATTCAGTGCATCGCTAAAGTAAACACTACCTTTTACAATTCTGAGTGCTTTAGATTGTAAGCTCTACATCCACTTGTCTCTCTGATGCTCTTTATCTGTATTGTAACTGTACTTAGTGTTTATTACTGTACTTTGTACTTATTTGTATTTATTATTGCAATGACCCGCTGTTTCTTCTATGACTATCTGTTCTGCTGTACAGTGCATAAGCAGGACTACGGGAAATAAATAAAAATTGAAATAGTTACACATTTTTCGAATACAAGTTTCTACTGAAAGCGGTGTCCGTTGCTGTTACTTACACTGTGGGTTCTGACTACCTGTACCACTGACCAGCTCGTCTCTAGCCTAGGCGATGCCCACGTCTGTGATTCTCCTTTTTTATAAGTCTGTGAATGACAGAACGTGAAATTTGCACGTTGTGGGAACTGGACTCTTGGTTGGAGAAGAGCCGACTACTGCTACATGTTTATTCAGAGGATCATGTAGTCAGGACGAGCAGTGAAGAGATTATCACCCTGCTGTTTCCATCTTGCTCTCTTATCCCTCCCTCATTCTTCCTGCCTGTAAGTTCTGCTCAGCAGGGTCCCACTATAACATTTCCAATGTTTCTACATGTGAGTGCGTTTCCTATTCGAGCTGCAATTTAAGGCAGAATACGAGAAAGAAAGGCAATTACAGTATAAAGGATTCCAGCCTATGAATCATGTACTGCTGCACTAAAGGGAACAATACCCTCTATCCCTGCCCCTCGGCTTAGTCTTGACACTTTAATGTGCACATTTCTTTCCTTTATTTATTATTATTATTATTATTATCCATTTGTCATCACTTGTATAACACCAATTAAAATTGATGCCCCCCCCCATATATGTTTATCTGCTGTAGGAGCTCAGTTTGTGGGTTTACACAAGGTGATCTATTATCTCTCAAAATACAGACATCCCATAATGTCCTCTTTAAAGGGATACTGTCATGGGAAAAAACATTTTTTTCCCAAATGAATCAGTTAATAGTGCTGTTCCAGCAGAATTCTGCATTGAAATCCATTTCTCAAAAGAGCATTTTTTTATATTCAATTTTGAAATCTGACATGGGGCTAGACGTATTATCAGTTTCCCAGCTGCCCCAAGTCATGTGACTTGTGCTCTGATAAACTTCAATCACTCTTTACTGCTGTACTGCAAGTTGGGAGTGATATCACCCCCCTCCCTTTCTACATTATACAGCAGCCAAACAAAAGAACAATGGGAAGGTAACCAGATAACAGCTCCCTAACACAAGATAACAGCTGCCTGGTAGATCTAAGAACAACACACAATAGTAAAAACTGAGACACATTCAGTTACATTGAGAAGGAAAAACAGCAGCCTGCCAGAAAGCATTTCTCTCCTAAAGTGCAGGCACAAGTCACATGACCAGGGGCAGCTGGGAAATTGACAAAATGTCTAGCCCCATGTCAGATTTTAAAATTGAATATAAAAAAATCTGTTTGCTCTTTTGAGAAATCTATTTCAGTGCAGAATTCTGCTGGAGTAGCACTATTAACTGATTCATTTTGAAAAAAACATGTCAGTATGCCTTTAAAGAAACTGTCCTTTATTTTGATTGTTTTGTTTTTCCCTATGATAATAAAATAGTGCTTGATGTTAATGAGGCTAGATAATAATGGCAGACAATCCTATTGGGTTGTTTTTGGGGTTGTTTTTTTTATGTTTAAATGTTATGTTGTTGCTGAATTGTACAGTGGAAAGAAGGAAAGAAACGGACACCAGTGGTTCTTCGCCATGAACTGAAGGTCTAGGGGGCCGGGGCAGATTGATCGAAGGTCGAAGTGAAAATTCGAATTAAAAAAATTCGAATTTCAAGCTTATTTTTGTGTACTACGAATAGGGAATAGTCCAAACTTGGTTTGAATTTGAAAAAAAAAAATAGAAGATAGAAATAAACTGTCTCTTTAAAAATTCGACTTCCACCATTCGCCATCTAAAACCTGCCGACTTGCTGTTTTAGCCTATGGGGGACCTCTTTGTAAAAATCAAAGTTTTTTTTTTTTGGAAAAACTCTGAATCGATCGAAAACTGACCTATTTGGCCAAAAAAACTATTTTTTTGATAAATTTCAATTGGTCTTTTTCAATTCGAATTTCAAAGTTATGGGAGTTCAAAAAAAAACCCTGGCAGAGTGCAGAAAAAGAGAGAAAACCTTAGAATACTTAGACATGACAATCCCCCAGGTCTCCTGCACTAACTGGTCCATCTCCCGCTTTCAATAACTTGCAGAATGCATAGGATCATGAAACAAAGTCCGCTGATATCGTCCAAAGCAGTTCGGCAGTTAGCACGGTAAGGGAAAAATGGGGGCACGACAGGCGCGTTGGGTAGTGATGGGCGAATTTATTCACAGGCGTGAATTTGCGGCAAATTTGCCCACTAATAAATTTGCCGGAAAAAAAATTGACACCGGCAACAGTTTTGACGCCAACGTTTTTCGACGCCGGCACCAATTTAGACACCGGCGTCGATAAATGGCTGCCCATTGACTTTAATGGGCGCCGTCATCAACTTTGCTTCGCTGTTTCGCAAATTTTTCGCCAGTTTTGCTAATTTCGCTGGAAATTAACTGGACAAATTCACCCATCACTAGCGTTGGGGTCTCTGGGAACCAGAACTGGTAAACTACCTTACGGCCAATACGAAAAAAATCCTCTTGAAAGGACATAGGTGTAGTGATTTGTCCCGTTTCACTTTGCCAAAAATGAGAATTTTGACGGCGACTTTTGACGCACATTAAAGTCACTGGTGTCCATTTAATTGTCGACGGCATCAGAACTGTCTCTGGCGTTGGAATCGTTCGCTGGCGTAAAAAAAAAAATACATAGGTGACTGACAGGAACTTCCTGCAAGGTGCTCCCACATAATATGCGTTCTGGATAATAGATTAGGGACCAGTAACATAAAAAAATTTTTTTTTAAACAATTCGTTAGTATATAGTATATAAACAAAAAACAAGACTAATTAAACTACTAATTGTTTTCAGATAGTTCACCAGAAATAATGACTTTTTCCAATTACTTTCTATTTTCTATGTGTCACCATTTTTGTAATATTGAAGTGCAAAGTGTCATTTTTCACCTTCTAAAGCAGCTCTGGGAGGGGAGGGGGGTCGCCGACCCTGTAAACTGTTCTAAATTGATACATTGAGTTGATACATTTCTTATCTTTTTCCCTGCTGAGCAGAATCTCTGGGTTTCATTACAGGCAGCTGTTAGAATTGATACAATAGTCACTAATACTCCAGAGATGCTGCTGAGAAATGGATCAACTCAATGTTGCAGAATTGTAACAGTTCTGCACCTGAATTTTGGAAAAACAGTAAAAAAAAATTGGAAAAGGTCGTTATTTCTGGGGAACAATCTAAAAACAACTGAATTGAAAAAAGTTTTGGAAGGTGAACAACCCCTTTATGAAATAACTTACCGAAACTCCGCTTTCTCCTCTTCAGAAAAGGCGACACGTCAAAGATTCATTGTGCGTCGCTTGATTACTCCTCCCTGGCTATCTCCTATAAGGAAGACAGGGAGGAGAAATCAAGTGCCGCACGATGGATCGTCGGACCGCCTTTTCGGAAGAGGAGCACAAGCGGAGTTTCGGTAAGTTATTTCTTAATAAAGGCTGTGCGATTTTAAAGATTAATTAGCATTAATGGTTTTTTTATGGTATCCTAACAATTTTTATTTTTTTATTTTTTTTTTTACATTTTGATGTTACTGGTCCTTTAACAGGATTCAGAACATTTAAATGTGTACTATGGACACTAGTCAGAATGTGTATTAAAGGGGTGGTTGCCTTTAAGTACAATTTTAGTATGTTATAGAATGACCAATTCTAAGCAAGTTTTTTATTCGGTGTTTTAATGATTTGCCTTTTTCATCTGACTCTTTCCAGCATTCAAATGGGGGTCACTGACCCCATCTATAAAAACAAATACTCTGCAAGGCTTCAATGTATTGTTATTGTTACTTTTTATTACTCCTCTTTCTATTCATATTCCAACCAACCCCAGTGTCTGTTTTGCCATTGACTTTAAAGGGGTGGTTCGCCTTTAATTTAACTTTTAATATGCTATAGATTATAATTTTACGCAACTTTTCAGTTGGTCTTCATTATTAATTTTTTATAGTTTTAGAATTATTTGCCTTCTTCTTCTGACTCCAGATTTCAAATGGGGGGTCACTGACGCCATCTAAAAAAACAAATGCTCTGCAAAGCTTCAAATGTATTGCTATTGCTACTTTTTATTACTCGCCTTTCTATTCAGACCCTCTCTTATTCATATTCAAATCAGTGCATGGTTGCTAGAGTCATTTGGACCCTGGCAACCAGATGGAGGAAATTGCAAACTGGAGAGCTGCTGAATAAAAAGCGAAATAACTCAAAAACCACAAATAATAAAAAATGAAAACCAATTGCAAATTGTCTCAGAATATCGAGCTACTAAATGGCATAGCTCTAGCACTATATGGAGTCATTGGAACTAGTGAACGGCAAATTAATTTGGCAGGCGTGAATTTACTGCGAGTACCCACGATTCGCGAAAATTCGCCGGGATAAAAAAAAAGGGACGCCAGCGCAATTTCTCCAAAAAAGACGGCAGCCAAAAAATTAGGGCCAATTGCCCGGGGGGGGGGCATGTAGGCTGGGAGGGAGGGGGGATCTAACCAGGGTAAGGGGAGGGTTTTTTTTTATTACAGGTTGAATTCATTAAACAATAAAGAAAAAAATCTATTGAATTGTTTCACCAATCAGGGAGTATTTATTGACGCTTCATTAAGCACAGGGTACAGCCTAATTATTACAAAGAAAAAAATAAATGAAAAAAAATGGATCATGTATGGTCTAAATAAGACCTTATTGCTGTGTTTGTGGATAAAGGATCTCCATTTAACAGATCCCATACCTGTACTTACATAAGACGAGCAGCCTGAGAAAGTTTTCCCATGAGCCAGTGACAAGGCACAGCAGGAACCACACGGATTAATTATAAAGGCCGGAGCCTCAGAGAGATCAACTGTATCCGGAGTCCCTTGTGTAGAAGTGATGAATTCAGCTGCATTTAAATGGAAAGGTTCCGTTCCGCCGGGCTTTATAAATGAAATGCAAAGGGACACGTGGGTCGGGGAAATCCCTGACCTATTTTGCTATCCGACCCAGGCTTTTTATTCTCCCTTTTCTGTTCCCTTCACTTTTTAGCCCTGGTCAGAGTTTTGGCATAACTGGCTAATGGTCGGGTAGATCAAGGGTGTGACAAGCCTTTTATTTTTTTTGAGCCCAATTTAACTGATGCAAATTTACTGATGCAAGGGCCCACCCCGTGGGTTCCCATGGGGGGAGGGCTCCTCTAACTTGTGGGTGGGGCTTCCAGAATTTTAAAGGGGAACTTAACCCACTTGTTACTCACCACACGAGACTTGATGTAAAAATTAAACAGGAGATTTTTACTCATGTAGGAACACCAATAGACTTCCACAACAGACACGTTACAATCACTCCAGCACACGCTTGTTCAGCACTTTCAGTTACAAGTTCTTCAGGGAATCAATTCAGAGTAGGCACACCTGCCTTAGGATCTTGGATCACACCTAACCGGCTACTGGTCCGATATATACTCCAACCATATCCCCCCACTCTCCAATAGTGGCCCGATATCTTCTGGGTGATACCCCTCCACTCTTCCAGGTTAGGACCTTTTCCATCCTATTCCTGTCCAGAGACCCAGGTGTCCTTCCTACCTTGTCCTAAACTTCCACTGATTCCCTCACTTACGGAGTGCCCATAGGAAACTAATTCCACTTTCCTCCGTGATGGGGCCACAGCTGCCCTTACTAACTATCCTCACTATCTCGTGCACCCAGGGTCAGACTGGGGGGCTTGGGGCCCACCAGGTCTAGTGCCCCAGGGCCCCCCTCCGGACCCTGCTGCTGCTCCGGAGTGCTGCAATGGGCTAGTGCGCATGCCCGGCGCTACCTTTGTGCGCATGCGCAGATCTTGTTTTCTACCGCGACCCCGGACAAAGTGAGGTCACGCCGCCCCACTAAGTAGCGGATCTGGGCCAGCGGGGCCCACGTTTTTTTTCCCGGTGTCCCGCTGGCCCTGTTCGACACTGCGTGCACCTAGTGCTCGCTTTACTTAAGATCTTTCCAACTCTAGCTTTTCCTATCTGTCAACGATGTCTCCACTCACCAACCAGCTGATGTTTCTTCTCCCATCAAGACAGCTCACCTTGGACGAGGCACCTCCTTTTATAGCCCTTCTGTGCTCTATAGTGGCCTCTAGTGGCTGGGGAAGAAATTACAAATAAACTAAATTAAAACTCTACTGGCATCTAGTGACAATTTACACAAATTACACTCAATATTTTTAAACACACAAACATTTTACAGTCAAACACATTTTTGTCATTCACAAGATAATACCATTTTCACAAAGCCCACTTTTCATCTGGTTCACCCCCTTACAAACTTGATGGCACAGGGCCCTTGTGGTTAATAATGGTGCCCATGTTGAGGCAGGTTGTTCCAAATTCCCCTTATAAGGGGAATGACCAGTGTCCACACCTGTATCAGGTTGTTCTGAACTAAAATGATAAATAACTGTGAAACCATCTGAAGGTATTGACAACATCATAATAATGGAAGCATCTGTACCATGAGGCTTTGAAAATGTTGAAGGCCTCCTATATATATATATATGTGTGTGTAATGATATGCAGCCTGCACTGTTCTTCTCCACTGACTATAAATAAATAAGCTCATGTTGGAGCTGGAACTGATTAATAGGGAAGAACCTGAAGCTATTGTCGGCCAGCGGAACATAAGTTCTCATTTAAAATGGATTTGGGGCAGAAAGTATCCCCATAGCAGCAGTTGTTGCAGAAGATGAACAATTGGCCACAGAAAGAGAATAAAGTGAGGAGTCAGTATCAGACTTCAACTGCATCCAGGTTATGGGCCTGCTGTTGGTTTCATTTTAAATTAGTGGAAGCCTAAACTGGACAGTATTCCCCCATTTTACAATGTGCTTTTTATTTTTAATTAAGAAATATTTATGTTTTTGTTATTTTCTGCACTAATTAAAATTGAAACTGCTTTCACTCATTCTTGGTCCTACTCAACTTTTTGAGGAGGAGAAGGCAGTAAAGCAAATTGCCAGCCCACAGATAAGCCTTCAGTATAATGAGTGTCTCCTTATCTCAAAGCCTATCAAAGGCTGCAGCTTGGGATTGGGTTGTTTATACATAGAGCATTTTCTCTATTTACACAGATTGCCCTATTTGCAAGGGGAGAGGAGGGTGGGTAGTTTAGGGAAAGACAAAATAAGAGATGTGAGAGGGGCAAGAGTGGGTGCAACAGTCTAAGGGATCCACACAATCATGTCTGGACCTTATAATAATGGTATATAACTTGGATACAAATAGTTCCTATGGGCAAGTATGGCTTTGCAGCGAATTTCTGAGTTTCGCAGAATGGCGCCAAACATTTGCCACTCGGTAATTTTCAAGTGTGATAAGAATGTTGCGCCGTGGACTAAAAAAAGTCGCAGTAGACAAAAAAGTCACCCATAGACTCTAATGTATTTTGCTACAAAAAAAAAGTCACCATTGACCGTTTCGAATATTTTTTTTGCGACGCGAAATGGGACAGATTTGCTAAACGCTACCTATGGAGAATATTCATCTTAGCCAAAAAAGGCATCATAGCAGCACCTGGTTATATATAGATATATATATATATATATATATATATATATATATATATATATATATATATATATATATATATATATATATATTTACCAGTAGCTAATAACTATAAACCGTATAGTAATATATATATATATAGTAAGAGGAAGTAAAGGGTAAGTACAGCCCTTATATAAAACAACAGCAGGGTACCTTGTTCTTTATTGGTAAAATGGCATTAATTAAAAGGATGATAGAACATTAGAACACATAACTTGTTTCTTATTTCCTAATTAGCTCAGTTTCTTTTCCCTCTGTTTTAAAAAAAAAAAAAAAACATTGCACCTGAATTATTTAGGGAGCTCAACTTATTCAGGAAAAGTGATTTTAATTGGTACAAGATTTCGGCGCGGAGCTGGCACGACACGATTCCATAGTGCTGAATTAATTACCGAATCTATTTTACAGCCGCGATATTATCTTCAGGGCACATTTAACGATTTACTAAATAAATAATTTGTAAGTAACTGTGAATAATTATTTTCTGACTTTGGAGTCAGGAAGGATTTTTTTCCCCCTCTGAGGCAAATTGGAGAGGCTTCAGATGTGTTATTTTGTTCGCCTTCCTCTGGATCAACTGGCAGTTAGGCAGGTTAAGAAAAGTTAAAAGGTTGAACTTAATGGACGTGTGTCTTTACTCAACCTTACTTACTATGTTACTTCTCCCGGCTGGTGTGGTCCCGGCGCTAAATGAATCTGGGGCACAATGGTCTGAAAGTTTGAAACCTCCTATTCTTGGAGACCAAGAATAGTTGGGTAGATAAAACAAATATACAGCAAACAAATATGTCTAAGCATAAAACTTCACCAGTAGAATAAGTCACCTGTGGCCCAGGTGATCGTGCCCTAGGCCCTCAGCCTAAGGGAGCGGACATGCCGTATGTAGGTAAACAAAAAGTTGGAGCAAGGCACTCTGGTAGGTCAAACATAGATCAGACTGAATATGAAATATTGAATATTTTATTTATATAAACATCTCATGCCTGACGCGTTTTGTGTCATTAGGACACTTAATCATAGGCTTGACAGATAAAACAACTAAGCAAACTCTGGGCATTTCCATAGACAGGTATAGGATGTGTTATCCGGAAAGTCTAAAAAGTTATGAATAACAGGTCTCCCATAGGCTCCATTAATAATTAAAACTTTTAAAAGTGATTTTCTTTGTCTCTGTAATAATAAAACAGTAGCTTGTACTTGATCCCAACTAAGATATAATTAATCCTTATTGGAAGCAAAACCAGCCTATTGGGTTTATTTAATGTTGACATGAATTTCTAATAGACTTAAGGTATGAAGATCCATATTACAGGAAGATCTCTTATCCAGAAAACCCCAGGTTTGAAATAGGTTTCTAATTTGTTTCCTAAGCAGAAGAACATCAGAGCAGTCTCTTTCTTTCTCCTGACAACTTCCTTGACTACTTGGTGGTCAGACTGGTGGGAAACTGACCAGCAGGTGGCGCTGTTGTAACAAAATTCATTCATATTAACAGTACATGTATCCCTTAATATCTTGGAATAAAAACAAAATAAATAATGAATGTAAATTACAAAAGTGCTTAGAATAGCACAATCGTCGATTTTACATTCACTTATTTTAAATGGCGGGGGGGGGCAACGATAGCGCAGAGAGCAAAATTGCACTCTCTGCGCTAGAAAATCAAAATTTCCAGTTTCGTAACCAGAAATTCGGAGCTGCTTTTTGGGCTTTTTCTAACTTCTGGGGAGCTGGATGCCCTTCAGGGGTGTAACAACAGCAAGCCCGGGCCCCCCTGCCAGAAAAATATTCGGAGGGCCCGGCGCGCATAGGGACTCCTGCAGGCACCAACCCCCACAGCTCCCCCTGCTGCTCACTAAGGTGTGAGCGCATCAACTTAAAGAAAAATAAAGCAGCGGGGAGGGGAATTTCAACATTATAGAGGAAACAGACCCTGCGGTCCAGGCCCCACTTTTCCCGCAACCGAGGGGTCTGCTTCCTTTATAGTTTTACCAGTGAATACAATGATTTCAAACATTCATTTAAGGGAATTCAATCTGAGCGTTCCTGTGTGAATTACCTTGTTCCTTTACGGCAATGTATATTTATTGGATACATATTAAAGCAATACACAAATACCCTTGTTATCATGTACAGGCAGCGTTGAGCTAATGGTTAATCAGCATTCAGCAAATGATCAACAACTGCTTCTTTCTTGCTTGGAATCCCTTCTCTCCCCGGGGACGTGTCCTGTGAATTTGTTAGAAGTTGGCGAAGGCTAAAACTGGCAGCACATTAGCAGTTTAGCAGCAAGTATCTCTGGATGTCTGAGGCTTTCCTTACTGTTTGTAGGAGTAGAGCGAGGAATTGTTGCCTTGTGTATAATGCAGTATTCATTGTCTTTCATTTTCTGTAAATGGTCAGTTATTTATATTGTTCAACACACAAGCCTTGTTTATTAGCGATGGACAAAAAAGTCGCTAGTGTTAAAATTGTCGCTCCATTTTGACGTCCATTGACTTTAATGCATTTGGACAAAAATGCCACGCATGTAAAAATAATAACTCGTGTAAAAATTGACGCACATTGAAATAAATTTGACGCCCGTTGACTTCAATACGTTTCTCAAAATTTTCACCGTTTCATGATATTTTTCAGAATTTCGAAAAAAAATTTCAGCGAAATGGGACAGATTCGCTCATCACTATTGTTTATCTTCATTTTGGAGCATAGAGACCAGTATCTCCCAGGGCCAGATTTACAATGTGGGCGCCCTTAGGCCAACTGAGCTCTTCACACCCCCCAACCAGGTTTGAGCACATGTATGTGTAGCTTTCCATCAGATCAGTGGGGATTTGGTGAAGGGGGGGCTGCTCGTCCCTAGTGATGGGCGAATTTGTCCCATTTCGCTTTGCCACGTATTTCACGAATTTCCTGCAAAATTCACGAAAGGGGCGAACAATTTGTGAGATGCCGATGTTGCCACCAGCGACAAGGCACCGTCATCAAAGTTGACGGCGGCACCTATTAAAGTCAATGGGCATCTGTTAATCGTCGCCGGCTTCTAAACTGTCGCCGGCGTCTTAAAATTTGAACGTGCAAATTTGCCACGAACTTGCGCCTGCCGAATAAATGCATCCATCACTACTACCGCATTTCGCCCGCCTGGATTAATTTTAAGAAACTGTAGAGAATATCCGCCGGTGGAAAATCAGGCGCATCAAAATTATTCAGACGCCTGTTGACTTTAATGCATTTGGACAAAATAGGCACGCATATAAAAATGGTCGCAGGCGTCACAATTGACACCATCAAAATATTTTTGACGATCATTGAATTCAATGCGTTTTGCAAATTTTTCAATGTTGCACTAATTTCACGGGAAATTAGCGAATTTTTGGGAGAAGCATAACGGGACATTTTTTTGCAAACAAAATATTTAATGAAACTCAGGAGCAGGTGTGAAAGGTTCGCAATGCACAATTAAGATTCGCAATGCGATACAAGCCTAGCGAAGAATATTACACTGCGACAGGCGAATTTTTATTAGCAAAGTTTTGCTCTTTGCGAATTTTAATTGTTTCCTTACAATGAGCCCAGATAGAGCTGGACCCTTAGCAACTAATGGTGTTGTTTCTATGGATCCTTCAAGGTCACTCAGAAGCAATGACAATTTCCCTAATAACCTATAGAAACCAAGGATTCTGTAGCAGACTAGCACTAGTGTAATGATTGATTTAAGCATTATGATTGGCTAAGCATTATTCTTGATGACATTTTAATCGTATTAATAATAACAGTAGTAGTAGTCATGGGTAGTGATGGGTGAATTTATTCGCCAGGTGTGAATTTGCGGGGAATTTGCGCGATTCGCCACCATTCTAAATTTGCAAAACGGCCGCGAAAATTCGGCCAAAAAAATTCGCCGGCGTCAAAAAATTTTGAGCCAGCGTCGAAAAAAAACGGGTGCCTGGGTTGTTTCGCCAATTTTTAGCGCAAATTCACCGATCACTAGACAGTAGTAGTAGTATTAATAATAATAATAATAATAATAATAATAATAATAATAAATAATCCTCTCTCTGCCTTTCCAAGGTAGGGCAGGTGGGCCTATGGATGAGTGGATGGCAGGATTGGTTTGCAACTCAGGTTTCAATTGTTTAAAGGTGGCCATACATTGATAGATCCGCTCGTTTGGCGATGTCGCCAAAGAGCGGATCTCCCTCCGATATGCCCACCTTGAAGTGGGCAATATCGGGCCGATCCGATCGTGGGCCCTAGGGCCCAACGATCGGATCCTAGCATTCGCAAATGGGCTGTCGGATCGCGGGACCACATCAACGTACAGATGCGGCCGCGATCCCATCCGATCGAGATCTGGCCGACTTTCGGCCAGATCTCGATCGGGGAAGCCCGTCGGGGGCCCCCATACACGGGCCAATAAGCTGCCGACACAGTCTGTCGGCAGCTTTTATCGGCCCGTGTATGGCCACCTTTTGTATGACGTAGGGTGGTGCGTATGGGGGAGTGGTTAGTAATGGGGGTGGGGCCCCAAGACTCATGCCTTGGGTAGCATGTTTAGAGGGGGCATCCCCTACATCCCCCTTCTGTTACCAGAGATCGTGGTCAAATCCAGCAGCAGAAGTGTTGGAGGGTGTTAAGGGTTCCTAGTCGGAAACTCTACTGCTCTTGTACCAACTAACCAGTGGGATGGGCTCTTCAAAGTCTGGTGCCTCAAGACCTGAAATGCAGCCCTATGTGGGGCTCAGACACCCCAGTTTCAACTGCTGTTACGTGTCAGATATATTCATGGGACAATAAAGTTTTTCTGTATCCATAATCTTATTATGAGAGAAGGGGGGCCCTAGATGAATGTCAACCTCAAAAAGCACTTGAATTCAAGAAGCCTCATGAGTGAAGAGCGGCAAGAACATAGAGACTACAACCTTCTCCTTTGACTTCATGGGTCTGAAAATGTAAGAACTTGCCATGGCACAGTGGCCAGCTATAGTAGGGGAAACTGTACTACTGTATAATGTTTTCATTTATTCAATTTTAAACCCTGGATCAGCTATTTCTATGCATATAGAAATAAAGAGGTGTTGTTTCATACAGTCTAGACATACAGTTGTTGATGGACAGTGAATATACCTGTAGCTTTCTCTTACCTGTGGCACCGCAGGACTCAACAGTCACTCAGTCTGTGCTGCTGCCAAGGAATTGGATCCTACACTGATTAGATATTGCTATACAATACAGTTGGGTGATCCTATAGATGTTATATGTATTTCATTTTCTGAATTTCTTTTATAGATTTCATTGATAAATTGATACACTTTAAAACATTGGATTTCCCATAGAGGAGCCGTTGTGTGGGTTCCCTTTGAGGCATGTTTGGCCCTTTCCTGATTCACCCAGCTATCCCAATTCATGGCCAGATCATGCCACCTGTTCCATAACCCCTGCTGCCCCTTTATTGCTCTACACGTCATGAAGATGTTCTCTTGGCAACAAATAACCCAAAAATGCTCAACCATAAGAACCACCTCTTAACCTTAAAGGGATACTGTCATGGGAAAATATATTTTTTTCAAAATGAATCAGTTAATAGTGCTGCTTCAGCAGAATTCTCAAAAGAGCAAACAGATTTTTTTATATTCAATTTTGAAATCTGACATGGGGCTAGACATATTGTCAATTTCCCAGCTGCCCCAAGTCACGTGACTTGTGCTCTGATAAACTTCAATCACTCTTTACTGCTGTACTGCAAGTTAGAGTGATATCACTCCCCTCCCTTCCCCCCCAGCAGCCAAACAAAAGAACAATGGGAAGGTAACCAGATAACAGCTCCCTAACACAAGATAACAGCTGCCTGGTAGATCTAAGAACAACACTCAATAGTAAAAACCCATGTCCCACTGAGACACATTCAGTTACATTGAGAAGGAAAAACAGCAGCCTGTCAGAAAGCATTTCTCTCCTAAAGTGCAGGCACAAGTCACATGACTGGGGGCAGCTGGGAAATTGACAATATATCTAGCCCCATGTCAGATTTCAAAATTGAATATAAAAAAATCTATTTGCTCTTTTGAGAAATGGATTTCAGTACAGAATTCTGCTGGAGTAGCACTATTAACGGATGTGTTTTGAAAAAAACATGTTTTACGATGACAGGATCCCTTTAACCCTAACACCTAATATCTGCAATTTATCACTATTGCAATGTTCTGTTTGGTCACTCAGAACAGTGATCCCCAGCCAGTGACACATGAAGAACATGACCAACTCACTGGATGTTGCTCCCAGTGTCCTCAAAGCAGGAGTTTATTACTGAATTCCTGGATTGGAGGTGAGTTTTGATTACATAAAAAACAGATGTTCTGCCAAACAGAGATTCCTGTAGGCTGATAATCCTCATATAGGCTACCGCATGGCCAATCATTGCCCTTATTTGGCACAATCCTTGAACATTTTCATGCTTGTGTTGCTCTCCAACTCTTTTTACATCTGAATGTGGCTCATGGGTAAAAAATGGTTGGAGACTCCCAACATAGAACATTACATGTTTCTCGTCAGGAGCAGTATCAAAAGTAGAATTTCCTATTAGTGACATGACCAAGCTCTTATGAAATAGAGCACATATTATTTAATATATATATAGTCTCTTAGGTCATGGTCATTAATTATAAACTTTAGGGTTGGTTCCTCAAAGAGAGGCCTTAAAACAAAATAAAGGCCAAAAACCTGTAGGCTATTGTAAGGACTTCTGAAAATGAGTTTCTGGATAAAAGCTTCTCCACCTGTATAAAGTGCACATGCTTCAATGCTAATTAGCAATTAGTGTGCATGCATAGTGCATGGTGCATTGAATCTGGTGTAGTCCATAATACTCATTTAAATGAATCATTAATTAGCCTTACAGCATGTGGATTTTATACATGTTTAATGGGAAATTGGGGCAATTAAGACCAACTGCAATTATTTCATCATTAAATGCAACTTTACGGTCAGTCTCCTGTCTAATGTCCCATTGGTTCAATGGTATATCCAAGCCTCATCCATGTCTTAATTTACCTCTGCACACCCATACCTGCCCATCTTTGACACTTAGTATAGAATATGCTACACGTTTACTTGTCCTTTCATGGAGAAAATGAAATAATCAGGGCAGCTGGACTTGATCCATCCCCAGAGCTCAGATTCCAAAGCAAATCAGCGTTTTAAAAGCTCCTGTAAATGTGACTGAGCTTCTTCATGTCTGGAAAGGTACTGAAATAAATCCCCCAAACTATTTTGCATTCGGCAGCGTTTCCCTTTACAACTGGGTTAATCCTGCCATACATTATTATTGTTTCAAGTGCATCCCGGAATTATGGTAATTAGCTCTTTGTGAAAAGACTCGGAAAGTCACTTCATCTGTCTTTGATGCGAAAATGCCGAGCGTTGTGCAGATAGAAGCCATTTTTAATGCCTAATTGGGCCGGCTTGTGAGACATAATAGCATTGTTTATTCTTCTTCTTCGCTGACAATGAAGTGACAAACCCAACGCTGCCGGAATATATCCCAAATGTCTGCACTGCTGCTTGTTACAACATTTAGTGGTTGTAGCAATAAAATATCTGGAATTGCATCACTAACTTATTGGATTTAAAGGGGATATAAACCTCTTGCAATCTCTCCTCTGGCACTCTCCAACTCTCAGAAGTTCCTGCTGAATTGTGCTTAGTACAGGGGAATACCTATGCTGTCATAGTTTCATGGTGTCTCTCTGTACAGACTACAAGCAAACTTAAGGGGCTGTTCCCGCTGAATTGTGCTTAGTACAGAGGAACACCTATGCTGCCATAGTTTTATTGCATGTCTCTGTACAGACTATGAGCAAACTTAGGGGACTGTCCCTACTGAATTGTGCTTAGTAGAGGGGAATACCTATGCTGCCATAGTTTTATGGGATCTCTCTGTACAGACAATGAGCAAACTTAAGGGACTGTTCCTGCTGAATTGTGCTTAGTACAGGGAATACCTTTGCTGCCATAGTTTTATGGGATCTCTCTGTACAGACAATGAGCAAACTTAAGGGGCTGTTCCTGTTGAATTGTGCTTAGTACAGGGGAATACCTTTACTGCCATAGTTTTATGGGATCTCTCTGTACAGACTATGAAGAAAGCTGTTCCTGCTGAATCTATAGTTTTAAAGTAACTATCTGCAAATTCCTTCCTGCTGAATTCTGCTTAGGACAGGGGTATCTGCACAAGGAAATCATTATTTTAGTTACATATTTCTCTTTAAAAGATATACTAAAATCTAGAAAGTAGTCCCTACTCAAATAGTGCTATTTACAAGCAATGGAATCGTTGCACAAAGCCTTGACTTGGCCGACCTCTTGGAAAACAATAAAAACCACAATATATAGTGAATAAAGTACCCCCTCTTGTAAAATATAAGGATATTATAAGTTACCGAGGAGTTTCATGACCATATAAAAACACGAAGCCGAAGGCCGAGTGTTTTTATACAGGTCATGGAACTCCGAGGTAACTTATAATATCCTCATATTTTACAACTGGGGGTACTTTATTAATTATAATACACAAATTTTAGTGAGTCATGTGACAGAAATTACATCACTACTCACCGTTTATAACTGATGACATCACTACTCACCGTTTATAAGGATATCATTTACAAGATATTCATGGCTTTTGTGTATTATATGAATATACTGTAATAGTATTAGTACTTATTCCTGGCCCTAAGCCTTTTCGGTGGCTAGAGGTGCAGCGGTTCCAGTGATAAATTTTTCCCAAATGATTCCATGCTCACAGCTCACAGCATCTGAAGACTTGGCATGCTCTGCTTCCCGCCCATGTTACTCTGCATGGAAAACTGAGCAAATTGTGCATTGCAGCACCGTGGATTTACAACACAACACAGCCAGAGACAGACGGATAGCAATCCCTTTAGCCACCGGCAGGAGTATTTACAGTACAGCAGAATACAATTGCAAACAAGCCGTGTTTCTTTATCCTTTTTGTCTTCTGATGCTTGAGATAATGTCACAGAAGTCTATTCTCCTATGCAATTTTGCTGTGGTGTGTAATTCTACTTTTGGAGCAAAAATTATAAGTCCAATATAGGTCAAAAAATGTTTTTATTCAATTTAGGTAGGGATGCACCGAATCCAGGATTCGGTTCAGGATTCGGCCAGGATTCGGCCTTTTGCAGCAGGATTCGGCCGAATCCTTCTGCCCCAGCCGAACCGAATCGGAATCCTAATTTGCATATGCAAATTAGGGGTGGGGAGGGAAAGTGCATGAATTTTTGTCACAAAACAAGGAAGTAAAAAAATTTCCCCTTTCCACCCCAAATTTGCATATGCAAATTAGGGTTTGGATTCGGTTCAGTATTCGGCTGAATCTTTCACAAAGGATTCGGGGGTTTGGCCGAATTCAAAATACTGGATTCGGTGCATCCCTAAATTTAGGTCAAAAATTAGTGGTCACATCCCAAAAAAACCCCCAGTCCATGGGTTATTCATCATTTGGTAGAATAGATCAAAAACAAAAAAGTTGGGAGAGACCTACTGTTTAGTGAAGAAGTAGCCCAAATGATATTTAAAAAATAAAAAATCTTTATTAGGATGAGCATTAGCCTAACGCATTTCATGCCGAGGTGGGCACTTACTCATAAAAATCTTTATTAGGACATGGATTTGCCTAATGCGTTTTATGCCGAGGTGAGCACTCACTCATATCAGTAAGAGCCCACCTCGGCATCAAATGCGTTAGGCTAATGCACGTATCAATAAACATTTTTTATTTTTAAATATAACTTTGGCTATTTCTTCACTAAACAGTAGGTCTCTCCTGACTTTTTTGTTTTTGATCTATTCTACTAAGAGAAATCGATTCTCCTCTAAATTGTTATAGATTCATAACCAGCAGTGCAAGGAGTTTTCCTGGTATCCCGGTGGGCCAGTCTGACAGTGGCCCTTGGACTCATAGTTTGGTTCCAACTACAGCTCCATCAGAAGCCTCCAGGGTGAACTACATCTTATCAAGCGTGCTAACCCTCTCACTGGAGTCTCAGACTGCTCTCACTATCCCTATCATGGGTCCCTCTCCCTGAATTTCACTCAGGTTTCCTGCCTCCGGGCACCTATCATAATAGGCTCCTACTCCAACCACAGGCTTTGGATACACATCCATCTTGTCCCCATGAAGGGGATTCAAGAGAAGCAACATGGCTACTCCGCTATCTTTAAAAGCTACCCAACTCTCCTGTATCGGTGGGACTAATAACATCTGTTTGGTGATTAATATAATCTCTTCTCATCAAGGGGCAGATTTATTAACGGTCGAAGTGAAAATTCGAATTGTGAATTCAAGTTTTAATTAGAATTAGAAATTCGAGATTTATAATACTCTGGCTGGCCCTCGACTATTCGCCACCGCAAACCTGCCAAATTGCTGTATAAGTCAATGGGAGAGGTCCAGGGATCTTGATTTGATGATGTTTGCAGCCTTCCTGAGATCAACTTTTTCAAATTCGAATTAAAACTTTCAAATTTGATTTGAGTTTTAATTTGTCCTTGCTAAGAAAATTCGATCTTATTAATACATTCCGATCGAATTTTGAGTTGATGGGGGTTTTAAAAAACTCACATGAATTCAGAATTCGACCCTTGATAAATGTGCCTCCAAATGTTAGCAATTTATTGGGCTAAATACTTTATGGATGTCTCTTCATGAATCCCCTGAGTTCAAATGTTGCACAAAACCTTGACATAATTCAGGGCTTATTACCCCAAATTCTTGCTGCAGTGTCCATACCCCTCCTCATTATAACACTCTTGGTGAAAAAGTATCTTTGTGTTTAGAGGACTTTCCCACTGGTGGAACCCATATAATCACAATGCCCAAAATAAACCAACGATTTGCCAAGTTTACAAAAGTACAACGATGCCCTACTTAGTAATATGCCGTAGATCCAATCAGCTAGTCCAGAGCCCAGGGCAGGATTTAACATTTGTTCTCCTGGGAGAACATCTAACTGAGGATTTAAAAAACAAGGAACAAGAATAATTATTCTGTGATGGTTATTAGAGTACACAGTGAATGAGAATGGATGTAGCACAGCTGATGACACTACAGGGTGATCATTACATGGTTTCTGGGGTGCCATCTAATATGGCTCTCAAGGAATTACTAAAATTGGAAACTGTTATATTATATATACTGAAAGCTCAGGTAACTGACAGCAACCAGGAGCATGTGCTGTAAATCAGCAGAAAAGGAACAGATTTCAATACTAAAGGACCCTGGATGCCTTCATTGAAGAAGCTCAAAATGTGTATGTTGTGTTAATATGGACACCATGATGCTATTTACTAGTACTTGCATCAAAATCCATATAATTTGGTCATTTGTGTCCATCCTGCCTCCTCTGCTGATACGTGAGCCCATTGACGCTGAGGTAATGTTGGAGGTGCCACCACCCTCAACATGCTGGTAATTCCAGGGTTTCCAAACCTATAGGCACAACAGACTTGCTCCAAACACTCTAGTGTTATTGTAACACTAGGCAAGGAAGAGACGCTATTCTGACCCCATAAGGAAGTCACTTGTATACTATTTAATAATTAATAACTTAATTAATGCATTGGCCCCAATCGCAGCAGGTATTTTTCCCCACGCAGTCCACAATTACGCTTATGGGGGAAAATGCTGAATTATGGGTCTGAAATTGCACTTGCAGTGATAAATGATCATTATAACATTTATAGCCTCATTTTATGTTAATCTTTAGTTGTCCTTTAAGGAATTCCCACATCACCCAACAGACTTTGGCCAAGAGAATGACAATAGCCACCCATAAACGCCCTTAGTTAACCATTTTGAAACGCTTGTGTTTTATAGGATCTTAGTCAGTCATCCTGTTGGCCAATTAGCCTATTAGTCATTGGCTGACACACACTTCCTTTAGGCTTCCACCGCAATCCCATTGCTCAGCCCAGAAGGATGACTAATCTGACCAATGCATTTTAGTGATCCACACGTGGTGGCAAATAATCTGATGTTTCACCCTGAGGGCCAAATGACTGGCTCAATACATGCATGGACAGTTTTCCATAGAGTATTTCAGATACGGTGCATTTACCTTCTCTAGTGACAAAATGCATTCTAAAATGTATTCTTTAAAGAAATCCCTGCTGGGTATTTTCCTGAATGAATAGGAGCTGGTCAGTAGCAGAGAACAGCTCATGTACAAGCCTGACAGAGCCAAGCCGTGGATGGAAGTAAAGGTCCTCAGGTGCCCTCATGGAGAAAGCTCCCAGTCAGCCAAGTCTTCACTGCATATTGTTTCCAAGCAAATTAAAACCCACCATGTCTGAGCAACTGGAACAAGGTTGCCATGGAAACAGAACAACCTCAGGAAGAGTTGTAACACATTTTCGTCCCCTTGAAAAAAAAGGTAAATCAAAGAAATTACCTCTAAATGCGTTAGTGCAATAAAATGCAGCCGAGTAAATCTAGAGATGAGAACAGGGACAGTTCTGGACATTGGAGTAGACAAACCCAAGTAAAAAAAAAAGGTTAATTAGTGGATATAACTGGTGCAAACTGTTATATCTTCTAGCCACAGAATTCCAGCTTAATTGCACTGGCAGTGCAAGTCTTTGCACAAAAAGCTACAGGTGAAAATACCTGCAGGAGGAAGGGAATGGCGTGCATTTGGGCCCTGTGTAAGATGGGCCTTTAAAGGTGGGACATAGACATCCACCTATTCATGTGCTATGGTTTGTCCATTTGGGATTAGGCGGTGAGATCCTAGGTCTGGTGACTAGTCTAGACTAGACTAGACTAGAACCCTAGTCACACACAGGTCATCAAGAAAAGATCAAGATCTTGATGTTCAGTCATATACCTTTTCCTTTTTGAACTCAATTTAAAATTTTGGGTAAATTTCCTTTAGTCTATAGTAGGGCTTTTCTGGTTGGAGAGCCCATTGAAAGTGAAGCTTTTGCCGAAGGTCTCACTTATTTAGCTCATTGCAAAGTTTCAGAAATAAAGTGTCAGACTGGGCTTTCTGGGCCTACCGTTAATCTCTCCAAAAAGTCCTGACCACAGTCACAGACTTCTCTACCTCCCACAAACACACCACTTCCTCTGCACCACAGATCCTAAGTAGGTCGTTGGGTCAGTCCATCCACTAGGTTCAGGGCCCACTAGGATTTCTCTTGATACCCTGATGGTCCAGTTCTCAGTCAAAGTCCACATTGTCCCCAGATCTCACCCAAATGGTTTTAGGCTAAACCCTTCCCCCAACACTGGGAACCACTGATTTACTGAGGAACATAAGCTTAATTATAGAGGTCCCCTTTACCAAGATGGTATTGCAAAGAAAACCACCCTAAGAAAGACATTGCAAGACTGTAGACAAAGCATGGTGTTCACCATGTACATTCATTTTGGGAAGAGTAGTTTGCAATATCTTCACACCCACTTGTGAGCTATAATTATTAAGTTAGTTGAAATTATATGATATTTCCAGTCTCAAATAGGTAACAAGTTAAACCTTTTCAGATATCAGTTCTATGCGGTTATCTACGAGCATTGGCGACGTTTGTTGAACATAAATGTATCTCTGTACCTTTTTACTCTCAGGTATTTGTTTCATGGTGCACAAGTCAAACAGAATAATGTGATCAAATTTGTCAATTTTTTTTGTCTCAAATTTTGACGCCCACGTCTATTTTGAAAAATGTTGACGTGTGATGGTTTTGACGCAAGCAACTTTTCCAATGCGCATTCAAATTTTTTTGACAACGTCAAATTTTCTCTGCATTTTCGCAAATTGAATCATCGTGGTGAAACGCAGAAATTCGCAGCGAATTTATTCACCAATCACTAATTTGATCTAATGTTGCACAGTGGCCTTTTAAAATGCCTTCCCCTTATTTCACCTGCGCATGCACGCAATCGTTCCTTTACATGTATGTGTAGCTCATGAGTCTCAATCCAGCTTCGTGCAGGAGAACAGCAATTCTCGTAGGTTCCTCCGAGGTTAATGAAAAAAGAAGCAAAGGATAAGATGGTAACATCTTCATTTGAAAGCATTGATGATTCATAAAGGACAAGTTGAATAATAGAGGGACGGTCCCGGAAATAAATCGTTATCTATAAATAATGATGATATCTGGTTAATTCAAACCAAAATAGCTATTACTCATTGGAGGGTTATATCTGTTTAATATTCATAGTGACATTGTGCCAAATAAAACTGCTGCTGTGAATACTTGCATTATATCTCTCCACAAATCAAATAACATCCTATAATAAAATTTTTCCATGGAAACAACCCCCCTCTGTGCCGCACTCATAATAAGAGACTCGGTTGTCAAGATTGTCACTTGTCATATTCTTGCCATCTGCCCCCCTTCCCTATTCTTTCTTTCTTTCTTTCTTTCTTTCTTTCTTTCTTTCTTTCTTTCTTTCTTTCTTTCTTTCTTTCTTTTTCTTTCTTTCTCTTTTCCTCCCTATGATTGTTGGGTATATTATTAAATATTATATCAGAATAGTTCAGTCTGCCATGTAGGGGCCCATTTACTTAGCTCGAGTGAAGGAATAGAATAAAAAAAAAATTTCGAATTTCGAATGTTTTTTTTGGCTACTTCGACCATCGAATGGGCTACTTCGACCTTCGACTACGACTTCGACTTTGAATCAAACGATTCGAGCTAAAAAATTTTCAACTATTCGACCATTTGATAGTCAAAGTGCTGTCTTTTTTAAAAAAAAACTTTGACCCTCTAGTTCGCCACCTAAAACCTACCGAAGTCAATGTTAGCTTATGGGGAAGGTCCCCATAGGCTTTGCAATCTTTTTTGGGTCAAGGAAAAATCATTCGATCGATGGATTAAAATCCAAAGGATTTAATAGTTCGATAGAACGATTTTTCGTTTGATCGTTCGATCTAACAAATTGCGGTAAATCCTTCAACTTCGATATTCGAAGTGGAAGGATTTAACTTCGACAGTCGAATATCGAGGGTTAATTAACCCTCGATATTTACCATAAGTAAATTTGCCCCTCTATTTGTCCAGTATTTATAAAAAAAAAAAAATATGTTTACTAAGCTTTTGGAGCTTTTCATTATAACAGTTGAGCATCTCTTTGTAATCTTTGGGTCTTCTTGCAGCGCTTAGTCACTTTCGGCGCATGTGCAGTTGTCAAAAAACGAAACACTGCTCCAACTGCGCATGCGCCGATACGGCGCTTACTTTACGAAGAAGACCGAAGAGAAGAAGATCCTCTGCGTTGCATCTGTATAGAGAGGTCAGTAAAGACTTAGGGGCAATTACCGAGGATTACACCTAGGCTGGGGTGGAGCAGGGGGGTTCTATGTAGGGTAGGGGTTTTATTAATAAGGGTTTGGTTCTCCTTTAAAAATTATTTCCTTTTTCTCTGTAATAATAAAACAGTAGCTTGTACTTGATCCCAACAAAGTTACTCTAATAAGTTTATTTAATGTTGAAATAATTTTTTGTATGGAGATCCAAATGACAGAAAGACTCCTTATCTGGAAAACCCCAGGTTCTGAGCATTCTGGATTATCGGTCCCATACCTGTATCAGGCAGGCCTGTGATGCTAGTGGACAGCTTGGTGACATCAATGGGTGAGCTGATGTCATGTAGCAGACGGGTTTAGGATGTTTGGAGACAGGTCATTGATGATGGGGCTGGGGTAATGACATTTAAAACAGGACAGGTGGCAACCCTTCTTGACTCCCAACAACTGTGTCCTTGATGGTGCAGAATATAAAGAAAAATAATTCTAGAAAACAACGTTGAATGATATTATTCCGACAGCTCATTGAAACATGATTTCCATACTGTATTCTGGCTAATATAGTTAATGTGCCATATTATCATATATGACCTTGGCTTGGTTTCTTTGTATCCAACTATGAAAAAAGGAAATATATAAATCACTGGGGAGCAATGAGGATTCACAGTTAACTTTTTTTTCCCACTGTCCTTCACTTTCGCACTGAAACACAGACTGTAGCTACTTGATTGCCGAAGTTAGTTGGCATGGCAACCATAGGAACGTATCCCGATCTGTCAGCCTCCGAAGGGAAAAAAAAAAATACAATTGTAGGTGTTACATGTACTGGAATTTCAAAGTAAAATAAAAATAATGAAAGAGGAAGCATGGTGCAGGAACAGCATGAATAAACAACTGGAACGAATGCCGATAGCCTTTAAAATGAGGGGCAGTGAAGACAAGACCACAGCACTTTGGCTGAGGAGTATATATCAAGCCTATATATCAAGCCGTCCCCTTGATGAAGGCTTAGTGAGATGTGGGGTTCCCAAACCATGCTGAGTTCTTGTTTAAGATAGTGTAGAGCAATAAGGACTGAATACAGTGTGTTTCCAGCTTATAACTAGAAGCATTATTTCTTAGTATTTTAACCACTGTACTTTAGGAGGAAATAGGAATCTCAATATGAAAAATTATAGTCACCTTTGTGCTTTCATGATAAAGAGTATTTCTTAGTACTCTTGGGTCTGTCTCTTTTCTCTTTCAAGCTAAAAACAAAATAATTCATTTTTCTTTTTTTTATGACTTGATTCAAGTTATACACCCAGGGACAGCGCACCTGCCTCACTAGGCACATAGAAAGATCAACGACCCTTTAAGCGAAAGGCTCATTAACTTTTATTCCACTGATGTCTCGTCAAGTCTTTGTATGATTTATCTATGGAACCAAGAAAGAGAGACAAGCTCAAACTAAAGATGTCCATACGATGGGTTGATCCTGTACAATATCCAAATAATCAGCCAGGGGTGTGAATGGGCAGATACTATCTGAGGGGTCATACATGGGTTGGCTGCATTTCTATTGTTCCCTTGTTCAAACCAATAGCCAAACCAATCAGAATAGAACCGGAGCTGCAACTTCACTTCATGATTTGCTGATAGACATACTTTGGCTCACATGGTACATTGCTATATAAAATTTCAGACCTGCCTTTTAGGAAAACCGACCAATATCTATATTATTGATGTCGGGTGGTATCATCAGTAGTGATGGTTGAATTTATTTGGCAGACGTGGATTTCACTTTTCACCATCCTCAAATGTTTCCACAAATCGGTGCCGAAAATTTTTTGCACGTCTAAATTGGCACGCACATAAAAATTATTGCTCATCAAAATTTTTCAGACTGGCATTGACTTTAAACCATTGTTTTGACACCCATTGACTTCAATGTGTTTCACAAATTTTTCGTCGTTTCACAAATTTTTCCGGAGTTTTGAGAATTTTTCGAAAACGGGACAGATTTACCCATCACTAATCATCAGGCTAACATACATGTACCTGTATGGCCAGTTTAAGGGTAAGGGCAAATGGAGTGCTTTGAGTATTTAAAAAATGAGCTACTAAGATGCCATAAAGCACAATCATTGACTTGCATGTCATCTAACAAGGGATGGCAGTTGACGCCACTATCCTTAAAATAAGACACTGGCCTAGTGCAGCCTTGTACTTTTAAAAACAATGAGCCAAAATCACTCCTTGTGTCATTAGTCTAAATTCAGTAAACACAGACTGAATCAAGAACTCTATTAAAGCTTTGGATCTTGTAATAACTAATAATACTGAACTCATCTCTAACATTTGTGTGGGTGGACATTTAGGGAATAGTGATCATAACATGGTCTCCTTTGAGATTCTGTTGCAGAGGCAATTCTAACTAAAACACTAAAATTTCAGACGTGCAAACTTTGACAGTATAAGTACATCTCTGCAACATATTAAGTGGGAAATGCATTTCACAGGGTTAAACACAGAACAAAAATGGGAAGTCTTTAAAATGCTGCTTAATAAATATACTTGTCAGTATATTCCACTTGTAAGCAAGGAACGTCGTTGCAAAACCTTTTTGGTTCGATAGAAGTGTTGGTGTTGAGGTGGGTAAGAAAAGATGTGCTTTTAAGGCTTTCAAGTCAGCTGGGACAACCAAATCATTTATAAGGTACAAGGAGGCCAATAAATCATGCAAAAAAAAAGCAAGCTATCTTAAAAATTGATATGGAAAAGGATATTGCAGCAAGCAGTAAAAAGAATCCAAAATTATTTTTTTAAATATGTTAATAGTAAAAAAAATGAAGCAGGAAGTCCCAATTCTAGTAATACAATTAATGATGCATGGTTCACACATGAGGAAATTCAAAAGAGACTAGAACATGTTAAGATAAACAAAAATCCAGGGCCAGATGGTATTCATCCCAGGGTACTTAGCGAGCTTAGCTCTGTGATTGCCAAACCTCTTTACTTAATTTTTCAGGATTCATCAAGGTCTGGCATGGTGCTGAGAGACTGGCAAATTCCTAATGTAGTGCCACTATTCAAAATAGGATCCCGTTCTCAGTCTCAAAACTATAGGCCAGTTAGTCTGACGTCCATGGTAATAAAGCTTTTGGAAGGGTTAATAAAGGATAAGATACTGGACTTCATAGCAAAACATAATACTATGATTTTGTGCCAGCATGGTTTTATGTGTAATAAATCTTTCCAGACTAACCTAATTTCTTTTTATGAGAAGGTGAGCAGGGACTTCAATTCTAGGATGGCAGTGGATGTGATTTACTTAGACTTTGCTAAAGCATTTGATACAGTGCCACACAAAAGGTTACTGGTTAAATTAAGGAATGTTGGCCTGGAACATAGTATTTGTACCTGGATAGAGAACTGGCTAAAAGATAGACTACAATGAGTGGTGGTAAATGGAACATTTTCTAATTGGACCAGTGTTGTTATTGGAGTACCGCAGGGCTCTGTACTAGGTCCCTTGCTTTTCAACTTGTTTATTAATGACCTGGAGGTGGGCATTGAAAGTGCTGTTTCTATTTTTGCAGATGATACTAAATTGTGCAGAACTATAGGTTCCATGCAGGATGCTGCCACTTTGCAGAGTGATTTGTCTAAGTTGGAAAACTGGGCAGCAAACTGGAAAATGAGGTTCAATGTTGATAAATGCAGGTTATGCACTTTGGCAAAAATAATATAAATGCAAGTTATACACTAAATGGCAGTGTGTTGGGAGTTTCCTTAAATGAGAAGGATCTTGGAGTTTTTGTAGATAACAAGTTGTCTAATTCTGGCCAGTGTCATTCTATGGCTACTAAAGCAAATAAAGTTCTGTCTTGCATAAAAAAGGGCATTAACTCAAGGGATGAAAACATAATTCTGTCTCTTTATAGGTCCCTGGTGAGGCCTCATCTGGAGTATGGGGGCAGTTTTATGGGAATTGAATATGTTTTGTCTGAAATTGCTGTGCTACTTATTACCTGGATCCATGTACATGTCACAAAATGCAGTTTCTTTCTTTACCTTTGAAACATAGGAAAAGGCAAGTAAATGGTAATATTATACAACAGAATATGTGAATGGATCACAGTATGTTTCTTTAGCCTGTCTGGGTTTATATTCAAAATTATTTCCTTCCAATTTTACCTGATATTATTTACCAACTAAATGACTATAATATTCTACATCTACAATTGAATTGCTCAACAATTTCAGTGAATGCCAGAGCAATAAGTGTGTTATTAGAGCAGTGAGTGAAGGCTGCTATTTCCTCAATGTTTTTGGAATTGTGTTAAAATACATGGTTTTACCAGGTAGGAAAGCAATGCTAAAAAGTCTGTGTTATGTTTATATTGAAACCATTCCCAGAATGCTTGCTGGTTTGCTGAAAAAGATGGTTGGAAGTTGGTTACTGTTGGGCCCCTCCTTATCATAAATATACTTTTTTGTAATATTATAACCAAGGCTTAGCATATGTTGATCAAAATGATGTTTACATCCCTGCAGTTAATGGCCTTTTTTAAGCAAGAAAGTACTTTGATCTCTTTAATAGAAACGAAATGACACTGCTTATTAGGGATGCACCAAATGCACTTTTTTGGATTCGGCCGAACCCCCGAATCCTTCACGAAGGATTCGGCCGAATACGAACCGAATCCGAACCCTAATTTGCATATGCAAATTAGGGGTGGGAAGGGGAAAAAAATTTTACTTCCTTGTTTTCTGACAAAAAGTCACGCAATTCCCCTCCCTACCCCTATTTTGCATATGCAAATTAGGATTCAGATTCGGTTCGGCCGGGCAGAAGGATTAGGGCGAATCCGAATCCTGCTGAAAAAGGCCGAATCCTGGCCGAATCCCGAACCGAATCCTGGATTCGGTGCCTCCCTACTGCTTATAGTTACACGGCTTGTTATCCACAAAAATCCCCAAATCATTTTCAATTTAGAATAACCCAAACACACTACTATTTTGTGTTTAACCCCCATTTATGTTATTTCTACTAAAGTTCATTTATCAACGTTGAACTTAATTTGCTAGTTTGCTGCTTAGTTCTCCAGTGTAGTCAAATGTCTCTGCAAAGTCGCAGCATCCTGCTGGAACTTATGGTTCTGCCCAATTTAGTATCATCAGTAGTGACGGGCGAATTTATTTGGCAGGTGTGAATTTGCAGCGAATTTGCACCGATGACAGGTCTGACGCCGGCGACAATTAAACGCGCCCATTGACTAATGTGCATCGAATTGACGCCGGGGTCAAAATTTGTGTTTTGAAAAATTTTCGCCGTTTCACGCATTTCGCTGGAAATCTGTGAATTTTTTTGGTGAATTGAAACGGGAGAAATTCGGCCATCATTAATCATCAGCACAAATAGAGAGAGTTCTTACAATGCCAACCTGAAAGTCTTTAAACAGAAGGAGTATGAGATGGTTGGTTGTCAGGGCTGGATTTCTAAAAGGTGTGCCCCTAGGCCGCACCACCCCGCCCCAGTCATGCTCACCCCCCATGCCGCTCATTCCCCCCACAGTCGACCAAGCTCATCCTCCCCCATCCCGACCCACTCACACATCCCCTGCACTTCCCAACCCTTCACAAACCCTCATCCTACTCCTTAAGTCACTACTCGCCTCCTTCGCAATTCTACCACTTACCAGCACTGGGAGGGCAAGTTCAGATGAGGTGGCGGCCAGGTTCAGAGTGCCAGGTTCAGACTGTGGTGGGAACAGGTTCATTAGTGTCCAGCTGGTGGCATGCAGCTCCACCATTTTGCTGCCCTAGGTCCGGACCTTTGTGGCCTGCCCAAAAATCCGGGCCTGTTGGTTGTGCTTAAACAGACTTGCTCCAAGAGAAAATAATGTTAGGATTTTGGAATAACGGTCATTAGTTTGCAACAGAATAAAATGATATGGTAATGTTTGATGAAATGTTGGAAAGGGAATCTCAAGTCTATCACCATCTTTGTAATTCTGCCAGTCCCTTGTCCCCTGGATAAAAAAACATCATGGGTGTTTCTTTGGGGATTTATTGTTGAGGCTCTTTAGTGCTTGACACCTGTGTAATGTGTAATAGCACATGGAAATGCAATATATAGCTAAGTGAATTATTGTATGTCTGGGTAGATTCTCTTTCCAACACTCCTCCTCCTAAAATCTCTATTAACCTGGTAGGAGGAATATATAATGGATTCTGATAGGAGTAACAGTAAATCACAAAATTTCAGTTGATATGGGGTTCCATGGTTTTTATAATTTTGTAATTATATTGTTTTATCCGAATGTAAAAACTCAAAAAATTTAGTTTTTTTACTATAAAATCTGAATTTTTAATGGGAAATAACCAAAAAATTTTTGAGATTTATTATACCTTGAGAATGGAAAAAGTCAGAATCCGAAAATCCGGCATCTCAGACCTACCGAGGTTGTATATAAGTCAATGGGATATGTACCTATCCTATTTGGAAGTATCTGTGGTCTGTTAGGAATTAGCCTGAAAATCCTTAAATTTTGAAATTCAGGCTTTTCGGGAAAATAATTAAGCGATTCGGGATAATACGTACGATTTGGATTTCGCAAAATATTTTCATGTTTGTCCCCGATCTGATTAAATTATGGGTTTTTAATAATATAATAGATCCAATCGTGGATTTTTGTTTGGTCTGAACTTTTTTTTATTTAAATAGCCAGAAAAATTCGGATTTTGATAGCCAGAAAAATTCGGATTTTGATGAATAAGGCCAATCCAGTTTTTATACTGTATGTGTTGCCTTCTACTATCCTCATATTCTGCGGTAGGGGACACATTATTCCTAGGGTTTCTGTTGCAGAGATGTCCTTTTTAAATGATGGAGATAACCCATCAGACAATGGGTTGTTTTGGACTATACACAAGCCAATATTCTGCTGTATCAGCAGCAACATACAGTATGGGGCAGATTTATCAAGAGTCAAATTGAAAATTTGAATTTTTAAATTAGAATTTCAAGCTTATTTAAGTGTATTTCGACTAAGGAATAGTCCAAATTCGATTTGAATTTAAAAAAAAAATCTAAATGCGAATTTTGAAATTTATCATGTACTGTCCCTTTAAGAATTCAAATTTGACTATTTGCCATCTAAAACCTGCCGAATAGGTGTTTTAGCCTATGAGGACCTCCTACAATCAATCTGGAGTTGTTTGGTGGATTTTTGAAAAAAAAAAAAAAATTTTTTTAAAAAAAAAAATTGAAAAAAACTGAATTTGCAGCTTGATCATATTCACCAGTTTGCCCCAGTTTCATTATGTTCACTACAGACTTTATAGTCTAAAAAAATGTGTGCGTTTCATTTAAATGTTAAATGTTAGCGTGTAGACTAGCGAGGGAAAAATAATCAATTCCATATTGTTTAATAGATCAGTTGTCCCTCTTGTGCCTTGACATTTCAACTGTTCCCATTGAAAGAATAAAGATTGTGCATTAGGGAAGAGCTTCCTTTCTATCAAACCAGTAAAAGGCACTTAGAAAGCCATGAATGCATTTAGTACAATTACAAGAGAAGAGAAGACGTTATTAAATACACACAACTGCCGGAGACAAGTTGCAATTTACGCTTGTGGGAATTACACAATTCTCCATAAAAGCTGCTGGAGCCATTATTATAAACATTGTATAGATATTAAAGAGACACACTCTTTTGAGGGGGCAAAAAAAAAAAACATTTTGGAAAATTGTAATTATGGGACAGGTTTATTGACCAAAGAATCTATAATACTGGAAGGATCCAATCATTTCTTCCATTTATCAGGAAAGCTTAAAAACTGATTCCTGCATCCAATAGTCAAAATATGCTTGACCACTCAACACTATGGAGTGGTGGTATTCAGCACTGAGCTCCATCAACTGTCTGAAACTTTGCTCCCAGAATGCATTGGGAAAATGATTTTCAATGTTGGAATGGACTCCTCCTTCAAGGAATATTTAATGCTGTCTTATTCCAGTTATAAGGCACTAACTATATTTAATGGCAAACCATTCTCTAGGTCAGAGCTTTCCAACTGGTGGCCCTTGGCTGATGTGACCTCCAAAAGAATTTTATGTCCTCCAATTTGCTCAAAAGCAAAACATATAATATGAAAAATAATCAGCACACGGCATGTAATAAATTAGACAACACTGCTCTAGGTCATTGACTATTGCAGGTCCTGTGATTTCAATAACCCAGCGTGGAAGGAGGAGATAAAGATACTGATCCGTTGAGTAGAACCCATGGTCAACTGAGGCGCATGCAAGAAGCTTCACTACATGATCTCCTTTCAGAATACTCTTGTGGGACGGACAAAATAAGATAGATCACTTTCATAGGACAGCCAGTAGATCATGTTTTATAAAACCTTCACAAGATTCTCAATAGCTTGTTTCCATTGTTTTTATTCAAATGCTCCAAAATGTGCTCCTCGCACGTCTTCAAGGAGCACCATGACCATAAGGAACTCTGAGGTGACATCTATTACCTTAAAGGGATACTGTCATGGGAAAAAAACATTTTTTCAAAATGAATCAGTTAATAGTGCTGCTCCAGCAGAATTCTGCACTGAAATCCATTTCTCAAAAGAGCAAACAGATTTTTTTATATTCAATTTTGAAATCTGACATGGGGCTAGACATTTTGTCAATTTCCCAGCTGCCCCATGTCATGTGACTTGTGCCTGCACTTCAGGAGAGAAATGCTTTCTGGCAGGCTGCTGTTTTTCCTTCTCAATGTAACTGAATGTGTCTCAGTGAGACATGGGTTTTTACTATTGAGTGTTGTTCTTAGATCTACCAGGGAGCTGTTATCTTGTGTTAGGGAGCTGCTACCTGGTTACCTTCCCATTGTTCTGTTGTTTGGCTGCTGGGGGGAAAAAGGGAGGGGGGTGATATCACTCTAACTTGCAGTACAGCAGTAAAGAGTGATTGAAGTTTATCAGATCACAAGTCACATGACATGGGGCAGCTGGGAAATTGACAAAATGTCTAGCCCCATGTCAGATTTCAAAATTGAATATAAAAAAATCTGTTTGCTCTTTTGAGAAATGGATTTCAGTGCAGAATTCTGCTGGAGCATCACTATTAACTGATTCATTTTGAAAAAAAAAATTTTCCCATGACAGTATCCCTTTAAATTTTACACAGAGGGTACATTATATTAAAATTCACAAGTTTCAGTGAGTCATGTGACAGAAATGACATCCCTGAGCACCCATTATAACTGATGACATCACCAAGCACCATTTATAAGGATATAATGTATAGGAAATTCATGGCTTGTGTATTATATATACGTACAGGTATGGGATCTGTCATCCAGAAATCCGTTACCCGGAAAGCTCCCATAGACTCCATTTTATCCAAATAATCCACATTTTAGAAAATTGTTTCTTTTTTCTCTGTAATAATAAAACAATACCTTGTACACAATCTAAACTAAGATATAATTCATCCCTCTTGGAAGCAAAACCAGCCTATTTGGTTAATTTTATGTTTACATGATTTTCTAGCAGACTTAGGGGGTTATTTATAAAAATCCAATTTTTTTTCCGGATTTTTATATAAAAAAGTCCAACTTAATCGTATAGAGGGAGGGAGTTTTTTCCCAAATTATACGATTTTTCCGGGATTTTTCCAGAAAACCCTGAATTTTTCAGATCTTTGCCCGAAAAGTCCAAAATAGTTGTATTTTAGGGCTAATTCCAGCACAGACCAAAGAAACTTCCAAATGTTATAGAGACTTCTCCTATTGACTTATATACAACCTCAGCAGGTCTGTGATGCCGTATTTTCAAATTCTGACTTTTTGCAGCATCAAAAATGAATAAATCCTGAAAAATGTGTTTTTTTTTCATTAAAAAATTCAGATTCTATAGTAAAAAAATATACAGAATAAGGAGAGAAGGCGCACACCCTTAAATTAAACTACGGGGTGCTAATCCATAGGTGACTCCCCATAAGGGTCTCCATAACGAATTGCAAATATAAAAATAATGGATAGCACACCCGATTTGAAAAGCAATTAAATTTATTACAAAATGAAAAAATAAGCAAAAATAGTTTACAAAAATCAAATAAAAAATAATAATAATAAGGTGAGCCCAACGTGTTTCGACCTTAAGGGTCTTCCTCAGGGGCACAAAATAAACAAAAAATCCTGCCTTTTTGATTTTTTGTTTATTTTGTGCCCCACTGAGGAAGACCCTTAAGGTCGAAACGCATTGGGCTCACCTTATTATTATTATTTTTTATTTGATTTTTGTATACTATTTTTGCTTATTTTTTCTTTTTCTAATAAATTTAATTGCTTTTCAAATCGGGTGTGCTATCCATTATTTTTATATCTAACAATTTTTTTCTACTTTTTGCCATTCAAACTTTAATAAATAACTCCCTCACTGTCTTAATTAATTTGAAAATAATTCCTATACCTTTTAGTATGGATCTCAGCACATCCTCTGTGCAGTTATGTGTATGTATAGCAGAAATTTGACTTACAGAGATGGAAGAGACTTTAGCGCTAGCCAGGCGCGAATTCGCACCACCGGTCGAATAATTCACGAATTTGACAGTTCTAACGCCAGTGAATTGTCACCGCCAACAAATTTGCCCATCACAATTCAGCATACCATCAAAATATTTTGCTCTCTTTAACAATCTGCAGTGTAATTTTCAAAGAATGTTGATTTTCACGTCTTATTTAGCCCGCAATGTATCTCCCCGTATTCTTCTTAAGCATTCAGCAGGACTCCTGAGAAGACTTATTTTCAGCCTTGGCTTCAAAGCATCTGTTTAAGAGGCAGGTCTCTTGTACGTTATTGATTTTTTTACTGCGATTTTGGCGGAAGTTTCAATGCTTTCATGCACCCAGTAGATAGAATGAAGTGTCTTTTCTTTCATTCTTTTGGAATATAATAGATGAGGAGTACAAGGAAGACAGAATATTTTATCAAGACTGTAGACTGCAGACATTCTTGGGTGATTGGTATTTTTAGTGAAAAAACTGTGTTTATATTCATATTGTGTTCAGGTGTATTTTTTTCATTGACATCACATTTAGGTGCAAATTCACTAAGCCGCGAAGCGCCGAACGCTAGCGTTAATTCGCTAGCGTTTGGCATTTTCGCTACTGCGCAAATTCACTAACGAACGCTGGCGTAGTTTCGCTAATGTTACTTCGCACCCTTATGCCAGGCGAATTTTCGCTAGCGGCGAAACTACGCAAATTCACTAACTTGCGCAGTGTACTGAACGCTACCTTTTACGCTAGACTTCCTTCGCCACCTCAGACCTGGCGAAGCGCAATAGAGTAGATAGGGATTGTTTCCAAAAAAGTCAAAATATTTTCTAAGTCCCAAAAAACGCTGGCGTGTTTTCTACATGATGGGTGATAGGTGGAAAAAGATCGAAAAATTTTTTGGGGCTCCCCTCCTTCCCCCCTACATTTCCTGACTCATGGCAACTGTAATTATAAAAATATCTGGAACAGTCCAATTCCTAAGACGGACGAATGGCTAGTGTCAGAGGGTTGATATCTGTCACCCCCACCCTCTATGATGCCATAATGCTATAGGGCCCAAGGCAGGATGGACTATATAAGGGCTAATGGTCTACTGTGGACAATGGTCAATCATATAGCTAATACTAGGCCATACAAACAAAAGATCATCACTCTGTTACTTAAATTCCAGAGTGTCAGCATAATGCCAGTCTGTCTGTTGGGGCCCCTTACTGCTGAAGTGCGGCTCAGATCACTGGAAATACCACAATGGCCTTGGTTAGCCGATAGCTGATTGCGAGGCTGTGGACCGTTGGAGCTAAGCACAGTATGTTACAACATTCCTTTGATAACATGTAAGACTAAGTAAATCATTTAGACATTAATTGTACAAGGAGGAGACAGACTATGTATGGTATTTCCGTGAAACCCTTGTCACAATTATAGTAAAAGCCTTCTGAAAGCTATATAATGCCTGGACCAAGAGGTGGGTCTTTGGTAAGTCCTTGGCTGACATTCTGTGTGTTACTCCAACAGCTTACCCAGACAAAACTGTTATGTTGTATTATGTAAGAATAAATTGCCTGACTATTACTAAAGGTTTTCCTTTACTGAGTTTTGTCTTACACAAGGTCAAAATGGTACTACTAAAAATACCATCACAACTTACCTAGACAGTGGGCACATGTGTAGGGCAAAATACAATTTTTATTTGCAGATTTGAAGGTTTTCTTGGCATTTGTAGTGCTGATACGTATTCCTCCATTGAAATTTGAATTCCTCGCCGTATGCAAATTAGCCTTCGCTAGCGTAACTTCGCTTTACATAGCGAATCAACGCTAGCGCAACTTCGCAACCTTACGCTACCCCTGAGCGCAACTTCGGATTTTAGTGAATTTGCGGAGCGCTGGCGAAACTACGCCTGGCGAAGTGCGGCGAAGCTCGGCGAAGTTGCGTCTGGCGCAACTTCGCATCTTAGTGAATTTGCCCCTTAGATTCAAACCTGGTTTCAAAATATATCTATACATTCCTCTGCTTGGAGAGTTAGCGACATGACACAAGGCATAGGGCAATTTTATGCACTTAGTTGCCCTAACACATGCCTCTTAAATGGGAAGCATTGTCCTCCTTTGTCTTCTGTGTGACAGCAATTGTCAAGCAACAATCGTATGTAGGTGCTTCATATAGAGGACAATGGGGTAACAATGTTTTAGCCCCACTTATAACACTTGTTGGTCAAAGAGCCTGAAATCTCCCTGCTATACACTTTATCTGGTAGCTTCAAGCATGTCTACAGGGCTTTCGGATTTTTTTTTTTACTAATTGTATTTTTTCTCTAAAAAAATAGTTTTTTTTTATTTCTCTAAAACTATACAAATTTCAGATTTCTAAAGTGTTAAAACAACGGAAAACTGTAATACAAATCTGAGCCAAGTCAAAGTCCCCGGGAGCTGCACTGATTCTATTGGGCCTTTTTCTACCCTTTCAGACTTTAGAGGTTTTCAGATTTTTGCTTCTCTAGTAATAGTCTGAAAAACTCAAATTTTTTCAAAGTTTTCTTGTTTTTTTAAAGCAACGTTCAGCATTTTTAATTTTTGTCTGCCACTACATATCTATATATTATCCTAGGGCTCTACGGAGTACACAGATTACACATTGAGCCCGTCCAACTGTCAGGCTTGTGAATGGGACATGTAGCACCATGTATAGAATATGTGAAGCACAAACTGGAAAAAGAGTTACATTCTAAGGCCAGGCAGCTCTAACAAACCAATAAGTTATCTGTCTAGTGCTGCTCAGATCTAACTAGATGATTGACACACACATTCCCATGGTCAGAAAATATTTTAGATATACTAGTTGGATCAGCAACCTTTTTGTCTATAACAGCTATGGGTTGAACCCTCTGCTACTCAGGAACCCCCACAAGATTTAGAAGTGACAATCCAACTTAAAGCACTGCGTATCTTGACAGCGCTATATAAATAAATGATGATGATGATGATAACTTCAAGACACCTGAGGATCAAAGGTTGAAGAGATAGTATAGTTTCCATACAGTGCTGCGCAATATGTTGGCGCTATATAAATACATGTTAATAATAATAATAATAGTTGCACATACAGTAGCAACGTGTTAGGATTGATGAGTCAAAACTGGGTGGAATGGGGTAGACTGCAAGAAGCAAGTGCAGAAAACCAGCCTGGATTCATGGCAACAGGTAAAAGGCCACCAGCAATCATCAACCATAATTTAAAAACATGGAGCAGACAAAGAGATCATGTCCGTCACCCATGAACATGATGTAATTTTACACCATCCATTAAAAAACTTAGTTGGGGTAATTTATTCATCTCTTTCACCAAAATCCCCATCAAACCACTTCAAACCTTTAGAATTCTTCTTCAAACCTTTAGATTCACTAAAGGGCGAAGTGGCTAACGCTAGCGACTTTTCGCCAGAAATCCAATCCGCAGGGACATCGCCAATTCACTAACAGGCGCAGACGACAATCCACTAACGAAAGAGACCGTTGCTAGGCAACTTTTCACTCAGACAAATGCCCGTTGATCCGCAAACTCAGTAAAGTGTGGATTTTACTGAACTTTTCCTCTTTTGCCAGAGCTCCTCAGACCAGGCAAACTGCTAAAAAGAAGCTAAATCTTATGTCACTTACATCATATCCTGTGTACCGAAAATGCATTAAAGTTCAAAAAACGCTGGCGACTTTTCCTTTTTTTAAGCGGGATTGCCTGCAAAAACTTTTTTTGGGTAATCGGTTTCTCCAGACGTTTTATAACATATGGAACATTCATTTTACAGTGGGCTCATGTGTAGGGCATTATATTAACTCTCTTGTCTTTATTAAGGTTCCTTGGACATGTGTAATATAAACCGGTAACTTAAACCATCTTCAGCAACATTTATAATAAAGACGTCAATACAACTTTAAATTTCCCACCCTATGCAAATGGACCTAAGTGCAAGATCACTGGCGAATTTTTGCTAGGCACAAATGAACGCTAGCGCATCTTGGCTATGAAATGCTCGCACTGCCAAAGTAACGATAACAAAAAGTTCAGAGCCCAGGACGACTACGAATTGGCGTAGTCGTAGCGCATTTGAGCCTGGCGAAGTGGTGCGAGGTGTGCGTAGCTGACGCTGGCATTAGTGAATCTACCCCTTAGAAACTAGTAGAAATTATTTTATTTTTAAACCCTTGCAAAATTTTGGAAATTGAAGAGTAAAGGAAAGTATGATTGTTGGTAATAGCAGAAACTACAGTGTGTAATTCTTGAGCAAATTGTTCATCACCGCTGGAGCGGAGAAAATTTTCATTGAAATTCTTTATAGAAATCCAGGGAAATAGAAATAATAAAAATAAATTTACTAGAAACATTTTAGTTGAATTAAGGTTTTTGTTAATAAGGCAGATCGGATCATTATTGCTATTTTTTTCCTTTTTTTTAACCTTTCTATTACTCTGGGTTTTTGTTTTTTTTTTTTTGTTCTACTTTACTTCATCCTGGCATTTACACTGCTATCTGGCATTTAGATCTTCTGGCTATTAAGGTCACTACTGTGTCTTTCCGTATGTATGTAATGCAGAATAATTGCATTCCCTGTGTGTTTGTCATTGTCATGTGATTATGAACATGCAATGAATGCTTATTAGAGTAAGCTGATGGATGGAAATCAGTGTTCCAAACAGACACCTATGGACAATTTGCACAACAATGGTGAGTTATCATTTGAGGGCCAGTGGCCATTACTAGTCCAGCTCTTGTGACCAGGCTCCCTTGGGGGGAAAGTATATTTGGGGGAAATTGTGGGAAACACGTGGAATCAGCTAGTGCAGCTTGAAGGTGCCCACCAATCATCACACACACAACACACTGATATACAACTTAAAGGGCACCTATCACAGCCAAAATCAAACACATATTAACAATCTGACCAGTACAAGCTAAACACGTTTAATCAAACTACATATATAGTTTTTTGAAAAAACTGCAGGTTTTAAAAAAAATCCCTTACTTTGTCAAATGGGTTCTTTCACTGAGGGAGGCCATACTGAGACTATAACAGAGACTCTAATATGCAAATTTCAGGAGCATGCTCAGATTGTAACACTGCTTTGAGTATTCTACCCAGAATGCCTTGTTTAAGTAAACTCCTCCACTAGAAGTATCAGGAGATTTCCCTATCTTGTCCCCTGCTGGTAAAGTCATTCTGCAAATGAAGGACACACAGTAACTTCCAGCAGGGGGCAGCACTACTGAACAGCAGCTAACACACAGGTTTGGATGATTTGAAAATAGCTTAGAAGGGTTGATAAGCAAGCAAGGAATTTCAACTGAGCATGTGTGAGATTTCAGGGATTGTCTGGGAAGATATAGGTAGGAGGAGCCAGTGAAATCCAAGATGGCTGCCTCAGCTAGAACTGCAGGGGAGATAGGGGAGATCTTGTAGAAGGAATAGTGAGCTGATCATTTACATTATACAAACAATTCTAACTGTTTTAAAAATCGGATTTCTTGAACTTTCACCTAGTGTATTTACTTAGTAAATGATTTTGGTCATGATTGGTGCCCTTTAACAATATACACCAAAAACCCCTAAAAAAAAGATCCCAGTGAATAGAGCTTGCATTAAAATTGCATTCTACCTATTTTTTTATGTAATTATGATTTATATTATAATTATAAATATAATGTATCAATATGAATTAATTTTTTTCAATGAATGACTTCCCAGTGGTCTAATAGTTCGTTTTATCAGCTTCTCCTCTGCTCGACAGGACTAGGAAGTGACAGGAAGTTCTAAAGTAAAAGTGTTTTCAGTTTTCTTATTAAAGGGCTTCTGTAAGGGAAAACATCTTATTTCAAAATGCATCAGTTACTAGTGTTGCTCCAGCAGACTTATGTGAAATCAGTTTTTTTCAAAAGACAAAACAGATTTATTTAATATTTAATTTTCAAATCTGACATGTTGTCAGCTGCCAAGGTGTCCTCAGTCATGTGCTCAGACTTCAGTCACTTTTTACTGCTGCACTGCAATTTGGACTGATCAGAACAATGGGAAGGATTAAAGCTTCCTGGTTCATATGAGAATAGTACTGAATAGCAAAAATCCAAGTCTCACTGCTTTGAGTAGGAGAAACAATAGCCTGTCTGAAGGCAATTCCATTGTGAAGTGCTGGCTCATTCTGAAAGCACAGGACCTGTGATGGCTGCCTACACACCATTATTACAACTGGAAAATATTAACATGTTGGTTCAGGAGTAAAATTTTATATGGTAGAGTAAACAGTGTAATTCAGAAATAAAAACTACACCATGAAATTATGATTCTTCAAGTTAATAGTGCTGCTCCAGCAGACTGAAATTCGTTTTTCAAAAGAGTAAACAGATTTTTTTACTTTTAATTTTGAAATGTTATATGGGGCTAGACGTGTTGTCAGTTTCCCAGGTGCCCCAATTATGTGACTTGTGCTCTGATAAACTTCAGTCACTCTTTACTGCTGTACTGCAAGTTGGAGTGATATCACCCCCTCCTTTCACCCCCCCCCAGCAGCCTTAGAACAATGGGAAGGTAACCAGATAACAGTTCCCTAACACAAGATAACAGCTGCCTGATAGATCTAAGAACAGCACTCAATAGTAAAAATCCATGTCCCACGGTGACTCCTTCAGTTACATTGAGTAGGAGAAACAACATCCTGCCAGAACGCAGTTCCATCCTAAAGTGCTGGCTCTTTCTGAAAGCACATAACCAGGCTAAATGACCTGAGATGCACCTACACATCAATATCACAACTAAATACACTTGTTGGTTCAGGAATATATGGTAGTTTGAATTATTTGCAGTGTAAACGGTGTCATTTAGAAATAAAAACTACACCATAAAAATAATGACAGTATCCCTTTAAATTCTGATGCTAATTGCACTGGTTTCTGTGCTGCCATGTACTAATTATCTGTATTAATTACTAATCAGCCTTATATTGTGACATTTCTATTCTATATGTACTGTATATTGTGAGTGGGTCCCTAAGCTCAGTAAGTGACAGCAGCACAGAGCATGTGCAGTGAATCAGCAGAAAAGAAGATGGGGAGCTACTGGGGCATCTTTGGAGACACAGATCTTTACTGATAAAGGGCTATGGTTGCCTTGGGCTGGTACAGAAGCACAAAACATCATGTACAACATTTCTAGCTACTAGTTATGCTTTAGTTCTCCTTTAAGGCCACAACTGCTATCATGAAAAAATTAACACAGTGATTGCGAACCTAACAGCATTATTAAAGGCACTTGTATCCATAGCCTCCTTGCACTTCTGTATATTAGCACTTGGTGCAACTGTCCTTCCTCCAAAATATGCAATGAAACACTGAAGTTACAAACACTTATAAATTGGTAGTAGCTTCAGGATTCCCAATACATGCAGCACACTTTTGTCTCATGAATCGAACACAGACTTCCTTTTGTTGTTGAAATTAGTGATGGGCGAATTCGACAAAAAAATTGTTGAATTTCTCGCGAAATACGCGAAAAGGCGCCGTTTTTTTTTACGCTGGCTCCCGCTTTTCACGCCGGCGTCCGTTTTTTTGGAAAAAAAATTTTAACGCCTGCGAATTTTTGCCGCAAATTATCGCGGGCGTTTCACGAATTTATTCGCTGGCGGCGAATCGCGCAAATTCGCCGTGAATTAGCGCCTGGCGAATAAATTCGCCCATCACTAGTTGAAATGAAATAACTGCACGTGAACAACTCGCAGCAAACCGCATGGGAAGTTGCATGTGTTTTTTATCGGCTCCAACAGCATCAGTACAGGAGTCTATGAATTTTGCTGGCTTTTGTAAAGCTTCAACTCCATTGTTGGCTATTTCTGATTTCTGGCCAGACCTTATTTTCCTCTTACCTTTGCTAATAGGTCACACCACCTTTGGGCTATAACACAACATAATGTTTATTTAGATAGCTGCAGAAGGATTTATAGGTTGCTATGGGATACAAGATCTCTCTCTTTATTATATTATGCCTTTGGTATTAAAATATATTTGTAGCATATAATGGGGAAAAGAATCTCAGCTTCTTCCCACTGCATGTGTCGTAGGTCCTTTAACAGAACGACGGCTTCTGCAAAGTACAACATATTCTTTCTATCTGAATAAGCTCAGGCCCAGGCTGCACAATAAATGCAGAGTCCTGGCAATGGTGTATCTTGCAGAGAAGTTGCACGCTCCCCTAGGGCAGATAAGATGTATTAATCAAAGGAGTGATATTTGATGCTAGGTATTCCTTTCATGTTGAGCTGTAATGCACTGTACACTTTGATAATACAACTCCATGAAAAATGTATGAGGAAATAATGTTGTAGTACTTCAAGTAATGACTCTTCTCATAGGTGCATGCATTCCTAATAAATAGATTTTACTGGGCTGTAAACTGATCGCATTTGGCGTCCAACCCAACCTCCCAAATGTTCAACTGCAAAATGCTGTGCCACCTCCTGGTGCTTAACGTTCTTGTCCTGGAACTAGGATAGGGGCTGGCGTCAGAGTTGGACCCACCAGAGAACCTGACATACAGGGGCCATTCTTACATGAATTAGATGAACACAGTATTAAATAATATCAATGCTACATACTGTAGGCTTGTGGTGGAAAGAAGAACGATGGGACTTGTTCCAAACTGGGACTCATTAGGGTGTGGGATCAGCAGATCTTCTGGTACTTCTGGTAGGCAAGTCTGACTATGGTTGAGGTTGGCTTGTGTAGATAGGTGAAGAACAGTTACCCTCATATCAGATTAAGGTTCTCATCAGTGCCCGATTCAGGAACCTGGTTCATCTATTGGCTCAAGAACATCTGGCTCACCCATCCCATGAGTTTCTAGGAGAGCTACTTTTGCATTGACTGCAGAGGCAAGGCAACATCTGCTGCAACATGTTTCTTTTCTTTTTTATTAAACTGAATTTTCTGGCCATGAACCTGAGTGGTTGTGGCCATGGGGGAGTGATCACAAAGTGGGTGTGGCCTTGAGCAACGTACTGCTGGACTTTAATAGGTGTCCTTATGACAAAAGTGCCGCTGTAGAAGATCCACCTTGAGTTCTCAAAATTAAGGTGCGGGAAAAAATAAGAAAATATATATAGTGTAGAGTTCTCATAAAGTACACACCACTTACATGTTACCACATTCACTCTTAGGGGTATATTTATCAAAGAGTGAAGTTAATGTTGAAGTTCCGCCTCTAGAGTGAAATTCCGCCACTCTCCATTCATTTCTATGGGATTTTTATAGGCGTATTTATCAAAGGGTGAACTTTCACTTCACCCATTGATAAATACGCCTTTCAAAATCCCATAGAAATTAATTGAGAGCTGCGGAATTTCACTCTAGTGGCGGAACTTCACTCTTTGATAAATGTACCCCTTAGTGTATAATAACCAAAATGTAAACCATTAGTTACATCAAAGTGCTTGTGCTTTATTACCAAACATACATCAACCACAGTGAAGAAGTTGTGTTTTAGAGAGGGAGCGTTTTTAGAAGAGATCGCTCTTGGAAGGAGCCTCTTTTGGCGAAGCGCATGAGCGGTGGCGGTGGATGCTGAAGGAAAAAGACACGCAGTAGAGACAAACGAACGTTAAGGAATTACTGCACGAAATTTCGTAGATTTTATATGCGATTTTAAAAAGAAAGAATTTGTGAGTATTTTTTTTTTTTACTTATTAAAATAGAATTTATTGCCCATATAGAAGAATGTTGAAGATGAAGATCAACAACCAAAATCATCACTGGTAAAAGTGTTGGTATCAACTATATTTTAAAACATCTCTAAAACACAACTTTTTCACTGGTTGATGTATGTTTGGTAATAAAGCACTAGGGATGCACCGAATCCACTATTTTAGATTCAGCCAAGCCCCCAAATCCTTTGGGTTATATTCGGCTGAATACCGAACCGAATCCGAATCCTAACCTAATCCTAATTTGCATATGCAAAGTAGGGTTTGGAAGGTGAAAAAATGTTTTACTTTCTTGTTTTGTGACAAAAAGTCACGCGATTTCCCTCCCATATGCAAATTAGGATTCAGATTCAGTTCGGCCGGGCAGAAGGATTTGGCCGAATCCTGCTGAAAAAGGCTGAATCCCAAACCGAATCCTTAATTCGGTGCATTTGTTTACATTTGGTTATTATACACTGATAAGAGTGAATGTGGTAACACTAAAGTGGTGTGTACTTTATGAGAACTCTACACTCAGGGGCGGATTTATCAAGGGTCGAAGTGAAAATTTTAATTTTGAAATTCAAATTTGACTAGGAAATAGTTAAAATTCGATTCAAGTTTTTAAAAAAAGTTGAATTTGACTTTCAAAATTAATCATGTACTGGCCTTTTAAGAATTCAAATTTGACTATTCGCCACCTTAACCCTGCCGAATTGCTGTTTTAGCCTATGGGGGACGTCCTGCGATCAATTTGGAGTTGTTTGCAGCCTTCCTGAAAATCGAGCAGAGAAAAAAATTCGATTCAACTTCGATTCGAGTTTGCGGGTCGATCCCATTCACCCGAGTTTGAAAAATTCAAATTTTTTGATAAATTGAAATTGAAGTGTATGGGAGTTTATGGGAGTTTTAAAAAAACTCCCATGAACTCAAAATTCGACCCTTGATAAATCTGCCCCTAAATATATTTTCGTTTTCGTTTTTCCCCACACCTCGATTTTGAGGTGCATTCAGTGACATCCTTTTGAACTGTATAATTATTTTAATGTCTTAGGAACAATATGTCGTATATATTCTGACGTGGTCTTAGTGTTTGTACTACAGTCGAGGACACTGATTGCATTTAGCCTTTAATGTTATTCCAGTTGGGTTTAATACCCTTCAACGTCCATTAATGTATCAGAAATCCCAGTGCCTTAATTAGGAATAATGTTAACTATATGCCTGTGAGCGTTAGATGAAGTATCTGAAAATAACTGTGAAACTACTATTAGTTAGAACACTGGCAAAGGAATGATTTTGTGTGGGTAGAACAGCAGTTTTTAGCATAATTATGTGGGCTGGGAACAGCTTCTGCACGGCTGAAAAGACTGAGCTGCGGCCTAATGATTCTACTCATTAACCTTAATCACATAGTATGTGTGTTACAGGACAGAAAGAGGAAGGAAGAATGTGCATTGTAAATGTGAGGGAAAGTGCGGTTGCTATGACAGTAATTGAAATAAACACAAAAAATAAAACAATCCATGTTAAATTAATGTCTAAAAAAATTCTTCCAGTTTTCTTAGTTTTAACATTTACATCTTCAGAGCAACACTCCTACACTGAGCAATTTACTCCTTGTTGTAAAATATAACATACGGAGCTTTGAGTATCACTCGTGTATTATAAGGGATAATGTACCCCCTACTGTAAATTATAAGGATATTAGAAGTCACTGAGGGGTTGTTCTGTGACCAAATAAAGTTACAAGGCTGCAGGCTGAGTTATACAGGGAACTCTGAGTATCACTCATGTATTATAAGGGATAATGTACCCCCTACTGTAAATTATAAGGATATTAGAAGTCACTGAGGGGTTGTTCTGTGACCAAATAAAGTTACAAGGCTGCAGGCTGAGTTATACAGGGAACGCTGAGTATCAATCATATTATAAGGGATAATTTACCCTCTACTGTAAATGATAAGGATATTAAACGTCACTGAGCAGTTCTGTGACCATATATGGGCTCAAGGCTGCAGGCTGAGTTATACAGGGAACTCTGAGTATCACTCATGTATTATAAGGGATAATGTACCCCCTACTGTAAATGATAAGGATATTAGAAGTCACTGAGGGGTTGTTCTCTGACCATATAAAGGCACAAGGCTGCAGGCTGAGTTATACAGGGAACTCTGAGTATCACTCATGTATTATAAGGGATAATGTACCCCCTACTGTAAATGATAAGGATATTAGAAGTCACTGAGGGGTTTTTCTGTGACCATATAAAGACACAAGGCTGCAGGCTGAGTTATACAGGGAACATTGAGTATCACTCATGTATTATAAGGGATAATGTACCCCCTAGTGTAAATGATAAGGATATTAGAAGTCACTGAGGGGTTGTTCTGTGACCATATAAAGACACAAGGCTGCAGGCTGAGTTATACAGGGAACTCTGAGTATCACTCATGTATTATAAGGGATAATGTACCCCCTACTGTAAATGATAAGGATATTAGAAGTCACTGAGGGGTTGTTCTGTGACCATATAAAGACACAAGGCTGCAGGCTGAATTATACAGGGAACTCTGAGTATCACTCATGTATTATAAGGGATAATGTACCCCCTACTGTAAATGATAAGGATATTAGAAGTCACTGAGGGGTTGTTCTGTGACCATATAAAGACACAAGGCTGCAGGCTGAGTTATACAGGGAACTCTGAGTATCACTCATGTATTATAAGGGATAATGTACCCCCTACTGTAAATGATAAGGATATTAGAAGTCACTGAGGGGTTCTGTGACCATATAAATATACAAAGCAGTGTGCTTTTCTATAGGTGATACTGAAAGGTGGTTTGAATGTGTATAGATCAATGATAGTGGTACATGGTGGTATCACTAAGCATCACATGGTACAAGGTGCTTCTGCCAATAACAGAGAGATAGCAGGAGGCCTCTAGTGGAGTCAATAAAAAAAATTAACTAAAACTAAAATAATAAAACTGTCCCCAGCACAACAAATGAATGAAACAATAACAAAAACACCTTTGATGAGATAAATGAGTTTTAAGCGCATTTTGACTGTGACTAATGTGGTTGGCAATTTACAGAGAAGCACAAAGTAAACGTTTGTTAGTCATGTACAGCACTCGGAGACATTCAGCTTTTATGCTTTGTGCATTTATGTGGGTGTGATAAATACATTCAGGGGAGAATACTCAACTGACATAAAAATCAGTTATATAACGACTTCGATAATGTATTCTTTAAAAATAATCCATCTGTAATTTCAAAACTGTTATCAGGAAGAACATTTGCTGGCATTTGAAGGACGTTGCTTCAATACAAAGCGTAGCTAGTAGTGATGCAGAAAAATTCGGAAATTTGGGTAACGGCGAAAAATTAGTGAAACGCATTGAAGTTAATGGGCGTCAAAATTATTTCAATTTCGATGACCGTGACAATTGTTATATGCGCTCCTTCAAATGCATTGAAGTCAATGGGCGTCCAAATCATTTTGACAATGTTTATGCGAGCGACTATTCTGACGCGCACCCAATTTTTTTTGGCCATGGTGGATTTTTCGCCGGTCTTCTCTGTACTTAGTTACATTAGAGTCAAAATGTTCTACAATGTCAACTGTAGAACATTTACATGAGTGCCTATGCCAGAGTTCCAGATCTAATTGTTGCTACTGGGTCAACATAAATTTAGGGGGTCACTGTGCCTGTTTTTGTTGCCAACATCTTTTCTAGGGTCAGTGTGCTGATGTGTACAATTGTGGTTTATATGCTGGACTCCCTGAGTCAGCCCTGTATATAAAAATAACTTTGGTTACTTGTATAATGGAGGGGGTCTGGAAAGCATGACTCTAGTAGCCTAGTGGGCCCAAAAAGTTATGCTTTGCTGTTCCTCGATTATTTCTAGAATATTGGATTCTCTATAGTGATGGGCGAATAAATTCACCAGGGGCGAATAAATTCACCAGGCACGAATTTGTGGTGAATTTTCACGTGTCACCGGCATCAAATGAATTGTCAGAATACTCACGCGCATTAAATTGACGCGCGTCAAAATTATTCAGACACCCATTGACTAATGCATTTGGATGAAATAGTCGCACATATAAAAACTGTCACTCGTCAAAATTTGTTTGACACCCATTGACACAGATGCGTTTTGCGCATTTTTGCCCGTTTAAAAAAATGTTTGTTAAATTTGCGAATTTTCGGTGAAGCAAAACGGCACAGGTTTGCCCATCACTAATTCTCTGTTGTGCTATTAAAGGAGCATTTTGGAGATAGTCTGGAAGCTATATTATATAGTGTCCAAGAGTATCTGGTTAGTGACCAAGGGAAACCTCAGACCTGTGGCCTTTTGTGGGAACTTTTCCTGAACTTGTGAGCTTCAGATAGCGAAATCCATAGCTACGGCACAGTTTTCAGCACAGAAAATGGAAACTGACAGCACCTTTCATGTTTATATTGCAGTTTTCCAGCTCTTACAGACTTCACTGGACACAAGTCCCAATATACTCTCTGGGGTACACTCAAGACACTCTTGTCTCCTGGGAGGGGTTTTCTCTCTTCCACTCTCCAGTCCTTTAGGAGCTCTCTCCAACACTTTGACACAGGGGGAATCACTCTCTCTTCATAGCTGCACACAAGCCCATCTTCTCCCTCCACTCAAATAGGTTTACACGGCCCCTCGCCCTCCTCCACTCAAGAAGGTCTCAAGGGGAAAGCTCTGAGGTGTTGTCTCTCACCTCATTTTAACTACAACATAATTAGCCAACTACCTCTAATTAGGTAGCTGCAAAACACTTACTGGAGCATGGAATGGAAGCCCTCTCTCTTCCATTCACTCCAGGGACCCATTACCCAGCTTTTCCAAAGCCGGAACAGAATTACACAGCTTTACTAGCTGCAGCAATACAGACTTTCCCTGGAGTTTTCATTTCATCAGTCTAACACTGATGAAATACACACAATATTGTGCCCTTTTTACACCCATATCTTACAGTATATATAGATATATATTTATTGTGAGCATATACATTGGCCCCAAAAAGTGTAAAAGCACAACAATGACCAAGAGTTCAATACTGTAGAAATAATCGAGGAGAGGCGCGTCTACTGCCCTTGTTGGCCCAAAAAGTTATGCTTTCTGGTTCCTCCGTGATTTCAACAATATTGTATTTACTCTTGTGCTATGAAAAGAGGGTTTTGGAGATAGTCTGGAAGCTGGAGAATATAGTGACCAGGAGTATCTTGAAGCCCAGCTCTGTGCCCTTTGTGGGAACTTCTCCTGGGAATTAGTCTCCTAAAATTATATGTAATTAGCCTAGTGGAGGAGACTCTCCTCCACTAGGCTAATTACTTATAATTTATATAATAGCTGACACTTCTTTACAATGCATGCCATATATCTATAGATAAATATATATATTTATTGTGTGCAACATACTCAGGCACCTTCTGTAGCATGCAGTTATTGACACCCCATTTCCTAAATGGAATGTCCTTTTCATCCTTACCTCAAATAATTCACAGCACGACTAAACAGAGCATGAGAACGAGGTGGCTCAGAGCAATGGTTGCTGGGAGCAAATAAATCTTAAAGCTGGGTGGCTAATGCTAATGAGTCTTGACATGGGCGATTAATATGGTCATGGGTAGCCTAATTATGTACAGAGAGCCAGAGAAGCTAGAGATTGTGGGTTTGATTAAAACATTTCTTACCTTCAACTATCACAGCACCAGGAATATAATCAGTTTTAATATTGACTTAGACTGAATTTCTGTAACAATACCAGAGGGTTTGCTACTCTGCAGTTATCAGAACTATGAGTAATAGGCCATTGACTTGTCCCTCATGTGCCTCAATCCTCTAACATACACCTGGGTTGATATCTCACAGCACCAAGCTGGTTTTTCATCTTTCTGATTTAAAAAACCCAACCAGAAAACCCCTCAAAGAAAGTTGATTGCAGCAGCAGAATAATTCAACAGGTTCCTCTAATGGAACAGAAACTCTCAAATGCACCTTGGAGGGATTTCTAAGCTATTGTCACATTTCCCCAGCATGAGTAAAATAAAATGAAAGTAATGGAAGAGAGAAACGTCTACATCACAGTTCCCTACACCTCTCGGTGTACTGGAAGGATATTTTGTATCCTGTAGCATCAACATGTCCCTTAATGCATCAGAAAGGATATTTAATCGTTCCTACCACTCTCTGGCCCCTATTATAGGTTCCTAAACAAAACTCTAGGACCAATTGCATCAGAAGCCAAATTTTCCTCATTTGCCAACACAGGGGAGAACATACAAATCTTATTGTTGACAGAATCCAATCCTAGACCTTAGCGCTGCTTACCACTGTGCGCCCAATCAGCTTACCCCTATAATCTTAATAAAACATCCTACATGACTGATTCATATCTTTTGTCTGTCTTCACATTATTATCTGTAGTTTTCCTTTAGAATAGAATTCTCTAAGAGCGTTTGTTGCTTAGCACAATTCAATCTATCTCCAGCTAGTTCATTTGCCCCCAGTAATGGAATGACTCTAAGCTATTGTGTCTATCGACATAAAATAGGAAAAATTTCAAAATTGCGTCGCTTGCTGTCTGCTACGAGCACAGACGTTCCGCATGCTGGCAATGTGCATCGTATTTTAATTTCAGCCGAGGAGTTTATTGTCGAACAAATTGAAACAAAAAAGGCAATTTTGTTCAGCAGAAAAAGTGTTTATGGAATAATTTGCTGTTTGGATTTAAGAGTTGGCAGCAGTGTTTGCTATGTCTGTATGGTTATTTCCTTGTACTTTTCTGAGCAAGAGTGTCAGACGGGGTCTCCTAAGGTCCACCGGAGGACCTGATTTCTCAGATTCTCTGATGATGTTGGTACTAAATGTAATAGGCATCATCTATATATCGGAAATAGGAAAAGGTTGATGGGACAACTGTGGACAACTATGTCTGGGGCCCACCAGGAGCATTTCTGGTACTTTAGCAGTTCAATCTCTCCATATATATATGGAGGTATGTTTTGCCTTCACTCAATTCATTATACCCAAGTAGGGCTCTATTTAATAGCTTTTATTATGTATTCTCAATACCCAGGTGTGTGTTGGCCATCATTGATTCAGTTATACCAAGTGCCATACTGAGCAATGAGAGACATCTCATAGTAATGATGTAGTTGTTGTAGTTGCATTGAACAGCGTCGGGCTGGAGGGGGGTGGGCTCACCAGGGCTGTCACATCAGGGACCTGTAACACCCTCCAGGCCCCAAAGGGGCAAATCCCCCTCTGTCTCCCCTTACCCTCTACGCATACCTTCTTCACACTCACGTACTGATTTGTGCTGCGTTTGGGCAGAGGGAAGAAACTCTGCAAGCCACGCTTGAGCGGATCTGGGCCGGTGGTGTTCACGAGGGCTGTCGAGCCACTGTGGTTTATCATGGTGTCTCACCAGCCCAGTCCGACCCTGGATTGAAACTACTGTACCTAAATATTCCTAACGGAGTTGAGAGGCAAAGGAGGAAATTAAGAGGACACATTCTGTGATACACATTCAACTACTAATGTTATTCTTTTCTACTAAACATTTTACCATTGTGTTCCTGTAGACAGAAGCTTGATAAAAAAAATATGTAAAAAAAGAAGAGAATAGCTTTAATTCTTTAACCTAGCATTCATTAAATAAAATATATATTTTAAAAATAACTATAATTAGTTTAAAGTAAATATTTAAATATGAAGAAGTTATTTAATTTTTTTTTTACTTTGCAAAAATTTGAGAAAGTTTTGAGAAAACTTTGAGAAAGAAGAAATGATAAAAAAAAAAAAACAAGCAGGATTTTAAGGGACCAAATGAAGATATTTTGTGGGGGAGGGTGTTTGGAAACTCAAGACATTATATAAGCCATTGGTAGACATTTTAGAATACCATATATACCCGAGTATAAGCCGAGTTTTTCAGCATCCAAAATGTGCTAAAAAAGTCTACCTCGGCTTATACTTGGGTCGGCGGTACCCGAGTAGCTGAGATTGCAGTCACTTTTAATCTGTCAGGATCTACCAACAGTGTGTGGTTGGCAGGTAGGAGCCGAAATGCATGGTAACATGGCGACACCATGTTTGGTGTTAGAAAAACCAGGAAATGGAAGTGTGCTCAGAATGAAGTTTAATGGTAAACTATAAACAATTGGTGCTGGTGAAACGGAAGACAAATAATAAGAAGTAAAATGAGAACTATAACAAACCAAAGGTTGGGGCAGGCTGATGCAAGTCCATGTACACAGGCAAGAGTTCATAGGCGGGCGGCAGGCGATACAAGTCCTAGGAACAGGCAAGAGATCAGTGGCAGGCGGCAAACAATGCAAGTCCGTGAAACAGGCGAAAGGTCAAACCAGGAGATCAGATCAAGGATGAAGCAGGTACAAGGAATAAACAGGTCAGAGGAACAAGCAGGAATCAGGGACTGGGTAATTTCAGGACCACTGGCACAAGGGGACTAGAACACAGAAATAAATCAATGATCCAGCAATAGCTGGCAGAAGGGTAATGGCTTATATAGAGCCTTGATGATAAGTTCACCGACACCTGGCTTCAATGAGATTAGGGGTGGAGACATGGAATAGCAGTAATTTACACTGACAGTTCGAGGTGTGAGCTCCAACTGCCTCCAGTGGCTCAGCATGAGAATGCACTGTCCAGTCAACTTGCAGACCAGGGATTCAATCCCCAATAGTCCTGACATTACCCCCCCTTCAAGTATCACCCTCCGGGTGATACTAAAGTCAAATGAAAATTTTTTAACAGGGAGAAAACCGCCAAGATCAGGAGTCAGGGTAGAGAAGCTGCCAGGGACAGGAACCAACACTGAAGTACTACCTGGAGCCACATCTGGAACCGGAGGACCACCTGAATCAGGAGTGCCACTAAACTCAAGAGCCCATGCAGGCAAGTCACCAGGGTTGAGGGCCAGAACTGAAGAGTTGCCAAGGACAGAGGTTGAAGAGCTGCCAGTGTCAGAAACCAGATCGGAGGAGTCTAGAGTCAAAACGGAAACATTGCTATAGTTTTGAGTCAATACAGGAACCTCGGCTGAGTCAGAAGCCAGGACAGGAACCTTGGCTGGGTCAGAAACCAAATCGGTGGAGTCGCCAGGGTCAGAAACCGGATTGGTGGAGTCGCCAGGGTCAGGAGTCAGATTAGAGGAGTCGCCAGGGTCAGGAGCCACATCGGAGGAGTCGCCAGGGTCAGGGGTCAGATCAGAGGAGTCGCCAGGGTCAGGAGCCACATCGGAGGAGTCGCCAGGGTCAGGAGCCACATCGGAGGAGTCGCCAGGGTCAGGAGCCAGATCGGAGGAGTCGCCAGGGTCAGGAGTCAGATCGGAGGAGTCGCCAGGGTCAGGAGCCACATCGGAGGAGTCACCAGGGTCAGGAGCCAGATCGGAGGAGTCGCCAGGGTCAGGAGTCAGATCAGAGGAGTCGCCAGGGTCAGAAGCCACATCAGAAGAGTCGCCAGGGTCAGAAGCCAGATTAGAGGAGTCGCCAGGGTCAGGAGCCACATCAGAGGAGTCGCCAGGGTCAGGAGCCAGATCAGAGGAGTCGCCAGGGTCAGGAGCCAGATTAGAGGAGTCAGCCAAGGCACCCATTACAGGTGGCAGACCAGCAGAGGCACCCATTACAGGTGGCAGACCAGCAGAGGCACCCATTACAGGTGGCGGACCAGCAGAGGCACCCATTACAGGTGGCGGACCAGCAGAGGCACCCATTACAGGTGGCGGACCAGCAGAGGCACCCATTACAGGTGGCGGACCAGCAGAGGCACCCATTACAGGTGGCGGACCAGCAGAGGCACCCATTACAGGTGGCGGACCAGCAGAGGCACCCATTACAGGTGACGGACCAGCAGAGGCACCCATTACAGGTGGCGGACCAGCAGAGGCACCCATTACAGGTGGCGGACCAGCAGAGGCACCCATTACAGGTGGCGGACCAGCAGAGGCACCCATTACAGGTGATGGCTTGCCCAGGACAACAGAAAGACCATCATGAACAGCAACAAGACTGGTAGACTCTGGAGCATCAGAACTATCAGATCTCGTAGTAGGTACGACAGGTCTAGAAATGGATTTGTCCTTGGGCCCAGAGGCCACAGTACACAGGTCCTCACAGACTGAAGCCGGCAAGGCTGCTGGCTCGGAGGCTGGAAGCGGTAAGGCTGCTGGCTCGGAGGCTGGAAGCGGTAAGGCTGCTGGCTCGGAGGCTGGAAGCGGCAAGGCTGCTGGCTCGGAGGCTGGAAGCGGCAAGGCTGCTGGCTCGGAGGCTGGAAGCGGCAAGGCTGCTGGCTCGGAGGCTGGAAGCGGCAAGGCTGCTGGCTCGGAGGCTGGAAGCGGCAAGGCTGCTGGCTCGGAGGCTGGAAGCGGCAAGGCTGCTGGCTCGGAGGCTGGAAGCTGAACCACTGGCACAGGAGCTGCAGACGGGACCACTGGCACAGGAGCTGCAGACGGGACCACTGGCACAGGAGCTGCAGACGGGACCACTGGCACAGGAGCTGCAGACGGGACCACTGGCACAGGAGCTGCAGACGGGACCACTGGCACAGGAGCTGCAGACGGGACCACTGGCACAGGAGCTGCAGACGGGACCACTGGCACAGGAGCTGCAGACGGGACCACTGGCACAGGAGCTGCAGACGGGACCACTGGCACAGGAGCTGCAGACGGGACCACTGGCACAGGAACCAGGAGTGGCTGGGAAGTCGGCATAGAAGCAGGAGACTGGACCGCTGGTACTGGAGCCTGAGACTGGACTGCGGGCACACAGGCTGGAACAGGCTGGACGAGAGCAGGTAGAGGCCCAATTCGTGGGAAAGCTGGGGAAGGACCAAGCCGCCGGAGGACCGGAACCAGAAAAATCTGTTGAATATCAGCTGGCCCTGGAGCAGGAACTGAAGGTTGAACAGTGGGCCTAGGGGCAGGAGGCACAGGTATTGATGGTAACTGGGTGATTGAACGGCCCTTGAACTTAGTAGTAAATGCAGTTTGTATTTCATCCCCATCTGAGTCCAGATCTTCCCATTCTTCATCAGAAATATTTTCTAAATTGCCTCCATCAGAGAAAACATCAGAACAGGAGGATTGCAAAGTAATTTCAGATGTAGAAAAAGTTGGAACTGAGGAAGTTGAGGAGGCAATTGTAGTAGATTTGAAAATATCAGGCGATACTGGCCAGAGATCCCCTGTAGAATATGCCTTTAACAAAGTGAGAAACAGAATGGGATCCTGCAGAAAAAAAGCCTCTTCATCTATGCAAGACTCAGCCCACTCTAAGACTTTACCTCCCAAAAGAAATAATATAATTAGCCTGCTTTTCATGCACTCAGGTGCTTGCTTGAAAAAAGAGACAGTCGCAAACCTTTTACATACAAGAAGAAATTCATCAAACATGTCCTTTTCCCCTTCATACTTTTTCACTGAGGCAAGCCACTTGGCAGAGAGTTGTAGTTCAGCAGTATCTGAAACAGCACAGTAGTTACCATCAGGCTCCTTGTAATTAGGCTGGATCATTCTGTCAGGATCTACCAACAGTGTGTGGTTGGCAGGTAGGAGCCGAAATGCATGGTAACATGGCGACACCATGTTTGGTGTTAGAAAAACCAGGAAATGGAAGTGTGCTCAGAATGAAGTTTAATGGTAAACTATAAACAATTGGTGCTGGTGAAACGGAAGACAAATAATAAGAAGTAAAATGAGAACTATAACAAACCAAAGGTTGGGGCAGGCTGATGCAAGTCCATGTACACGGGCAAGAGTTCATAGGCGGGCGGCAGGCGATACAAGTCCTAGGAACAGGCAAGAGATCAGTGGCAGGCGGCAAACAATGCAAGTCCGTGAAACAGGCGAAAGGTCAAACCAGGAGATCAGATCAAGGATGAAGCAGGTACAAGGAATAAACAGGTCAGAGGAACAAGCAGGAATCAGGGACTGGGTAATTTCAGGACCACTGGCACAAGGGGACTAGAACACAGAAATAAATCAATGATCCAGCAATAGCTGGCAGAAGGGTAATGGCTTATATAGAGCCTTGATGATAAGATCACCGACACCTGGCTTCAATGAGATTAGGGGTAGAGACATGGAATAGCAGTAATTTACACTGACAGTTCGAGGTGTGAGCTCCAACTGCCTCCAGTGGCTCAGCGTGAGAATGCACTGTCCAGTCAACTTGCAGACCAGGGATTCAATCCCCAATAGTCCTGACATAATCATTCCTATACCAACAGTTCATTTGGGGAGAGACTGCAATATCCCACAATGCCCTCTGTTGGTTATATGAAAGAATAACAGTGATTGCAAAATCACACATCGCCATCTGTTGGTTATATGAAAGAATAACAGTGCGCCCTCTGTTGGTTATATGAAAGATTAACAGTGACTGCAACATCACACAGCGCCCTCTGTTGGTTATATTAAAGAATAACAGTGACTGCAATATCACACAGCACCCTCTGTTGGTTATATGAAAGAATAACAGTGCGCCCTCTCTTGGTTATATGAAAGAATAACAGTGCGCCCTCTGTTGGTTATATGAAAGAATAACAGTGACTGCAATATCACACAGCGCCATCTGTTGGTTATATGAAAGAATAACAGTGCGCCCTCTGTTGGTTATATGAAAGATTAACAGTGACTGCAACATCACACAGCGCCCTCTGTTGGTTATATTAAAGAATAACAGTGACTGCAATATCACACAGCACCCTCTGTTGGTTATATGAAAGAATAACAGTGCGCCCTCTGTTGGTTATATGAAAGAATAACAGTGACTGCAATATCACACAGCACCCTCTGTTGGTTATATGAAAGAATAACAGTGACTGCAATATCACACAGAGCCATCTGTTTGTTATATGGAAGAATAACAGTGACTGCAATATCACACAGTGCCCTCTGTTGGTTATATGAAAGATTAACAGTGACTGCAATATCACACAGCGCCCTCTGTTGGTTATACGAAAGATTAACAATGATGGCAATATCAAACAGCACCCTCTGCACATGGTAGTGGGACAGTGGGACAATGCACACAGTAATCCGTTTGGCAATTCTCTGTCACCATCAACTTTGCAAAGAAGTCCGGTTGATCGCTGGGGGGGTCGCTTTGGCAGAATGTGCGCTGCTGGGAGACAGGGCTGTAGTTGTGTCTAGGCTTATACTAGAGTCAATAAGTTTTCCCAGTTTTCGTAGGTAAAATTAGGTACCTCGGCTTATAATCGGGTTGGCTTATACTCGAGTATATACGGTATGTGCAAGGCCTGCTTGAAGGTATTTTGTTTTATTTTGGGGTTTTTTGCAAACTTGTAATATGCAATTTAACAGTATAAGAAAATTTTAAGACATAATTTTAAGGGCCTAATTGAAGATATTTTGTGTGGCAGGTTGCAAAATTAAGACATTTTTCAGATGTGTAATAAATTATGCAATTCCTTTTGAAGGTATTTTGTATGCTTTTTTCTCAAAATTCTGACTTTTAGGAGGTTATTTATCAAAGTCTGAATTTATCTCAATATTTTCTGCTACAAACTCCGATCAAATCCGCTCAGGTTTTTTTCGCTCTTATTTATTATTAAATTGTCCCCAAAATTTTTCTTTGCGGGAAGAAATCAAGTTTTCACTATTTTTTCGGATTTTTCATCCGATTTGCACTATTTTTTCGGCTTTTTCACTCAAAAACTCAGATCTTTGCCCTAAAACTCTGAAAACTTTGGGGTATTGCACGAAACCCAGCGCACATCAAAAAATCATTGGGACTTCTCCCATTGTCTTAAATGCAACCTCGACAGGTCTTTGATGCTGGATTTTCAGATTTGTACTTTTCCATCCTCTGGGTTTAATAAATTCTGAAAAAATTGTGATTTTCTAAAATTCTGATTTTATGAAAAAAAATCACAATTTTTTTGTGATTTTTGCATTTGGAGTTTAGTAAATGACCTCCTAAATATGCAATTTGAAGTTTTAGAAAATCCGGCAAAGGAAGAAAAGTAAATGGCATTTTTAGGATAGGATTTTAAAGTCTAATTGAAGGTGTTTTGTGTTTTTTTTCTTTTGCAAAATTACTTTTTTCAAATATATCATTAGTAGAAATATTAGAAAGTTTGCAGAAAGGTAAAATGTCTTTTTAGGGTCTAACTAAACGTGTTTTTAAAATGTTTGCAAAACTATATCTTTTTTGCAGTAGTATGTTGAAAAATGTAGAATATTTTTCCTGTTCGCAGATTTTGTTTTTTATATGTTTGTTTTATTTAGTTAATGACTTTTATTATGTATTAGCACAAATATTTGCGTGTTGTTCCAGTTTAAACTTTAAAGTTTCTGATAACCCAACTGTTTTGGTAATGAACATTAGTTTAAAGGGTGGGGGTTAAATAAAGAGGTGCAGGAAATTATTTTTCCTATCTAATAAATCACTGTGGCTTGATAAATGATAAAATAATCTACCCACCGAAGAGTCTTTCATTAGTAAAACCTGTGCCTCATCTCTCTGAGTTCTATAAACATGCTTTAGTTAAATAATAACAGAACATCATTGTCACAAGAAAAGCAAACAAAAAGTATGAATCTCTGAATTTCAATTCAGTTGTTGTAATAAAAATGCTCAGTGGATAAGAATACCGATTGAGTTTTTTTTGTAGTGAAAGCCAACACAGAAAAATGTATCATTTGATTTATCTCTGCAGTGACGGCTGGGCAGACAGGAACGATGTGACAGACGGTTATCAGCGTGAAGCGGTTGGTGGAATCACAATCAAGCTGCAGTCTCCTGATGTGAAATGGTTTGATGATTATTACCTGCAGCTACGGCCAGAAAACAATCTCCGAAACCCATGGTTCCAGGAATTTTGGCAACACCGGTTCCAGTGTCAACTGAAAGGGTATTCACAGGAGAGTCAGAAATACAATAGGACCTGCAATAGTAAGTACTACGGGAAAATCTGTCATCATAAAATTATTTTCAACCTGAAAACCAAGAATTTTATAAAAATTTAAAACATTCTACTTGACTTTTTAAATGTTGAGAGAAATGTTGCAAAATGTTTCTTTCATTTGCTTATAATTTGTCACTTGAACTTTTATTGTTGACACTTTGGGGGTTATTTATCAAATTACGAATTTATCGCAATATTTTCCTCTACAAACTCCATTCAAATCCGCTTCAGTTTTTTGCGCGTGTTTATTATTAAATTTTCCCAAAAATTTTCTTTGCAGAAAAAAATCCGTAATTTTTTCTGATTTTTCATCAGATTTTCAAAAGTTTTCAGATTTTTCACCTGAAAACTTAGATTTTTGCCGTAAAACTCAGCACACATTCTCCCATTGACTTATATGCAAAGTCGACAGGTCTTTTTGATTCTGACTTTTCCATCCTCTGGTTTGATAAATGCTTGATTTTTTAAAATTCCGATTTTATAAAAAAAAAATCACAAATTTTTCGTGATTTTTGCATTCAGAGTTTAGTAAATAACCCCCTTTGTCTGCTGTAAAATAAATCCAATGCATGTGTTTTCTGTTTTATAAGAGCCCATAGGAATAAGTTAACCCCAGAACTAATATATTTCTGGAAAGTTCACATTCTGATTAATCCAAAATGGATAAATAATAAACTCTTACCATACGTTTTTGGAAAGCACACATGTAAATGTAGTTTCATTCTCTAAATTTCTAAACTTTTATAAATAACTTGAAAATATGCCTAGGGGTTGGGTTACATTAAGGGGCAGATTTATCAAAGGTCAAAGTGAAAATTCAAATTAAAAAAATTCAAATTTCGAGCTAATTTTCGTGTACTTCGACTAGGGAATAGTCCAAATTAGATTCAAATTCGAAAAAAAAATTGAAAATAAGAATTTTGAAATTTATCATGTACTGTCTCTTTAAAAATTTGACTTCTAAAACCTGCCAAATTGCTGTTTTAGCCTATGGTGGCCTCAAAGAACCTATTTGGAGTCAATTGTTTTTTTGGGGGAAAACTATTACTATTACTTTGATTCATACAATTAGATCGAAAACTGACCTATTCGATCGAAAACAAATCTATTCGGCCAAAAAAAATTCAATTTAATTTTGGTTGGTCTTTTTGAATTTGAATTTCGAAGTTTTTCAAATTCGTAATTCAATCCTTGATAAATCTGCCGCTAAGTTTAATGGTAAAACCAACTGAGAAAATTTTAAGAATTGTTGAATAAGAGGATTGAAAAAAAGATTTCCATTCAGACAAACAATGCAGTGCCCAGTGGTTTGAATGGATCTCGGCAGGTTTGAGTTTCCGGATTTTGTAGTGGAAAAATGCAGATGACAAGATGGAAATTGATTAAAGTAATTTGATCTGCAAGAACATTTTAATCAAGACCAAATACTATTTTCATCTTGGTCTTTAATTAGTCAGTTGATTTACTGTATGTTTAGGTTTATAGACATGCACATCAAAAAATAAAATTGTTTTAAAGTAATAAAAATATAATGCAGTGTTGCCCTGCACTAGTAAAACTGTACTGTGAACAAGGGGGAAACCCAGATGGGGCAATAAATACAATCTCTCATGGACCAAAGACGAGATCACATATCTAGGCATCAAAATACCAAAAAGACCACACGAGCTGTATACCCGCAATATTACATGTAGCATACGAGAAATCACGCAAGACATAAAGAACTGGCAGTCCTATCGTCTCTCTGCTATGGGTAGAGCTAATCTGCTCAAGATGGTAGCATTCCCTAAACTGCTCTACAAATTGCAAAGTCTCCCCTTACTGGTACAGGAGAAAGATATTCAGGCACTTTATAAAATATTTAGGACTTTTATTTGGAATGGGAAGAAAGCGCGAGTTAGTCTGAAGAAACTCCAACAGAACACCCTAAATGGAGGCCTTAATTTTCCAAACGTCAAACACTATAATATGGCAGCTGCTATTAGACACTTAAAAGACTGGATTCACAATTCCAGTACTTATACTAATACACATCAGGAACAACAGTTTACCCCACAGACCAATTTACTGCATATTCTACACCTGCACAAAGCAGAACTTCCACCTGCCATCATAGACAACCCCCTACTATACTCCACATGGCAAACCTGGAAGGAACTGAGAAAACAGTATAATCTGAATAGCCATCATTCTCTATACCTGCCCCTCTTACTGAACCCTGACTTTCAGAGCGGACGAGCCTTAGCAATATACCACAATTGGAGACTTGAAGGGGTGACAACTGTACGTCATTTGTCCAAGACTGACACTCGAAAACCCTTAACTCTTCCACAATTCCAGACCAAATTTCCAAATGCACAGAGCAATATCTTTGCCTTCCTACAAGCTCAGTCATACACTAGCAGGACTTTGAGACTTTTAACAGGGAATGACTGGGATAATTCTTTGGACAGGTACCTTCTGCGACCTGGTTCCACCAAAGGAGCTATATCGCAAAATTATAGATTCCTTCAGGACATCATTGACTATGACAGCTTACCCACAGGACCCAAACAGTGGACAATTGACATACAAGACTTGAGAATGGAGGACGTCTTCAAGATGTATAAAAGGCTATGGTTTACCTTACCCTCAAGCATTTATAGAGAAATGTTCCTTAACTTATTGCATAGAACCTACCTGACCCCAGCCGTACTTTTCAAAATGCATAGACGAGAGAATAGTGATTGTCCGAAATGTGGGCAAACCAAGGCTAACCTTATACATTGTCTATGGGCATGTCCCCTCATTCGAAGGTTTTGGAATCAGATAAGGGACTATGCAACAAGACACCTGGTTAACTATATCCCACTTTCAGCTGCGTGGGCAATCTGGGGAATAATCCCTGACACCCATACCAGAGTCACACGGGGTGCTCGGAGATTACTACTAATTATATCTGCAGTAGCTAAGAAAACGATCCTTCGGGTCTGGATATTGAATACACCGCCCACTGTCAAGATATTTCTGGAGAAATTAGTCAGAGTTTTTTATATGGACTGGGTAGAATCGTCCTTAAATAAAAACACAATAGTTCAACGATTTTTCGAAACGTGGGAGACGTTTATTGACATCATTCCACGGGCAGTAAAGGTTAGGCTACAAGAATACTTCCAACGCACAGAATGGTACTCCTTGAGAACTATAAGTGGGGATCCTCCTATTAGCTTGTGACGAACATCCACGACGTGGGTAACTGGCACCTCCGGCACTGCGACACCTAGCACTTTTGAGACATAGCGACAAACATAGAGATCCGGTACTGGTCATCACTTCCACACTGGTTGTTAAAATGGTTTATATGTTATATATGTTGAACAGTTCATGAATAATGGCGGAGACCATTCACATGGCTTCATGTCATGTACCACTGCCTACATCTCCATTTCTACTTGACGTTTTGGTAACTTTATTTGTACAAGAGAGTAACTACCATCAATGTCAATGCATAATGCTTCCTGTGTTTCTATTTGTCGTATGACATTGTTATTCTCTACACCTGTATTATGCCAACTGTTGTAACGGAAATATCATTGTACACTTTCGGAGCTGTAGAAAATGTATCTAACTTTTGCTCGAATAAAAATTGTTTTCTTAAAAAAAAAAAACTGTACTGTGTGTGCTTCAGAAACACTACTATTGTTTATATAAATAAGCTGCTGTGTAGCCATGGGGGCAGCCATTCAAGCACAGGATACACAGTAGATAACAGATAAGTACTACTATAGTTTATATAAACAAGCTGCTGTGTAGCCATGGGGACAGCCATTCAAGCACAGGATACACAGTAGATAACAGATAAGTACTACTATAGTTAATCCATGCAACAGTCATGTCAAATATAAATTACATTTTTATAAAATCACCCATGTAAGTTGTTAAGGAAACTATATCTGTCCCATTGCATTTTTCTACAATCAGTTGCAGAAGGGATAGTGACTGTTTCTAGGCTTTAACAGGAGTAGTGATGAGTGAATTTATTCGCCAGGCGCATATTCGCCAGGCGCATATTCGCTGCGAATTTGCGCCATTCACCGCCAGTGAATAAATTCGCATAATGGCCGCAAAAATTCGCTGGTGAAAATTCGCCAAAATGGATGCGGCATCAAAAACGAGACACCGGCGCCGTTTCGAAAATTTTTCGCCCATCACTAAACAGGAGCACACAAATATTATGACTATAGAAATCCGCCCTAAGCTAACGCTGCAAATGTATTCTATCACCCATGTTCGCGGCGAATTCCCTTGTTTCACCGCTGGTGAATACATTCGCGAAACTCCCTTAACTCTCCCAAAAGTCGCTTGCGTCAGAATCGCAACATGTCTACACTATTCGGACGCCCATTGACTTTAACGCCAGCACTAAAATTCATGCAAGTGTCAAAATTGGCACTGGCATGAATTTTCGAGTTTCACAAATTTTTCACAAATTTTTCACATTTTGCGAATTTGGTGGGAAATATAGTAACAAGCTCCAAAAAAAGGTCTATATAAATACACCAGTAAACCCTCAAAGTAATGCTGAGTCCTCAAAAGAAACACTAAATTTCTTTCCTTCTATTGTGTACTCATGGGCTTCTGTATCAGACTTCCTGTTTTCATTTTAAACCTCCAGGACTAGGGCTTGAGCATGCTCAGTTTGTTCCTCTTCCCTCCCTCCCTTCTCTGCTGTAATCTGAGCCCAGAGCTATGAGTTAACAGGGAGAAAGTCACACCAAGCTAATATGGCAGCTGCTATCCTAAAAAAAGAGAGCTTCTAGAGCTTTGTACTCAGGTATGGTAAAACATTCTGCAGAATAATTTAGGTATTTAGGAATAGGCATAAATTAGGCTTGCACTATTACAGCTAATCTATTGGCAAAAAAATGCCTCCGTAGCTTTCCTTCTCCTTTAAGTAATTTAAGGACAACTATCTGTCTTTGACTGAACTGTCTCTAAATTACTGCTCTTCCGGCTGCTTTACATTTTAAGTTATTCCAAACAATTGATTTCCCACTATCCAAAAGTGAACTTTATATGGTCGATTACCCCGAGAAAAAGCTCTTTCCACTCAATCAATACCAAACTTGCTGTTTCTAGTACCTTGATATTTAAGGTTTATTAGGGGAGCTTGTTAAATAATTGCAATTTAATGTACTGTGTCAAAAAAAGCACTCACATTTTCATTCTCCTATTATATCACAGTTTGATATTAAAGCGAGCCAGAACATTGTCCTAATTTATCACATAGGCACTGTCTGCATATAGGAACACTTAAGCTGAGATTGCTTAAAAATGATACCCTGAAAGTCCATCAATATCTGCCATTTATACAGAAGATTACCTTTACTTTAAACAAGAGAAAGTTTCTATAGTCACAAAAGGGAAAATCCATACTGGGCCCTAAGAAAAATATATCTAAAACAATTTGAGATACAAATAAAGTAGTTTAGTAGACATTAGTCTCACTTTATATACAGGTATGGGATCCATTACCCGGAAACCCGTTATCTAGAAAGCTCCACATTACCAGAAGACCATTTGTCTTAGACTCCATTTTAATCAAATAATATAATTTCTTTAAATGATTTCCTTTTTCTCTGCAATACTGAAATGTTAACTTGTACTTGATCCCAAATAAGATATTTATCATTACTGGAGGCAATTTTTTTTCAAAATGCATCATTTAATAGTTAAGAGTGCACTGAAATCCATTTTGCAAAATCTGACATGGGGGTAGACATATTGTCAGTTTCCCAGTTGCCCTCAGTCATGTGACTTGTGCTCTGACAAACTTCAGTCACTATTTACTGCTGTACTGCAAGTTGGAGTGAGTGATCACCCCCCATCAGCCTAACAACAGAACAATGGTAAGGTAACAAGATAACAGCTCCCTGGTAGATCTAACAACAGCACTCAATAGTAAAATCCAGGTCCCACTGAGACGCATTCAGTTACATTGAGTAGGAGAAACAACAGCCTGTCAGAAAGCAGTTCCATCCTAAAGTGCTGGCTCTTTCTGAAAGCACATGACCAGGCAAAATGACCTGAGATGCACCTACACACCAATATTACAACTAAAATACACTTGTTGGGTTAGGAATGCAATTTTACATTGTAGAGTGAATTATTTGCAGTGTAAACTGTAATTTAGAAATAAAAATTACACCATAAAAATCCCTTTAATATTTATATTATTTTTGAGTTTACTTATTCTACGGAGATCCAAATTACAGAAAGATCCCTTATCCAGAAAACCCCTGTTCCGGATAACAGATTCCCTACTTGTACTAGCTTAACCTCTTTTGGTACTTTCCCTATTGTCATATATCATATGGTGTATTGTAATTGATTTTGGATGGCTATTCCTCATTTCTTAGCACCAGGGTATACGTAGACAGCTGGAAGTGTCAATTTGGAGAAATGTTCAGCGAATATGGGGGCAGATTTACTTATGTCCAAATTTTTCACTTCGAAAATCATACCATTACGAAGCCATGCTTCGTTCAACTATGTCAGACGTTATTTCGTAATGACTACATGTAGGGGCAGATTTGAAAATTGTGAAAATTCGAATTTCTAGCTATTTTTTGTGTACGTCTACTAGGGAATAGTCCAAATTTGATTTGAATTTGAAAAATGATTTGAAAATTTGAATATCGAAATTTATCATGTACTGTCTCTTTAAAAATTCAATCTCGACCATTTGCCATCTAAAATCTGTCGAATTGCTGTTTTAGCCTATGGGGGACCTCCTACAACCTATTTGGTTGGCTTTGAAAAACTTCAAATTGAATTTGATCAAATATGATGTTACTTCGATTCGTACGATTCAAAATTCAAACCAAAACGGCCTATTCACCCAAAAAAAAAAAACTTAGATTTTTTTAATAAATTTCAGTTGGTCTTTTTTTATTTGAATTTCGACCCTTGATAAATCTGCCCTGTATTCATCAAAATGCGATACTGTCTACGGCAGCGAAAAGTTGCCAGTGAGAACGTTTCTTAGTAAATTTTGCCTAGCTTAACTTCCATGTATACTTACAATTTGTCAATTTAAATATAACCTTTGAGTAAGAAAATAGTCATTCTGAAAAAGGAAAATTTCGGAAATTCTAAAAGAATAGCTAAAACAGTGTATTTATTGAGAAGCCACACAAGTTCCAGGTACCTGTAGATGAAAACTGAGATATGTTCTGATTTGTTTTCCCAGGTCGAATGACTTTAAGATCTCAGTATGTTCAAGATTCCAAAATGGGCTTTGTAATCAATGCCATCTATGCCATGGCGTATGGACTACACAACATGCAGACAGTGCTGTGCCCGGGATACGCCGGACTCTGTGATGCCATGAAACCAATCGATGGTCAGAAACTTCTAGACTCCATCATGAAAGCCAACTTCACGGGAGTTTCTGGGGATATGATCACATTTGATGAAAATGGAGATTCCCCAGGAAGGTACTATATTGTTTTTGTTAAAATATTAGAGACACACACAGATACAGGAGATTAGGGATGCACCGAATCCAGGATTCGGTTCGGGATTCGGCCAGGATTAAGCCTTTTTCAGCAGGATTCGGATTCGGCCAAATCCTTCTGCCTGGCCAAACCGAATCTGAATCCTCATTTGCATATGCAAATTAGGGGAGTGGATGGAAATCGCTTAACTTTTTGTCACAAAACAAGGAAGTAAAAAATGTTTTCCCCTTCCCACCCCTAATTTGCATACGCAAATTAGGATTCGGGATTTGGTTTGGTATTTGGCCGAATCTTTCACAAAGGATTCGGGGGTTCGGCCGAATCCAAAATAGTGGATTCAGTGCATCCCTACAGGAGATACACAAATTTTGATGCTTGCATCAATTTTGACGCAAAATTTCGCGAATTTATTCACCAACAGTGAAACGCGGAAATTTGCTGCAAATTTGCGCCTGGCGAATTTATTCGCCCATCACTACTTGAGACCTATGATTTCATTATAAAGGACTGTATTCAGTATTAAAAAATGTAAAGTAAAAATTACTGGGCAAAGATAATTGGCTATATTAAAGGGTGTCACCATAAAGTAAAACACAAAAGAACTCCCCCCAAAAGCCAGATAATAAGATATCTTATTATATGGCTTTTGGGGGATGAAGTCCTATTGTGTTTTTTGTTTTAAAAAAATTGAAAGTGAATTTCAATATATAGGGGCAGATTTATCAAGGGTCAAATTTAGAGTTCGCATATTAAATCTACATTCTATATAACTGAGATGCAGGTTTCTAGGGTTGTACTTTTTTTTTTTTTTTTTTTTTTTAAAGGAAAATGGAATGGGTGACAGCTGGGAAATTTAAAGGTATTCTATCACAGGAAAACATGTTTTTTCAAAATGCATTCATTGATAGTGCTGCTCCAGCAGTATTCTGTTGGAATTCAAAAGATCAAACAAACTTGTATATATTTTATTTGGAAATCTGACATGAGGGCTAGGCATGTTGTTTTCCAGGTGCCCTCAGTCATGTGACTTGTTCTTTGATAAACTTCAGTCACTTTTTAATGCTGTACTGTATGTTCGGAGAGGTATCACCCCCTCCCTCCCCCCCAGAAGCCAATCAACATAACAATGGGCAGGTACCTATATAACCGCTCCCTGATACAGGATAACAGCTTCCTAGTAGATATGAGAACAGCACTCATTAGTTAAAATCCAAGTCCCACTGTAACTCCTCCATTTAGATTGTGTAGGAGAAAAAATTGCTTATCTGAAAGCAGTTCCCTTGTGAAGTTCTGACTCATTCTGAAAGCACAGGACCTGAGATGACACCAATATTACAGCTTATTGGTTCAAGGCTTTGTATTATCAATAAACCTCTGTATTTAAAATATAGATGTGTTGTCTTTATTATCGCTATCTTTGTTTGTTCAGCATATGTTACAAGGTAAATTGCCCAATCTGCTAACGATGCTTTTCCATAATTTCCAGGGGGAAAAGAAGGATAAACTATTAGAAAAAGGAAAGGGAAGAGATAAGTGGGGGGGGTCAGAGAGTGAGTGCAGAGGAGCCAGATCTATAAGTCAGTTTGTTTCTGTTTGGGCAGTCTCGAATAGTAGTTCATTTTCATATCCTTTGTCTTGCAGATATGCTCTAATGGTCTCCATGTTCCTTATCATTTTTACTTTAGTGATGAGGGCCTGTTGATTTGATAGGGAGGTGCTCTTCCATTTGGCATCTCTTAGTGTTTTTGCTGCCGTAAGTATATGGGTCGCTAGTTTATTTGATTCTGAGGTTTTCAATGTTTTAAGGTTGAGACCCAGGAGGAATGATAGAGGGTCAGGTTCAATAGGGTGTTTAAAAAATGACAGACAAAGTATGGGCTACCATTCTCCAAAATGCTTTGACTATCTCACAGTTCCACCACATATGGTAAAATGTACCCTGCTCTCCACATCCCCCAAAACACTGCAGGGAAAAGGCATTTCTCGATAGGTGTGCCAGCTTTGAGGGAGTATAGTACCATCTAAATATCAGTTTATAGGCCTTCTCTAATATACTGGTGCATACCGATGTCTTGCCAGTAGGGATGCGCAAATTTTTTTGCCTCGTTTTGCTGAATAAATGACGCCCATAGACTTTAATGGGTGTCTGCGACATTTCGCCAGGGAAACGAAACGGGTCAAATTCGCCCATCCCTACTTGCTGGCTTTGTCCCAGATTATCTGCCACTTTTCATTTTCAATTGTCTCTTGTATATCTTCTTCCCATTTGGTCATGTACCCTTATGTACCCTTATGTTAATGTGGTATTGTCCTCTGCGAGCCAGTTGTACAATATTGATATCAAATTAGTGTTTTTATCTGACGAATTGCAGAGAAGTTCAAATTGCGTGGGAGCTGGTGGCGGTGATTTGCCCTGTAGAAAGGTCTGAGATATCAAGTGACGTATTTGTAGGTATTGTAAGAACTGGCCGTTTGGTATCTGGAGGTTGTCTTTGAGATCTTGAAAGGTGCGTATCTCTCGCCCTGTGACCAGGGTTGTACATAGGCAAGCATTCTTATCAATCCAGGGAAGTCACTTACTTCTACTCCTGGTGGGAATTTTTTATTTCCCAGAAATGTGCAAAACATTGAGTTAAATGTAGCTTTTCCCTGTATTTGTCCCAAATTTGCATTATGTGTGTTGTTGTAGGGGGAAGATGGTCAGACATATCCCTATCTTTTTCAGGGATCCAGATGATCTGATTCAATGTCAGTGGAGACAGGCCCTCATTTTTGTGTCTAACCACGGCATGTTTAGGTTTCTGTGCGTTGATACCATTTCAGATAATCTCACTGCTAGGGATGTAGCGAACTGTTCGCCGGCGAACTAGTTCGCGCGAACTTCGACTGTTCGCGTCCGCCGCAAGTTCGCGAACGTTCGCCAATAGGCGTTCGCGTCAAAATCGTTCGACCATTCGACCATTCGAGCGCTAAAATCGAACGATTTACGTTCGAATCGAACGATCGAAGCCATTGGATTGAATGAAATCATTCGATCCAATGGCTTCGATCGTTCGATTCGAACGGAAATCGTTCGATCGAACGATTAAAATCCTTCGATCGTTCGAATCGAACGATTTTCGGATGTTCGAAGTTCGCGAACTGTTCGCATTTTTTGCCGGTGTTCGCGAACGGCGTTCGCGAACACATACTCGGCAGTTCGCTACATCCCTACTCACTGCCATATAGTATCTAAATATGTGTGGCACCCCTATTCCCCCTATGTTTTTTGGCTTCGACATTATGTCTTATTTTATTCTGGGGCATTTATTTTTTCAGAGAATTAGCTGTCCCTGTACTGGGAGCACTCTGAAGAGGTATAATATCTTGGGGAGTAGTGTCAGTTTTACTGCCGAAATACGGCCAAACCAAGAAAGTCTGTATCTGCTCCAGGTCTGTAAACTTGATTTTAAGGAGGTGATCAGTGGGACATAGTTGTTGTTGTAGAGGGAATTATACATTGCTTGGCAGTTAGCTGTATTCCTAAATATTTAATGGCTTGTTCTTGCCAATGGAAGTCGAAATTGGTTTGCTGTAATTTTTTCTCTGCCTTGATTGATATTGTTTGTGATTTGGAGTTGTTTATCTTGAACCCGGATATGAGGCAAAATTGATCCAGCAGCTTGTTAAGATGTGGTAGTGAGGTTTGAGGTGAACTCAGGGTAAGGAGAATGTCGTCTACATATAAGCTGATTTTATGATCTGTCTCTCCTCCCTAATGCCTTTTATTTGTGAATGGTTTCTTTTGGCATTGGCTAATGGTTCTAGTGAGAGTGCAAACAAGAGAGGGTAGAGTGGACATCCTTGTCTTGTCCCCCCCCTTTATTCTAATCTCTTCAGAAACTGTTCCCATCATTGCAACTTTAGCTGATGGGGAGTTATAGAATTGTTGTACCCCCCTTAAAAAGGAAAGCGGTATTTGTATCTCCTCTAGTATCGTCATGATGTTTTTCCAATTTAGTCTGTCGAAAGCCTTTTGGGTGTCTAATGACAGTAACATTGTGGAGGTCGATTGTTTCTCTGCCAGATAGTTGCTCGAAGAATGTCCGGAAAAACGTTGTCTTTTTTGTATTTGGTGCATAGACTGAGGCCAAAGTGGCCATTTGGTTTTGTAACAGTCCAGTCACTATCACATAGCGACCTTCCTGGTCTATATATTTTTGTTGCAATTGAAATTTCACATGTCTATGAACCAGGATGGCCACCCCTTTCGATTTTGTGACTCCATTAGATAGATAACAATTGGGGTATGCTTTACTCTTGTACTTCGGGAATGAAGTGCGTGAAAAGTGAGTCCCTTGTAGTAGGATTACATCTGCTCTCATTTTTAGCATAATAAGTAAGTGCCATTTTCTTTTTATTTGGGGAGTTGAGTCCTCTTACGTTTTGCGATATCACTTCCAGATGGAATGGGTGACTCTGTTCATGGTTTCTTATACGGCTACGTGTGGGTGGGGGTAAAACTAGGGAAATAACTAGGGGTATTTCAACTAGTAGTAATGTAGGTTCTATTGTGTTTTCTCTGGCCGCCTTGAGACTTGCTTCTTTTGTGTGGGAGTAGTGAAAACGCACTATAATGTCCCTAGGGCAGAGGTCCCCAACTTTTTTTACCCGTGAGCCACATTCAAATGTAAAAAGAGTTGGGGAGCAACACAAGCATGAAAAAGTCCCTTGGGGTGCCAGATAAGGGCTGTGATTGGCTATTTGGTAGCCCCGTATGTGGACTGGCAGCCTACAGGAGGCTCTACTTGGCACTATACTTTGTTTTTATGCAATTAAAATTTGCCTCCAAGCCTGGAATTAAAAAATAAGCACCTGCTTTGAGGCCAGTGAGAGCAACATCCAAGGGGTTGGAGAGCAACATGTTGCTCACTAGCTACTGGTTGGGGATCACTGCCCTAGGGGGTGCAGTATTATTTGGCCTCGCTCTGAGTGCTCTGTGAGCTCTATCCATCAATAGTTCACTCTCTTGCATATTCTGTAATCATTTTTAAGGTATCTTTTCAGGAAATACTCAAGTTGAACCGTTTCGGGAACACTTCTGATGTGTAAATTGTTTCGTCTGGAGCGATTCTCTAAGTTTTCTTGCGAGTCTCGGAGCTCCTTTAGTTGCAATTGCAGATCCTGAATCTGTGTTTCTGAGTTGGTCAGCCTTTCTTGGATATCTTCTTGGTCTTGAGTAACTGTCTGGACTCTTTGATCCAGTGAAGATAATTCGGAGGTGATCTCCGCTAGTGAGTTCCTGAGTTCCGATTGAATATCTTCCTTGAAGCCGCATAAAAACAGTTTTAGTTCTTGAATGTCCTTCTTAGTGCAAGGAGCATTGGATGAGTCTTGATCTGAGGAGTCTGCGCCCTGGGATCCCAAGTGCTGTTTTTTAGTCGTATTTCTGCTTTTAAAGAAGTCTGCACCTTGTTCAGTGGAGGTTGTTTTGACTTTGGTCCCCGTCATTGTAGAGAGGGATGAATTGTCGATCAGCTGGTGGTTGATTATCAGTCTGCTTCCCTGTCTGATTATGTGTTGTGGGTGGCAGTGTGACCCTCTTTGTGCTTGGAGACAGTTGGGGCGAGGTTAAATATGTTGCCAGCTGTTGCTCATCTCTGGACATTTGCCCCTTCCACCCACACCTTAACTGTGTGGCTTCCAGTGAGATCTTTTAAGCTGCGCAGTAGCCTATATAACGTATGTTGCCCAGGGGAAAAATCCTGTCACAAGGGGTAATGATGTCCTTGTTAAGTGTGGTTATATTCTAGGTGTTTAGCTCTTCTCCACCCCTCTTAAGTATATGGCTGTTCATGGAGCCTTTCAAGCTGCATAGTGCGTTTTATATCTCCTTGATTGCACCCATGGATAAGTTTCCTGTCCCAGGGGATCTTGAAGCCGGCTATGTATTAACCACCTCCCTCTTCTTCATGTATCTGTATGCGTAGTGATGGAAAGTTTATAATGCGGTTAGGCCTTCCGCGTTATGGGTTGGTGCAGCCTGGGGAGTCAATGTTTAAGGGAGTGTAAGGCCCACACTGCCGCTTACCGTTTCGTGCTTTTGTTCTCAATTGCGCATTTTCCCTCCCTTTCTCTTCCGGTGTGCCGGTAGCTTTCCTCCAGTAGATTGTCTCCCGCTGTGTGCGGCAGTGCCACTCTGGTTACCCGACAGATGGGCCAAGTTATGGACACTACCTGCATCTGCCGAGACTGTGAAGCGTGCCGGTGTCAGACTCCGCTCTCCTAAATCGGTGCTCCCATGGTGATGGCAATAGGTTTGTGTGTTTGAGTACTTGCAGCTAATTATTGCTCAAATTATTGCTTTAAGGGCTGAGGGAGAGTGGAGCTCCCAAGTTATGCTGCCATTTCGTTCAGCATTCAAGCCACGCCCCCGTAAAGTGAATTATTTGTTGTGTAAACAATTTAATTTAGAAACAAAAACCACTCCATAAAAATCATGACAAAATTATTTTTATGAAAACAATACAAATAACAGTAAGGGGCAGATTTATCAAAGGTCCAATTTCGAAGTTATGTGGATTTTTTTTTAAACTCTAATAACTCGAATATACTCACAGCTCGAATGGGAGATTATTTATGAAAAAACTCGAAGGTCTCACTTTCGATCAAATACGAACAACCCAAAAATTCTGATCAAATTTGAATCATATTTGAATTGAGTTTTCCTCCAAAAAAAGACTTGAATGTAAGGAAGGCAATTGACATCTTCAAATGGTTCAACGGATCTTTGCCATTGACTTCGACATGAACTTGGCAGGTTTTAGGTGGTGAATATTCAAATCAACTGTTTCCAGGGTGGAGGAGTGATAAATCTCACATTCAAATTCACATTCGAGTTGGTGATTTAAAATTCGAATTTGTGAGTTTTGACCAAAAATATTTTTATTGAAAATCTGATTTAAATTTACCATTCCATCCTTAATAAATCTGCCCCTTAAATCGAAGTTTCCGATTCAATATATATTTTTGGTTTCCAGGGCCAGTGACCCTGACAACCAGCTAATATTTTCAGCTGCAGGCAGGATTAAGCTAGGAAAAGAAAACAAAAAATTCAAAAAACATATTAAATTAAAAAAAATGACTGAAAAATTACTTAGAATAGGGGCATCTAAAACATCTTAAAATGAAAGTAAAGCTGAACATCCCCTTTGATTGATTATTAGCCATTCAGTATGTTGGTTTCTGTGTCGTTGGGTGAGTTGCATCTCTAGTATAGAATTCTATATTTTTCTAGCCCCCCTTCCTCCAGTCCTTGCCATCCATGTCTGCTCATTGAATTAATAATGCAGCAGAATGATTATCAGTACAGAATTGTCCATTATCTGACATGGTTTGAGTGCAGGATTAGATGGATCACATGTTACTTAGCAGAGAGTTTATTCATCAGTCGACTCATTTCAGTGGCGTGTGAATCCATTAATAATGTATCACTCAGCTTTCAGAGCAGACATGCATATTCTGCCCAATATTCTGTAATCTCTATAAATGTGAATCTGAAGTCTGTGTGATGCTTTATTCATTCTGCTGCACAACAACATGCTGTTAGCTGATGATCTGCAGCCCAAGTACAAGTTACATCAATATTAAATATATGCAGCATAATGAACAGATGGAGAGCATCAATACTCCCCATAATTCAGAGATCCCTAAGACTGTTTGAGTTCCCCTATGTGGTCCAACATTCATAATTACATTGTAAAACAGATATAAGGACACCCTGCTATAATTACAAGGGTAACCAGGAATCAAATATGCCCTCACTCCAAATCTCTTTCTGATTGACCTTCAGACTGGGCCCCCTTAGCTCATAACAAGGTTACAGATATATAGAAACATTGGGGTGTCACCCTGCTATAGTTCCAGGGGTACCCAGGGCACAAATAAACACTCACCCCAAATCTCCCCCTAACTGGCGTTCAGGCTGGACCCCCTTAGCTCATAACAAGGTTACAGATATATAGAAATATTGGAACAGGGATAGTCCTGGGAGAATGTTTTTTGAGATTAGGGGAGGGGCGTGTGCAGTAGCCCTGTGGTCTATACTTGGCTTTATTTCTCATTTAATTACAATTAGCTTATTCATTAAATAATATGTGCAGTTATGATAAAAATAGCGCAAACACAGACTCTGTATGTGATCCTTTATATGGAAACCCGTTATACAGAAAGCTCCGCATTTTATAAAGACATTCACCCATAGACTCCATTTTATCCAAATAATCCAAATTTGTAAAACTGATTTCCTTTTTCTCTGTAATAATAAAACAGTAGCTTGTACTTGATCCCAACTAAGATATAAGTAATCCTTATTGGAAGCAAAACCAGCCTATTGGGTTTATTTAGGGGCCGATTCACTAAATTCGAGTGAAGGGTTCGAATTAAAAAAAACTTTGAATTTCGAAGTTTTTTTGGGCTACTTCGACCATCGAATGGGCTACTTCGACCTTCGACTACGAAAATAGAACGATTCAAACTAAAAATCGTTCGAATATTCGACCATTCGATAGTCGAAGTACTGTCTCTTTAAGAAAAACTTCGACCCCCTAGTTCAGCATCTAAAAGCTACCGAAGTCAATGTTAGCCTATGGGGAAGGTCCCCATAGGCTTGCCTGGGATTTTTTGATCGAAGGATTTTCCTTCGATCGTTGGATTAAAATCCTTCGAATCGTTCGATTCGAAGGATTTAATCGTTCGATCGAATGAAAAATCCTTCGATCGATCGCAGGATTTGCGCAAAATCGTTCGACTTCGATATTCGAAGTCGAACGATTTTAGTTCCTAGTCGAATATCGAGCTTTAATTAACCCTCGATATTCGACCCTTCGGCCCCTTAATGTTTACATGATTTTCTAGTAGACTTATGGTATGAAGATCCAAATTCAGTAAAAATCTGATATCTGGAAAATGCCTGGCCCGAGCATTCTGGATAATAAGTCCCATACCTGTACTTTATTTGTGAAATATACCATGGAGTTACATTACTGCTTAACTAATCCTTTGGAGCCTATTGCTGAGAATAAACTATACCCTTAGTAAATCCAGGATCAGGTTTAATATGTCAGTCAAAAAGACACGGTTGTTCAAAAGGAGAAAAAATCCTGACTTATTTAAGTCCTGGCTGTCAAAAATAAAAGTGGAAAAAAATACAGCTAAGTCAATGACAATTTAGTAGGATATTGATATTATTAGAACTGACAAGCTTGAATTTGCTGGAAGAGAAGGGGAATCAATTCTTCTGTCATTTCATGTCAATCTAATATTTCTATTTGCATTTAAATACAGAATGAAATGGCTACTTTATTTAATATATTGTTTAATATCATTAAATTACATTAAGGGGGTTATTTATCAAAGGTAGAATTTTAGAGTAATGTGAATTTGTTTAAACTCTAATAAATAATTAATAAATACATTTGAATACATTTTAATCATAATTCTAATATGTTATTTATGAAAAAACTTGAATGTCTAAAATTCAATTGAATAGTCCCGATCCGAAAACTCGAATTGAATTTGAATCAAGTTTTCCTCCGAAAAATAAAAACTCAACTTTTGCACGTCAAAGCAACATTTTTTTCTCCTATTTGGGTGTCGTTTTAGCAACAAAATTTGCCAATTTTTTTAATAATAAATAAGGTCCAATTGTGGATTCTAGTTTGGTCAGACTTTTTTATTAAAATAGTCAGATAAATATGGATTTTGATAAATAAGGTCCCCCATAAACCCAATAGGTTGGTTTTGCTTCCAATAAGGATTAATTATATCTTAGTTGGGATCAAGTACAAGCTACTGTTTTATTATTACAGAGAAAAAGGAAATCATGTTTAAAAATTTGGAATATTTGGATAAAATGGGGTCTATGGGAGACAGCCTTTCCATAATTCCGGAGCTTTCTGGATAATAGGTTTCTGGATAATGGATCCCATACCTGTACAAGGAAAATTGAAATTCATTCGCTTTAAGTTGTCCAATCTAATTGTTTCCTATGTCCTTTAATCTGAAGTATTTTATAAGTATTTTCTGATGGCTTTTCCTTCAAGGTATGAAATCATGAATTTTAAGAAAATGGGTAAAGACTATTACGATTACATCAATGTTGGGAGCTGGGATAATGGAGAATTAAAGATGGATGATGATGAAATTTGGTCCAACAAAAACTTGGTCATCAGATCAGTTTGCAGTGAACCCTGTGCAAAAGGACAAATAAAGGTGAGTGCAGATTTTAAATGAATGATTGTTTTTAGGCATGAATTGTATTTTTTTCTAAAAATCTGTTTTGGAGTTTGCAGACAAATTCTATTGCAAATAATGTGTGAAAATGTTTCTTCCTATGGCTGAATAAAAAGAATATTGAGGGACATATCTCTATTTTACTACAATCACAATAGTCATTATAGTGTGTTGGTACACTATGGGGGTGATTTATCAAAGGTCGAATTCTAGAGTAATGTGAATTTTTTAAAAATCTCACAATTCGAAGTGTATGTTATTTATGAAAAATTCTAACGTTTAAAATTTGATCAAATGTCCCGTGCTGAAAACTCGAATCTAATTTGAATCGTGTTTTCCTCCGGAAAAATAGAGAAGATCGCCTTTTGGACGGCCAATTTATTTCGAAACGCAGCAATTTTTTTTGACCCATAACAATTTTTTTCTCCCTTCGGAGCCTACGGGCATCATTTTCCCAGAGGAACATGGCAAAAATTTGGCTCATCACTACTACTAAGATCTTCAAATAGTTCAAGGGACCTCTACTATTGACTTCTACATGAACTCAGTAGGTTTAGGTGGCGAATATTCGAATAAGAACTGTTTCCAGGGTCGAGGTGTTCACCAAAAATGTTAATTTCCCATTCAAACCTTAGTAAATTTGCCCCTATGTATACAAGGACTCTAAGGGGCCGATTCACCATGGGTCAAATATCGAGGGTTAATTAACCCTCGATATTCGACTGGGAATTAAAATCCTTCGACTTCGAATATCGAAGTCGAAGGATTTTAGCGCAAATGGTTTGATCAAAGGATTATTCATTCGATCGAATGATTAAATCCTTTGAATCGAATGATTCGAAGGATTTTAATCCAAGAGACAGTACTTCGACTATCGAATGGTCGAATAGTCGAACGATTTTTAGTTCGAATCCTTCGATTCAAAGTAGTAGTCGTAGTCGAAGGTTGAAGTAGCCCATTCGATGGTCGAAGTAGCCCAAAAAACACTTCGAAATTCGAAGTTTTTTTACTTCGAATCCTTCACTCGAAGTTAGTGAATCGGCCCCTAAGAGATTAAATAAATTAATGAGGGAACAAAAAATCAACACTGGGGCTCAAGCGATTGTCTCCAGCCCTAGAGTCTCACTGCTGTTCAAAGTAGATCACATGAAAGCTTGTTGAGGTCTAAACTCAAAACGACCTTTACTTAATCTAATGTTGAGTTTACACAATTCTTTACTGAGGCTTTGTTTGAATAGGAAATATGCCTTTGTTCGTGGAACCAGAAGACCTCTGTTACCATTGACCCCAAACAGAAATGCTAGATCACTAAAGTGCCAACAGATTGCACTAAGCACTTGTACATAGAGCTATGGTCTGGATAGGCTGTGCTCTAAACCTTGTGCCAAATTCTAATCTGTAGGGCACTTAAATGGCCACAGGTTTAAATAAATCCCATCAAACTGGGTGGTCTGGATTACCAGGATAGGAATCCTGCCCTATAATCTCAGTTGCCTTCAGGATAAATCTATTTGTACCCATTCAGACCTGTCATTTGGGGAATCAAGTACAAAAGGGGATTTTCTTTTATAAAAACCGCTTCAGGAGTGACAAGTAGTAAAGGCAAGGGATATTTATCGGCTTTGACTACAAAGAAAAGATTGTAACTATTTCAGGTTATCAGCAATCTTCACTCTTTCACTGTGATTATTAGTAGTGCTGGGACCCAAGAGAGAGGAACATTCATAGGAAGCAGAAATGTCAATCTCTCTTGTATTTCTTGAAGTTCAGCAGAAGAAGAAAACCTGGCTGCTTTACAGACCCATCTGCAGGAGAGATTTACATGTAACTCAGTGGTGGCACTAACCTGTGGAAGTGATATCAGCTGTAAATGCCTTCAAAATGGTTGGGAAGATACCCTGAGACCAATTCAGTTTGGATTTAAGAATTCTGGTTTTCTAAAATAGCAAATGTAGATTTAAAGCAGCGTTGTCAACCCTTTCCAGTTCAAGCCCCACTTGAAGGTTTAACCTTTGGCCAGAGGCCCCCTAGGTCATGAAATAAGTAGAAAATATAGGAATATCGAAGATGCCCAAATCTCACCCTAAATAACTTTCAAGCTGGCCTTTGTCTTTAGTTCTCACCTTAAAGGAGAATTCAACCCTTTAAGAAAAAAACCCGTAGCCCCCACCCCATGTAGACTCCCCCTCCCTCCTCCCCCAGCCTAATTGCCCCCCCCCAGGGAAATGCCCCATACTTTATACTTACCCCTCAGTGCAGATTTAGGCATCTGAGTTCCACACAGCCATCTTCCGGGTTTTTGGCAAGCTGAGTGGGAGATCGGCATGTCGGCGCATGTACAGTTGGAGCAATTTGCCAGTTTGCGACAACTGTGCATGCACCGAAACTCACAAAAATTGCCGAAGCTCCGCAAGAAAAACACGAAGGTAATTATCAAGTATGGGGCATTATCAAGTATGGGGCATTTCCCCGGGGCGTCAGCTGGGGGGAGGACGGTCTCCGTGGGGTGAGGGGTACGGGTTTTTTTCTTAAAGGGTTTCTCTTTTTTTTCTTAAAGGGTTTTTCTCCTTTAGTTGCCACTGATCCAAACCTTCACTGGGGCCACCACCACAGTTTGGGAAATACTTGTTTAGAATATATCAGTCAAGCTCCCATTTACAGTCCAAAAATCTAGTTAGGTCTCCCATAGTTGCAAAAATAGTCATAATAATTATATTGGTTTACTTCCAGATGTATCCCGGACAAACCCTTGAATCTCAGCCTAATAGTGAATTTCCCTGTTTACTGTATGGGAAGAAACAGTGGGGCTCATTTATCAACACTGGGCAAATTTACCCATGGGCAGTGACCCATAGCAACCAATCAGTGAATAGCTTTTTAAAACTTTTTAAACCAACTGCAAGTAGAATAATGAATGCAGCAATTTTATTGGTTGCCATGGGTTACTGTAAATTTGCCCAGTGTTGATAAATGACCCCCAGTGACCTACAGAATGTTTGGTCTTTGAACAGTATACACAAGTGTGGGAGCCCGATTTTTCAAAGGTTGAATTTCGAATTCTTTTTTTTTTTATTTAAATATACTCACAATTAGAGATGTAGCGAACTGCCGATTTGGTGTTCGCGAACGCCGTTCGCGAACACCGGCAACAAATGCGAACGTTCGCAAACAGTTTGCGAACTTCGAACACCCGCTAAAATCGTTCGATTCGAACGATCGAAGGATTTTAATCATTCGATCGAAGGATTTTCGTTCGTTCGATCGAAGGATTTTCATTCGAATCGAACGATCGAAACCATTCGATCGAATGCTTTTCATTAGATCGAATGCTTACAATCGTTCAAACTAATTTTTAGCGGTCGAAGGAAGTCGAATGGTTGAATGGTCGAACGAATCGAACGCGAACCCAAATTGGCGAACGTCGCGCGACGTTCGCGAACATTCGGCGGACGCGCACGGTCGAAGTTCGCGCGAACAAGTTCGCCGGCGAACAGTTCGCTACATCCCTACTCACAATTCGACTGGGGGGCTATTTAAGAAAAAAACTTGAATGTCTAATATTCAATCAAATGGTTCCAACCCGAAAATTTGATTCGCATTATCCAGAAAAAAAACCTTGAATATCAGGAATGCTATTAACATCTCCAAATGGCTCAACGGATCTCTGCCTTTGACTTGTCCATGAACTTGGCAGGTTTTAGGTGGCGAATCTGCTCCTTAATGTAATTATCCACTTACTCTGAAGAAAGGAACAGCCAAACTGGTTTACTATGGCACCAGAGTTCCTTAACACCAGGGATCCTTACTCTTGTAATGTGTTTATCATATCCAAGAACATCTTCTACTGATCTCAGTATACCCAATCCACAGGCAATAGTTTTTACTAGACTAAAAACAACCCTGAGATGCAGATTATAGGTCCTCGTCCTTTTTTACCTGGGTCACGGACAACTCCCAGGCCTCACCTACTTCATCCCTAGGAGAATGCTTTAGTCTGCAGTTGGGTTCTTCATTACCGAATAGACAGTGATCTCACCAAGGTGTCCCATGTCATTCAACCCTAAAAAGTTAAACTACTCACAGAGTGAGGCTGTAGGCACAGTAGGTCACAACATTGTATTTCTCCTTTGGGAGTCTTTCAGTATCCAGTATAAAGGGTGCTATCAAAGGACCACTGTAGGGCCCCATACAATATTTTTGAAATTTTTTTGACAGTATTACATTTTTAGGATTTCAGGGCCAAAGTAACGGAGTTCACTTAATTAAAGTCCTGCGCGGGTCCAATCGGGCAGACCCGTGCCCAACCCGGACTTGCTGAACTGCAAGCTGACCCACGCAAATAGTTTACTTATCCCCTGTCCCATCACCCGCAAAATCGGAAGTGACGTCACTGGTAACCAGAAGTGATGTCACATCCTATTCCTATAGGTAGGGCAAGGTTTTTTGCCAAACTCAGGGTAATGATCGGCAAACTTTTTTTTTGCTTCACCCAAAAATTCACAAATTTCCCGCAAAATTCGCCAAACGGTGAAAAATTTGCAAAATGCATTGAAATCAACGGGCTTCAAAATTATTTTACAATTTTCATAAGTGCGCCTATTTTGTCCAAATGCATTAAAGTCAATGAAAGTCTGAATAATCTTGACGCACAAAAATTTTTATGCGTGCGACTATACTGACGCAGCGGATTTTTCGCCGGTGAATTTTTGCCGCGGTTTCGTGGAAACTCAGGGGGAGCGGGAGGCTCCAGTCCTGCAACGTAGCCGGGTACCCAGATAGGTTAGACAATCCGCACAATGAGGTAATCACCTGACCTGATGTAAGTCTCTACCCTAAAGTTGCACCGCATGTACCCCCTGATGGCTTCCCTGTAGCACTGTACCTCTATCATATCCTGACAGTATGTTCTGTGTTCTGTTTCAGGTGATCCGTAAAGGAGAGGTGAGCTGTTGCTGGACCTGCACTCCCTGCAAGGAGAACGAGATTATTTTTGATGAGTACACGTGCAAGGCGTGTGATCTGGGTTCTTGGCCTACAGACGATCTGACAGGTAGATAGATGCTCTACATTACATAATGCCTGTACATATAGGCCACTACCTATACTGCTTTCTGAAATGATGTAGCGGCAGCAGCTAATCAGGAAGAGACCGGACTTTGTTTGAAGAGTCAGAACAGTGGAGTGTTATACATATATGTTAAACTGTCAAATACACAAAATAAAACAGTAGGATTAGACACTCCTTCCTTTTTATTTCCTTTATAGAAGTACAAAGGTAAAAAGACATAATGGTCCACAACAAGGGATTCAGTTGGAATAAATAAATTCATGATGTCACCTGTTGCCGTGTCTGAGGGAATGTTGACATATTGACTTGCTAAGACCCTTGAGGCTGGAGATGGACGGCCCTGACGTATACTCCAGTTTTATTTTTCATCTGAGACGGAGAATGTCATGATCTGTCATTTCTGTTTTATGGAGATTATTTATCGTTCAGCCACCTTGGCTAGATTTCCTGCAAGCAAAGCCAAAGTCATGGATTAACACCATTCATTTTACCTGCTGCTGTTAATTTCTGATAACAGAAAACAAATACGTAGAAAAAAAATGTATAACATGCTGAGCTAGTTAGGTATCCAGGGAACTCATGTACCTCCTACTGTAAATGATAAGGATATTAGAAGTCACTGAGGGGTTGTTCTGTGACCATATAAAGGCACAAGACTGCAGGCTGAGTTATACAGGGAACTCTGAGTATCACTCATGTATTATAAGGGATAATGTAGCCCCTACTGTAAATGATAAGGATATTAGAAGTCACTGAGGGGTTCTGTGACCATATAAAGGCACAAGGCTGCAGGCTGAGTTATACAGGGAACTCTGAGTATCACTCATGTATTATAAGGGATAATGTAGCCCCTACTGTAAATGATAAGGATATTAGAAGTCACTGAGGGGTTCTGTGACCATATAAAGGCACAAGGCTGCAGGCTGAGTTATACAGGGAACTCTGAGTATCACTCATGTATTATAAGGGATAATGTAGCCCCTAGTCACTGAGGGGGTCTGTGACCATATAAATGTAGTGGGCCACAGACTGGGTACCTTCAAGTTAAGTCAGGAGATTATTTTATTTTATAATTTTTGCTACTATACTGACATTTCCATGTTAGGTGCATTAACACAAGTGATAGTTGTAAGCAAAATAAATATTATCAGCATAAATTTGTGCTTTAAGACCAGTCCCTGGATTAACTTTGTACCAGGAGCCGTTTTAGGGGTATTTATTGGAGTCCTCCTCAGTGATGCTAATTTGCAATAAAGTGAGGGGCAGGGGTTGGGTAGCTTAGTCACGTGTAGGTACGCTTTGGCTTTTATTAATATCCCTTATAAGCACTGGAGACCAAAACTGCACTACGTATTACAGATGGGACCTTAGTGCTTTGCTAAGGGGAAAAGTTACTCTCTCCTTTTAATACAGGACAATAACTTGCTGGCTCTTACTGTTGCTGACGGCCATTGCTTGTTACAGCCAAGTTTATTATGTTATGGATGTTTCTAACTTAATCCCATTAAGTGTATAAATCACTTGGATTTTTTGTTTTGGCTCCTGGTTATACAGTGATTGGATCTATTGTGCAGAAATGACAAAATACATGGCAGTGCTTTTTATCATAGTGTCCTGAACAAATCATTTTCTTTTGCTCAGTCAATACATTTTACTTGATGGTTATTACTCTGCAAACATCCATGTTAAAGGCAAAGTCATTCAATTGTTTTTTTTTTTTTTTAAAGGATAGTTCACCTTATAACATTTTTTTTGCAGAAATAAAGACTTTTTCCAATTACTTTCTATTTTCTATATATGACTGTTTTTCTAATATTGAAGTGTAAGGTAATTTTTCACCTTCTAAAGCAGCTCTGGGAGGGGGGGTCGCCGACCCTGTAAACTGTTTTAAACTGATACATTAAGTTGATACATTTCTTATCTTTGTCCCTGCTGAGCAGAATCTCTGGGTTTCATTACAGGCAGCTGTTACAATTGATACAATAGTTGCTGATACTCCAGAGATGCTGCTGAGAAATGGATCAACTCAATGTATCAAAAAATTGTTGAGGGCCATATTTCTGAAAATACAAAATGTTCTGATTTTTAAAAAAGTCTGACCAAACTAAAATCCACCAATGGACCATATTTATTATTAAAAAAGCACAATAATGTACTAGAGCACTAGAGACATGAACATTGGGGGCAAATTTCCTTAGCTCGAGTGAAGGATTAGAATAAAAAATACTTCGAATTTCAAAGTATTTTTTTGGCTACTTCGACCTTCGACTACGACTTCGAATGATTCGAACTTAAAATCGTTCGACTATTCGACCATTCAATAGTCGAAGTACTGTCTCTTTAAAAAAAACTTTGCCCACCTACTTCGCACACTAAAACCTACCGAGCATCAATGTTAGCCTATGGGGAAGGTCCCCATAGGCTTTCTAGCCAATTTGGGATTGAAGGAAAATCGTTCGATCGATGGATTAAAATCCTTCGAATCGTTCGTTTCGAAGAATTTAATCCTTTGATCGAATGATTTTTCCTTCGATCGTTCAATCGTAGGAAATGCGGTAAATCCTTTGACTTCGATATTCGGGTTAATTAACCCTCGATATTTGACCCATAGTAAATGTGCCCCCTAAACTTAAAATGTAGATTTTGGAAAAACAGTAAAAAAAATAAAAAATGCAAAGTAATTGGGGCACATTTACTATGGGTCGAATATCGAGGGTTAATTAACCCGAATATCAAAGTCGAAGGATTTACCGCATTTAATTCGTTTGTTCGATCGTAGGAAAAATAGTTTGATCGAACAATTAACGATGGAATGATTAAATCCTTCGAATCGAACGATTCGAAGGATTTTAATCCATCGATCGAACAATTTTCCTTCGATCCCAAATTGGCTAGAAAGCCTATGGGGACCTTCCAACATTGATGTTCGGTAGGTTTTAGTTGGCGAAGTAGGGGGTCGAAGTATTTTTTAAAGACACAGTAGTTCGACTATCGAATGGTCGAATAGTCAAATGATTTTATAGTTCGAATAGTTTGATTCGAAGTCGAAGTCAAAGGTCGAAGTAGCCAATTCGATGGTTGAAGTAGTAGTTGATAAAAAACGTTCGAAATTCAAAGTATTTTTTATTCTATTCATTCACTCGAGCTAAGTAAATGTGCCCCATTGAGTCTTTATTTCTGGTGAACAATCTGAAAACAACTGAACTAAAAAAAAAATGTATGGAAGGTGAAAAACCCTTTAAAAAAAAAGAGTTTTATCCGCCTTGAGGCGTCTTTTCCATAGCCCCATCCAGGTGCCAACGTGCCATGCAGACAAGATATTCGATTCTATGTCTGTACCGCTAATAGGATTTTGCTTGTAAGCGAGACTATCACTGGGCTAATCCTGGTATAAATCTATCACTTATACTTACAACCAGACAAGCTTTCTGACCCCTAGTGCTGTTTGGGTAAAATCCATCAATTATTATACACACGTTGAGATTCATATCAAATCAATACCAAGATTTTGGTAGAGAAATAAATCAAATCTGGTTCGGGAGACTCGCAATATAACAATGTACGACAAAGGTGACAAAATATCGATTTATTGTTTATTTTTAGCCCCAGTTTGCTGAAACTTTAATATGTGATTTAAAAACAAAAAGAGTAACAGATAGTGTGAAATTGGTTGGAACCATTGATAAATGAGTGCCTTAAAGTCAGCGCCTCGGTGAATGCGACCGGACTGCCGCGTAACGGAAAAGGCACGGAAATGGCTCCTCTGAGAAATGAAATCCCAGGAGAAAGTTTATTTGCAAATGCCATTTAGTTCCGAAACAAATGAGTGATACCAGGTATGGAATCCGTTATCTGGAAACCCATTATCCAGAAACCTCTGAATTCCAGAAAGGCCATCTCCCATAGACTCCGTTTTATCCAAGTAATCAAAAAGGAAAAGCCATCAAAAAATTCTTATAAAATAATTCAGATTAAATGAAATAGGAAACAATTCGATTGGACAACTTAAAGGAAATGGATTTCAATTTTCCTTGTACGGGTATGGGATCCGTTATCCGGAAACCCATTATACAGAAAGCTCAGAATTACGGAATGGCTCCCGTAGACTCCATTTTATCCGAAAAATTTTGAAAAATGATTTCCTTTTTCTGTGTAATAATAAAACAGTCGCTTGTACTTGATCCCAACTAAGATATAATTAATCCTTATTGGAAGCAAAACCAGCCTATTGGGTTTATTTAATTTTTACCTGATTTTCTAGTAGATTTAGGGGCAGATTTATCAAGGGTCGAAGTGAATTCGAGGGAATTTTCAAAGTAAAAAAATTCGAAAATCAAAGTAATTTTTTGGATACTTTGACCATCGAATAGGATACTACATCTTTGAATTTACTTTGAATTCGAAATTGTTCGAATATTCGATAATTGAAGTACTGTCTCTTTAAAAAAACGTCGACTTCAATATTTCGCCAAATTAAACCTGCCAAAGTGCTATGTTAGCCTATGGCGACCTTCGAGAGCATTTTCATAAGTCTTTACACATCGAAGTAAAATTGTTAGATCGTACCCTAAAATCGTTCGAATCAAACGATTTTACTTCGATCGTTTGATGGCCAAATTCTGTGAAAAATCCTTCGACTACGATATTCGAAGTCAAAGTATTTTGATTCGATGGTCGAATTTCGATGTATTTTTTTACTTTTGCCCCTTAAAGTATGAAGATCTGAATTACGGAAAGATCCAGTTCCAGAGCATTCTGGATAATAGGTTCCATACCTGTACAGGTATGGGATCCATTATCCGGAAACCTGTTATCCAAAAAGCTCCTGAATTATGGAAAGGCTTTCTCCTATAACAGTAGCTTGTACTCGATCCCAACTAAAATATATTTAATCGTTATTGGAAGCAAAACCAGCCTATTGGGTTTATTTAGGGGCCGATTCACGAAGGGTCGAATATCGAGGGTTAATTAACCCTCGATATTCGACTGGGAATTTAAATCCTTCGAATTCGAATATCGAATTCGAAGGATTTAGCGCAAATCCTGCGATCGATCGATCGAAGGATTTTTCGTTCGATCGAACGATTAAATCCTTCGAATCGAACGATTCGAAGGATTTTAATTCATTGATCGAACGAAAATCCTTCAATCAAAAAATCACAGGCAAGCCTATGGGGACCTTCCCCATAGGCTAACATTGACTTCGGTAGCTTTTAGCTGCCGAAGTAGGGGGTCGAAGTTTTTTTTAAAGGGACAGTACTTCGACTATCGAATAGTTGAATAGTCGAACGATTTTTACTTCTAATCGTTCGATCGAATTTAACCAATTCGATGGTCGAAGTACCCAAAAAATACTTCGAAATTCGAATTTTTTTTTATTCTAATCCTTCACCCGAAATTCGTGAATCGGCCCCTTAATGTTTACATGATTTTACAATAGACTTATGGTATGAAGATACAAATGATAAAAAGCTCCATTTTCTGGAAAACCTCAGGTAACCAGTATTCAGGAAAATAATTCCAATACCCGTATTTTTTAATTCAAACTGAAATCTATCGTGCGATATTCACCTGTCCGAACCCAAAGAAACATTAAATCATTAATAAAAGTATTTACCCCAAACGTCCGATGGGAGCCAAATGTTTCTGCCAATTATGTCAATTCCCAATCCAGTTATGTGTGAGAAAAGCTTTTGTGATCGGTAGAATATCAGAATTGTGAAGCGAAACGCGTGGACTGAAAATATTTTTTTTAAAAAAAATGCTCCGTTGCTAGGAAACTGTGGACCTGTTGCACCACAAAGCAGAATAAGTATCCGTAATAAAAGGCACGAAGAGCCTTAACTATTGATGTGCTGGCGCATTCCTGGATAGTAGCGTGCCGTGAGTTGCATTCAATCCTTTAGACTAAAAAGAGACGAGCTGTAGGGTTTATAAATACAAATGGCCAGAAGGAATCCATTAAAGCCAAGAACTTATTTGCAGATGAAGACCAGTTTTTCTATTTCTTTTTAATTCCTCCAGCATTCGAGCTCCTTGGGGGCAGCTGTTCATTGTATATTCACTCTGTGTACTTGGCCTGCCTTACAGCTCTTATGTGTTGGCTTCATTCCCACCAGGCCACCATCTCTTTGTAGTCTCACCTGACCTTGTGTGAAGTTCCAAAACAATGCGCCAATGTTATCCCACGGCTCCTGATAAATGTTAAGAAATTAAAGCATATACAACATATTTGTGACAACTGACTATTGATCTGGCAATTCAATGACAGCTAGGTAGTGATGGGCAAATGCCCTCAATTCGCCGCCGGCGAATAAATTTGCGAAACCAGCTCAAAAATTCACCAGCTAAAATTCCGTCTGTTTTTGACGCCATCGTCCGTTTTTTTGGACGCCGGCGCATTTTCGGGCATCAGAAACGAGACGCCTGCACAATTTTGTGAATTTTCCGGCAAAGCAAAATGCCCCAAATCTGCCCCTCACTACAGGTAGGCACCGCACTGGAACATCAATCGAACAAATAGTAGAATCCAAGAGCCAAAAATTAAGTATAAAAAATATATTTCTTTATTTAACATTATGTCTAAAAGGATAAAGCTTTACGCGTTTTGTGTCACCCAGGGACACGTAGGGGCAGATTTACTTTAAGTATTTTTTTGGGAACTTCGACCATCGAATTGGTCAAATTCTATAGAATTTGATTGAATCTAATGATTCGAACGATTCGAAGTAAAAATCATTTCGACTATTTGACCATTCGATAGTCGAAGTACTGTCTCTTTAAAAAATACTTCGACTTCATACTTCGCCATGTTAAACCTACCGAGGTTCAATGTTAGCCTATGGGGACCTTCCACAGCAAGTTTTTTGTGGTTGAATAAAAACCCTTCGATCGATCGCTTAAAATTGTTAACATTTGCGGTAAATCATTCGAATTCGAAGGATTTCTTAACCCTCGAAATTCGACCCTCTAGTGGCCAATATGTAGATTACACAATATCATTTGTTACAAGTAATGCATTTCCACAAGAGTTTAAATTCATTATATGCAAAATGATTTAGATACATGATGTAAAAAGTTTTGGTATAAATATGATCAATATGATTATATAAATATATAAATAAATACACTACATAAATAGATATAACTATATATATACAGTATATATATATATATATATATATATATAACTATATATATATATAACTATATATATATATATATATATATATATATATACAGTATATAGATATATATATATATATATATATATATATATAGATATATATAGATATATAAATAAAGGGTATCATTAGATAAAGCAAGAGATATCAAATTCAAAATTTAACCCCATTGGTTGTCTGGTTGCTAGGTGAAAAATCCATTTAGCTTCTTTTTTTAGAAGATCTGGAGTTCTACTTCCTCCTCGAATATTTGGAACAATTTTATCTACGGCTATTACACTTAAAAAAGATAAATTTCTTTTATTGCAATGCGCAAAATTTTTTGCTACAGGAGTTACACAAGTTTCTTTTGAAATATTGAGTGTATGCTCTCTAATCCTATCTTTCAGTTTTCGGCCAGATTGACCTACATATTGTTTTTGGCATTTAGTGCATGTTAATAAATAAATGACATTCTTAGGGGCAGTTTTCGAATTTTCGAAGTGATAAATACTTCGAAATTCGACCCTCGAATTGAAATACTTCTACTTCGAATAGTTTTTCACTAAATTTGGCCATCGTACGATCGAAGTAAATTAATGATTTTAGCGTACGATCGAACGATTTTACTTTGATGTGTTAAGACTTAGAAAAATGGTCTAGCAGGTCCCCATAGGCTAACATAGCACTTTGGCAGGTTTAATTTGGCAAAGTATTGAAGTCAAAGTTTTTTTTAAAGAGACAGTGCTTCGATTATTGAATGGTCGAATATTCGAACGATTTTACTTCGAATCGAAGTCGTAGTAGCCTATTCGATGGTCGAAGTATCCAAAAAATTACTTCGAAATTCGAACTTTTTTAACTTCGAAAATTCACTCGAACCTTAGTAAATCTGCCCCTTATTATTACAAGTGGGGGCACATTTACTATTGGTTGAATATCGAGGGTTAATTAACCCTCGCTATTCAACCCTCAAAGTCAAAGAATTTACCGCAAATGCTTTGATCGAACGATTCGAAGGATTTTAATCCATCGATCGAAGGATTTTCCTTCGATCAAAAAAAGCTTAGAAAGCTTATGGGGACCTTCCCCATGGGCTGACATTGATGCTCGGTAGGTTTTAGGTGGCGAAGTAGGTAGTCAAAGTTTTTTTTAAAGAGACAGTACTTCGACTATCGAATGGTCGAAGTGTCGAACGATTTTTAGTTTGAATCGTTCTATTCGAAGTCATAGTCGAAGTAGCCAATTCGATGGTCGAAGTAGCCAAAAAAAACCTTTTTTTCATTCTCATCCTTCACTCGAGCTTAGTAAATGTGCCCCTTAATGTACTGCTGTATATTATAAATTTTATTTGTGGTGGAGGAAGTAAAAACTGATGTTTTCTTTAGATATTTGCATGTAATACATCTACTCGCACCACACTGAAAACTACCTCTCGTTTGTAACCATGTACTTTTTTGTTCTTGAAATTTAATAAAACTGGGTGTAAGTTTATTCCCTAAAGTTTCTGTTCTCCTAGGGATACATTTATGTCCTCTTTTAAGGATTTGTTTTAGTATAGGGTTACTTTCTAGAATCACTAGATTCTTCTGGACAATGTTTCTTATTTGATTCAATTGGGGGTTAGTATACATGATAATGTCCCAGTGTTGTCTTTCATTTTGTGAAGACCTCTCTTATTAGTGTTAGAATTATTTGGGATGTTATTGATGTTATCGCTATATCGCTTAAATAATTCCTCTCTCTTCATTTTTGCTGCTCTCTCAAAACTCTATCCGAAATGTTTCTATTATAACCTCTTTGTAATACTTTCAAATGAAGATCTTTGGATTCAGCAATAAAATCCTCATCTTTTGTACAAATACGACGCAAGAATTGACTATACAGTATATTCTTAGTTACCGTATATACTCGTGTATAAGCCGACCCGTGTATAAGCCGAGGTACTTAATTTTACCTACAAAAACTGGGAAAACTTATTGACTCGCGTATAAGCCTAGACACAACTACAGCCCTGTCTCCCAGCAGCGCACATTCTGCCAAAGCGACCCCCCCAGCGATCAACCGGACTTCTTTGCAAAGCTGATGGTGACAGAGAATTGCCAAACGGATTACTGTGTGCATTGTCCCACTGTCCCACTACCATGTGCAGAGGGTGCTGTTTGATATTGCCATCACTGTTATTCTTTTATACAACCAACAGATGGCACTGTGTGATATTGCAGTCCCTGTTATTCTTTCATACAACCAACAGATGGTGCTGTGTGATATTGCAGTCTCTGTTATTCTTTCATACAACCAACAGATGGCGCTGTGTGATATTGCAGTCACTGTTAATCTTTCATATAACCAACAGAGGGCGCTGTGTGATATTGCAGTCCCGGTTATTCTTTTATACAACCAACAGATGGCACTGTGTGATATTGCAGTCCCTGTTATTCTTTCATACAACCAACAGATGGTGCTGTGTGATATTGCAGTCTCTGTTATTCTTTCATACAACCAACAGATGGCGCTGTGTGATATTGCAGTCACTGTTAATCTTTCATATAACCAACAGAGGGCGCTGTGTGATATTGCAGTCCCGGTTATTCTTTTATACAACCAACAGATGGCACTGTGTGATATTGCAGTCCCTGTTATTCTTTCATACAACCAACAGATGGTGCTGTGTGATATTGCAGTCTCTGTTATTCTTTCATACAACCAACAGATGGCGCTGTGTGATATTGCAGTCACTGTTAATCTTTCATATAACCAACAGAGGGCATTGTGGGATATTGCAGTCTCTCCCCAAGTGTACTGTTGGTATAGGAATGATTAAAAGTGACTGCAATCTCAGCTAGTCGGGTACTGACCCGTATAAGCCGAGGTAGACTTTTTTAGCACATTTTGGATGCTGAAAAACTCGGCTTATACGCGGATATACGGTAAATGTTTTGGGTGACATGACATTGCATTAAGAATAGTGTTCACTGAACATGGTTTTCTATAGAAAGTAGTAGCTATAGAATTATTTTCAGTGTAGAGTAATGTCCAAAAAAATTGATGGACTCTGTATTTATTTCATTCGTGAACTGTAAATTCAAATCATTGTAATTAAGACAGGAAAGAAATTCTGTGAATGTTTCATGTGTGCCCGACCAAATTATTATAATATCATCTATGAAACGACCATAGTATTGTATATATCCAGAATAAGGATTTTCGTCTTGAAAAACATACATTACTCCCCTATGCTGAAGGTCTGGGGCATGAGCACCCGGACCCAACTGGGAAAGCAGTAAGCTTGTCCTGATGATTCAATTGATTTGTGCTTTTCATGATTATTTCATTTATTGATATCGATGGGTGAATCTGTGGCTTCGCCGAATAATTCTGCAAAAAATTTGCGAAATGTCACCGGCATCAATTATTCTTTTACTTGCGCTCTTGCGAATCGCGGGAATTCACTGTGAATTCACCGTGAATTCACGCCTGTCGAATTAATTCGCCCATCACTATTTATTGACTATTGATCTGGTCAAACTGGCATGCCTGCAATATAAAGTGAGTAAGGAGTCTAGAACCTTCTCTGTATGGCTGTTGTGTTCTAGACATGATTTTCTGGTGGGGGATGCATAGGGAAACCCCACCATTGTAATGTCAGATCCTTCATATTGTTTAGAGCTTTTTTTGGTGTAGGCAATGTCAAGTGACTCTCCAACAGTGTAAAGTGCTGGATAGTGATGGGCGAATTTGCGCCACTTTGCTTTGCCGGAAAATTTTCGTAAATTCGCGCGAAATTCCCGAAACAGCAAAAAAAACGCGAAACGGCGCCGACGTCTCGTTTTTGACGCCGGTGAATTTTTGCCACGAATTTTCGCGAGCGTTTGGCGAATTTATTTGCTGGTGGCGAATCGCGCAAATTTGCCGCGAATTTCGCGGCTGGCGAATAAATTTGCCCATCACTAGTGCTGGAGTCTTGGAACCCTTACATAGAGGAAGTTGGATATGTTGGTAGAGTCTGATATTGTAAGCAAGTTCATTAAAGCGTTCCCTAATTACTGAGAGCACTTTGGTCATGAGCTATAGTTGAGTAATCTTGAGAGTGGGCCTGACTATGAAATAAAAGGTATTGTTTTTTTAAAAACCACCGCTGCCCAACAATTAGAGTATGTGTAGAGTTTGCACTAACATACCCACCCCTTCCATATCTGTTGAGTGTGCTCAAACTCAGGGACAGATATACAAAAAGTCAAATGGCTGAATCTTGATTTTATTACATGTACTTAATCTGTCGGAAACATGCAGGGTTCAGTGTAAATTAAGTTCTAGCTGGGAGTCTCCTTTAAGGCTCAACATTTTAAAATGGTGGTTCACCTAAATTAATTTCTAGGGGCATATTTATCAAGGGTCGAATTTCGAATTGAAAAAACGTTGAAATTCGAATTCAACAAGACCAACCGAAATTAAGTCGAAGTTTTTTTTTTGTTCGAATAGGTCAGTTTTCGATCGATTAGGTCCGTATTCGGCTGAATTCAAATCGTACGAATCGAAGGAATATCGATCAAATTCAATTCAAAGTTCTTCCCAAAAAAAAAATATAGACTTTTCAAAGTCCACCATTTGACTCCAAATAGCTTCTAGGAGGTCCTCCATAGGCTAAAACAGCAATTCGGCAGGTTTTAAAAGTCAAATTTTTAAAGAGACAGTACATGATAAGTTTCGATAATCGAATTTTCGAGTTTTTTCAAATTCAATTGAATTTGGACTATTCCCAAGTCGAAAGTACACAAAAAATAGCTCCAAATTCGAATTTTTTCCATTCGAAAATTCACCTTTGATAAATCTGCACCCTGGTATGTTATAGAATTACCATTTCTAAGCAATTTTTCAGTTGGTCTTCATTTTTTATTTATTTACATTTTTGACCTTTGTTATAAACACCAAACAAACATTGGGTTGCCACCCGCCTGGTTTTGACCCAGACAACCCGGTTGTCAGAAGGGCTGCCCAGGTCAAAAGTACCTGCCCAGTTTTCCAAATAAGGAAAACTGAGCAGCATTCTCCTAGATTGAAGTGGCAATTGGCCAATCGCCACATCATAGCCCCGCAACTTAACTGCATGACATCACCATCCCGTCCGGACTTTGCTGCCAATGACCATTGTATAAATATTGAAACTGTACTTCTTATTCTTCCTCTCTCTACAGGATGTGACCCAGTTCCAGTAGAATATCTCCGATGGAGTGACCCTGAGCCAATCGCTGCCGTGGTTTTTTCATGTCTCGGCTTGCTGGCGACAATGTTTGTTATGGCTATCTTTGTTCTGTACAGAGATACGCCGGTGGTGAAGTCGTCCAGCAGGGAGCTGTGTTACATTATCCTGGCTGGAATCTGCTTGGGCTACTTGTGTACCTTTTCTCTGATCGCAAAACCACAACAGATTTACTGCTACCTACAAAGGATTGGCATTGGTCTCTCCCCGGCTATGAGCTATTCTGCCCTCGTTACCAAAACTAACCGCATCGCGAGGATCTTGGCTGGAAGCAAGAAGAAAATCTGTACCAAGAAGCCTCGGTTCATGAGCGCCTGTGCTCAGCTGGTCATCGCCTTCCTCCTGATTTGTATCCAGTTGGGAATAATTCTCGCTTTATTCCTTATGGAGCCCCCAGATGTTATTTTTGATTATCCCAGTATCCGGGAGGTGTACTTGATCTGTAACACTAACAATCTAGGGGTGGTCACTCCCCTTGGCTATAATGGATTACTGATCCTAAGCTGCACTTTTTACGCTTTCAAGACTAGAAACGTCCCAGCTAATTTTAACGAAGCAAAGTATATTGCCTTCACGATGTACACCACCTGCATCATCTGGCTGGCCTTCGTTCCAATATATTTCGGAAGCAACTACAAAATCATAACCATGTGCTTCTCCGTGAGTCTGAGCGCAACAGTCGCACTCGGCTGCATGTTTGTGCCAAAGGTGTACATTATCCTTGCCAAGCCAGAGCGGAATGTGCGAAGCGCCTTCACCACCTCCACAGTGGTCCGCATGCACGTCGGAGACGGGAAATCTTCCTCGGCCGCCAGCCGCTCCAGTAGCTTGGTTAATCTGTGGAAGAGAAGGGGATCATCTGGTGATACATTAAGGTAAACGTATTACTAGCATTGCCATTAAATTATCTCATTTGATTTTGAAGAAAACTATTTCTCTTCGAGGCATATTTATTACCCGTTGACCTTTGGGTTCGGGATAATCAATGCCAGGCAACGTGACCTATAAATCAATGTCCAAATAAAGTCATGACTTATAAATCAATGCCAATGTAGCAAATGTTTTACCACCATCAATTTTTGTTTTATTTTTAAAAAAATCTTTTTTTGTTTTTTAGATGTCTGAATATAAGTTAGAAATCTTATGGTATTCTTTATTATAAATTTCCCTGCATTTGACACTATGGGGGTTATTTATCAAGCTCCGAATTTATCTCAGTATTTCTTAGATAAAAATCCGAGCAACTCTGAATTCCCAAATGGGCCTTATTTATCATTCAAAAAGCTTCAGACATTTGCCCAAAAAGTCAGAAATTTTCAGACTTTTCAGCAAAAAGCAACAATTTTTTGTACTTTTCGGACTTATTGGGACAAAATCCACAAATTATCGGTACTGACAGCAGCGCAGACACTGGGACCTTCCCCATTGACTAATACAGGAACCCGAGAACTTCGAGATGCCGAGTTTTCGGATTCGGAGTTTTCATACCATCGGACTTTAAGAAATTCCGAGAAAATCGGATTTCGGAGCTTAATAAATAACCACCTATGAGGCCTAGTTACTAACAATCGCATTTCCATTGTTTTCCCTAAAAAATTATTTCTTTAAAATTCTAAAAATTCAAGATTTATCAAGTGTAAAAGCCACAGAAAAACTGTAATACAAAACAGCGGCAAGTAAAAGCTTTTGTGGTTCCATAGAATTCTGATCTTATTGGACCTTTTTTTTTAGCCATTCAGACTTTTAGAAGTTGTCATATTTTTAGAGGTTTTTGTAGTTTTTAGCGCATCATTCAGCGTTTCCTTTTGGTTTGTGCTTTTATATTCAGATCTTTTAATAAATGACATGGCATTCTGAGTTTTACAGATAATTCATTTATTAGTGGTTCCAGAAATCTCTAAAACCACTAAAATTAGAGTGTTGATAATTGGGAACTCTATGTTGTCTGTGTTTTATGGTATTTCTATATACAATCTGGGAGTGAACCTAGGACGATGCCCCTGCTTTTGTGCTTGTGCATTTGTAACCTTACTAAGTTGCCCCTAGTGATGTCCTGGCACATCTGGATAGCTTGGCCATGCCCCCTTCAGGTTTACACAAAGGTTTGCAGATCTATGGGAGATGATATGGTACCCTGTGGCCAGACTGCCATAAAAACAAAGGCAGATTTGGTAGAACTAATAACTGCAAGCTGGGCCAATGGCACATTTTAGTACATTATTTGCCCTCCAACCATTACCGGAGGAACGCACCATATAACCATGTAATACTGCACCCACCACATGGAGTAAGTGTTACTGTTCTTGTTTTAAGTGGTGGTCAAAAAGTCATATATCACCAAAGACAGGACCTACAGAAACCCACAGTGTGTTGAAAGCCTCTACAAGATTGCCATTGATCTAACATGGTGTGTGTTTTTGCGGAAATGCAGTCTTATCTCAGAAGGTCTTTCTGAGACGGCCTCTCCATTGCTGGCCCAGCAGTAATTACATTGGCATCACAACCTTTCATTTTCATGGGTCGTTCAGTCCCCATCACTTCTAATTATTCATGATTTACATATTGCCACTCCATAGCTGTTCCCCTATGTTTATACTGTGTTTTTGTTTTCCAGTCGTCACATGTCCTTCATCAGACCACGTGTTCCAGATGTAAGTCGTGAATCATCCTATTATCATCATCCTCTGTAAACCCTCAACCCTACATTTTACTTTATCATGTTTCCTTAAGAAAAGAATCATGTTTTTTTTGTCTTCACCTATTGGGAATTATTGAGAATGGAGGTTATTATGATTCTCTGAAGGGATTAAATTAAATTTCCATGGAACAATAAAGGGGGATAATATCAAGTGGAAATTTTGCTCAAGGTTTAATAACTCATTGCAGAAGTCTGCTTCCATTATTCTGAATGTAACACCAAACGTTTGTGTATTGTACATCACGAATTACATGCTAACATATCGGTCTGCCATGGGATCTTCATCAGGACTGATAAAGATCCCATGGAAAGTCAACAAGTTGGCACTTTATTCATGAGACAAAGCTTCTATAAAATGGAATGTCTGATTGTAATTGTACTTGCTTTCAATATTCATCCCGAAGTGGGCCTTTGGATCTTAATTTTGATTACCCAATTTTGATTACCCAACATCCCACCACCAATAGGACAACATTGTAGCCTTTATGGTTTGACATGATTGGCAGCCATATACTGTATTTCATTGAAATCCCTCAAGAAGTGGGCTGGACATGGAAGGTAAATCACAGTATGAGGAGCATGGAGAATTCAACTTAAAAGCTTTCCAAATAATTTGCTTTATAGACTATGTAAAAATATCAGGGATACACCAAATTCTGGATTCTGTTTGGGATTGCCCAAACCCGAAACCTTAAAACCACGTGATTTTAGGTAACGTGATTAAGGGGATCTATTTTTTACAAATTAACATATGGAAATTAGGTTGGATTTGATTCGGGGTACAGCCAAATCTTTCAGGAATGAATCAGGATTTGATCAAATCCCTCCTGAAAGATTTGGGGTTTGGCCAAATCCCAAAAATTGGGACTCTACAGCATTTAGACTGAACTTTAAGTGCATGTTAACTTGGGGTTTCCTATGTCCATAAGACAACATATCACCTGCAAAGCATTCGAAATGAATCACATACAAAAAGTCGAGAACTATTTCTTCCCCTAACTATTCTATTGCTATTATTGTATTTATTTGTGGTTCCTTTATGGTCAATGCTCAGATAAGAGTTCTGCAAGACATATTACATTTTATTTTATTTTATATTTCTTTGAATTAACTCATCCAACTTTTTTATTCTAGCATTTCATTTACTCCTGGGCCTACCCACTCCTATTGTCAGCAGCCAATCGGAATGTAAGACCTTGTTTTTAAAAACTTTCATCTCTGTTGTGTAGTAGCAGTAAAGTGCAGCTGCTCCTTGTCAGCTTCTTGTGCTGTATGTCTGTATGATGTTTGTTGTGTCAGCCGTGCGGCCCCTCATGGGTTTATGTAGGAGAACAGAGGCATATTATATAGGCACTCAAGGGCCTGTGCCTAGATGGCAGCAAACCTCCCTAAGGAGAAGCAAACCCTAATGTTAAAAAAAACCGTACCCCCCTACTCTACATAGACCCTCCTCCCTCCTCCCCCCAAGCCTAAATGCCCCTAAGTCTTTACTTACCCCTCTGTGCAGATTCTGTCAAGCGGAGTTCACGGGTGACATCTTCAACCGCTTTGGTAATCTTCGGGTCGTCTCCTGGCACTTCGGCAATTTCTGTGAAATTCGGTACTTACTTGTCGAAGATTACCAAAGAGAAGAAAATGGCGCCCATGAACTCCACTAGACAGAATCTGCACCGAGGGGTAAATAAAGACTTAGGGGCATTTAGGCTTGGGGCTGCACCGAGGGGTGAGTAAAGACTTAGGGGCATTTGCCCGGGGTAGCAGCTAGGCTGGGGGGAGGGAGGAGGGTCTATGTAGGGTAGGGGTTTTTTAACTTTAGGGTTTGCTTCTTTAAGGGGACGGCTCCTGGATGCCTATATAGGCTGATACAATGCAAAGAGGAGCTCACAGGTCCAGTTCCTAGGGCAGCTCTGGACCTTAATATTCTATTGCAGGAAGGTCAAAGTCGAAGTGGTCTTTTTAAAGAGGACGAGAATTTGGAAAAATTTGCAAGATCTGGAATGGTTGATCAGTGTCAATGGAGGGCCCAGATCACACACCACAGAGTCATTTCTATTTTTTAAGAGAGTCATTGGAGTTACTGTTTTATTAAATTGTACCTTCAATAGGAACAACTTGGCTGTTTGAGACGTGTTATATAGAGACAATTTTTTGGTTCCTCACTCATGGCCTTAGTAGTCATACAACTCACTGCCCATTTCTGCCATTACCTGTTTTGATTCTGTTCTTCAAATAAATAATAAAGACCAAGAAATGAGGTGACAATACAACAGGCACAATCAGCTTTCTATGAAATGCATTTAAGGGTGATGGTACACAAGGCACTTCAATGCCCACAGGAAATCATGTTCCACTTGAACAACAAAGAACCTGGAAATACTTAGTCGTGGAGTTAATGGCAAATGCCTTGGGTAAAACATTTGACTTGTGTAAATGGGAAAAAATACATTTGAAGGCATTTTCACAAAAATCTTTTGCCAATGTCGGTTCCCATTAACTGCCATGGACCTGTATTGCCTTTTTTTTTTTGGGTACAAACAATACTTTCTTCAAATAAAAGCAGGAATAAAATCCCTTTGCTGAACCTTTTAAAACTATTGTTTTATAATACCTGACGGGTGCTTCATATCTTTACATGCTCTGTATGTTTTTTGATGGAGCAACTGAAAGGGAGAAGGGATCTTAAAAAGAAATAGTTACAAGGGCACGTAACTTTCAGTTGACAGACCAGGTGGGGCATGAGAAAAAGTCCAACAACCAAGTGTCCTTTGGCACTATCTGCGAGGAATTTCTTTATTCTCCCCATGTCTGCATGGTTTCCTCCAAGTACCCTGGTTTACTGCCACATCTGAAAAAACAAACAGGTAGAGTATTATGATAAAACTACCTGTGGGGGTTATTTATAAAAATCCGAATTCATCTAATTTTTTTCTAAATTATAATCCAGCCAAATCCACACGGGTTATTTCCCCTTATTTATTAATACATTATCCCCAAAAATTCCAGTTTGGAAAAAAACCTGAAAAAGTAGTGAAAATGGTCCAAAAATGTACAAATTTTTTGTTTTTTCCACCTGAAAAATCAGGGTTTTTTTCAGATTTTTGGCAGAAAACCACAAAATCACAAATCCGATCTGGATATATTTGGGACTTCTCCCATTGACTTATATACAGCCTCGGCAGGTCTGAGATGCTGGACTTTCAGATTCAGACTTTTTCCATCCTTGGGAGATAAAAAATCCCGAAAACCTTTTAGCATTTGGACTTTAATAAATAACCCCATTAGTGTTATTAAGGGGTTATTTTTTTCAATATTTTCTGAAAAAAACTCTGAACAAATCCACACTGGTTTTTTTCGTCTTATTTATTAATACACTTTCCCGGAAAAAAATTCCGCGGGAAAAATATTAAAAGATTTCCACCGGAAACTTTTCGGATTTTTGCCCTAATAATCCCAAAAATTTTGGATTATTGTATGAAACCCAGTTCAGATCAAAAAATCTTTGGGACTTCTCCCATTAACTTATATGCAACCTATATATGCAGGTCTGAGATGCTGGATTTTCAGATTCTGACTTTTTCCATCCTCGGGGTATAATAAATTCTGAAAAATTTGTGTTTTTTTTAAAAAAATTCTGATTTTATACTAAAAAACAAGATGTTTCGAATTTTTAGCATTCGGAGTTTAATAAATAACCCCCTTGGTGTGTGCTACTCTGACCTTAGATTATAAGCTTCACTAGGACAGAAACTGATGTAGGTAAAAGTCTGTAAAGTGCTGGCACTTTATTAGGATATTATATTATTGAAAAAGCAATTGTAATGTTGTGTAGATAGGTGTGGCTTTGTGTGCCAGAATCACAAACAGTGTATGTTGCAATTGAAACCAATGAGAAGTGGTTTCTTGAGAAGGTTTTCCCTACTAGAGGAGCTATAACTGGTGCCCAGAATCACAAACTGGTGCCGTTGCTCTAGATAAAGTCTTCATCAATTCTTTATCCATGATGGGAATTTACATTACAATAGTGAAGGGCTATAGGTAACTATCTGTCCCAGACTGCATTGTGTCTCAATTCCAAAGGTTGTATCTGAGTGGTTTGTATCATAAGATATTGACCTAATATTTTATATAAACCTGGGAACTTCCATAGCAGTATAACATCCGGCAATAAGATTCATTGCCTGGAGAGGCTATGTGGTTAGTATTATTCCTTGTACAATAACTATTATATAATATTAAATAAAACGGCACCCATCTGGCAGAAAACATGCGCACATAATTGAGCCTCAAAATCCACCCACTGCAGAGTAGAAATTGGCAGGGACAGCGTCTATGCAAATATACTTAAATAAAGTCCTTATCATTTTTAATATAAATTCATATTTCTTTCTTAATAATTAATGGGTTTATTATGTTTAATATGGTTTCATAATAAGAAAGAGTTAGACATTCAGGGGCAGATTTATCAAGGGTCAAATTTCGAAGTAATGGGAGTTTTTTGAACTCCCATAAATTCGAAATTCAAATAAAAAAGACCAAACGAAATTTATTCAAAAAATCAACGTTTATTTTTTTTTTGCAGATGAATAGGCTGTATTCGATCATTCGAATCAAAGTATAATAGAATTCAATCGAATTTGATTCAAACTATTTTCAAAATAAAACTTTGATTTTTCAAAGTCCACCAATTGACTCCAAATAGGTTTTAGGAGCCCCCCCCCCCCATAGACTAAAACAGCAATTTGTCAGGTTTTAGTTGGTGAATGGTTGAAGTCAAAGTTTTAAAGAGACAGAACAATTTCGATATTCAATTTTTTATTTAATTTTAAACAAATTCGGACTATTCCCTAGTCGAAGTACACAGAAATAGCTTGAAATTCAAATTTTTTTACTTCGAATTTTCAATTTGACCCTTGATAAAACTGCTCCTCGTGTGCATCTGGGTAGGCATTGCTTTTATAGGTTTTGCCATTGATTGTGCTCTCCATATGTTAAATCTACCAGTGAATTCAACTGACTTCACACATTAGCTGCTTGGTACTGATAAAGGACAAAAAACTGATCATGGGTGGGTTGTAGTCACTGGATAGTTGAGTTTGGGTTAACAATAGTTTTGTTTTTTGTTATTAAACAAAATTGTAATTATGTTGTGCCTTTTTATCATTTTGTAGACAGGGGGCTATTTACTTAAGTCCAATTTGGTCTGAGTTTAAAAGGGGAAAACATACTTGTTTTGTAGAAAGTCCGAAGGTGCTAAATGTCAGAATAAACAAGTACTCCAACTCAGACCTGCCGAGTTCATGTAGAAGTTAATGGCAGATGTCCTGTGAATTTTCATGAAAATGTATTGATAAATAGTGGGGGATCCGTCCGGATTTGTCAGAGTGGTTTTCAAAAACTAGTGAGAACATTTTGGATTTTGATAAATGACCCCATTTAAGTGATACTGGGAGTAAAAACTACTGTTTAAAATATTAATTTACATACAGGGGGTTATTTATCAAAATCCGTGACACTGTGAATTTTCGTAGCAGTTTCGCAAATTTATTTGCAGCGAATTTGCACCAGGCTCATTTATTCGCCCATCACTACCCAGCACAGATCAGGAAATCTTCCAATTGTAAACGGGACATCCGCCATTGACTTCTACATGAACTCGGCAGGTCTGAGTTGGAGTATTCTTTTATTCAGACTTTTATCACCATCGGGGTTTAAATTTTGAAAAATTTTACCTTTTTTTTCTATGAAAAAAATGTGTTCTACCCCTTTAAAAGTCCACCCAGAAAAAATCGGACTTTAATAAATATATTGTGGAAATGTTGTCGTTTCTGCACCCAGGCATACTTACTAACTTTGTCGTGAGTGCTAGCCCCGTGGAATATATATATATATATATATATATATATATATAGTTACATGGTTAAATTGGGTTGAAAAAAGACAAAGTTGATCAAGTTGAACCTCTCCAAATGAAAACCCAGCATCCATACACACACCCCTCTCTACTATATACCCATATCTATACTAACTATAGAGTTTAGTAGCACAATAGCCTTTGATATTATGGGGCATGTTTACTAACATTGGAGATAAATATCTGGAGAGATTTCTGGAGATGTTGCCCATGGCAACCAATCAGCAATTAGATTTAAACAGCCATATTTAAGTTAGAAAACAAAAGCAAAGATCTGATTGGTTGCTATGGGCAACATCTCCAGAAATCTCTCCAGATATTTATCTCCAATGTTAGTAAACATGCCCCCAAGTCTGTCCAAGAAATCATCCAAGTCCCTCTTATAGTCATTAACTGAATCAGCATCACAACATCACCCGGCAGTGCATTCCACAACCTCACTGTCCTGACTGTGAAGAACCCCCTACGTTGCTTCAAATGAAAGTTCTTTTCTTCTAGTCTGAAGGGGAGGCCTCTGGTATGGTGATCCACTTTATGGGTAAAAAGGTCCCCTGCTATTTGTCTATAATGTCCTCTGATGTACTTGTATATATATGACGAGGATCAAAAAGCATTTATATGTTTTTTGGCCAAATAAACTTTTAACCGCACTCCCAAGAGGAATTGTGTGTCGTGAGTGCTTTCTACTATGAAGTTGGATTAATATTGGTGAGCACCCGGCTATTGACTAATAGAGTGGTGAGTGCAGATATGATTGTATGTATATATATATATTTATATCAAAAAGTTTATTTTTGGAAAACATATCATTATTAGAATGTATCAGAACTAGGGATGCACGAATTCAGGATTTAGTTTGGGATATGGCCAAGATTTTGCCTTTTTCAGCAGGATTCTTTTTCGATAAAAAATCCTGAAAAATTGTAGGTTTTTTTTCACTAAAAATTCATATTTCATAGGTAAAAAATTTTAGCGTTTTTGGCATTTGGACTTTAATTAATAACCCCCTTAGGTAGGGGGTTATTTATCAAAGTCCAAATTTATCTCAATATTTTCCGGAAAAAAATCTGATCAAACCCGCACAGGGTTTTTTCGGTTTGGATTATTATTGGTGAACACCCGGCTATTGATGAATGAAAAACAAATGCAACCACATTTATTTAGTCATTATTAGAAAGTATCAGAACTAAGGATGCACCGATTCCAGGATTTGGTTAGAGATTCGGCTAGGATTCTGCCTTTTTCAGCAGGATTCGAACTTCTTCAGCCCGGCCGAATCCGAATCGAGAAAAGGGATATATAACAACACATCATTTCATAAGCCAATATTAACCAATAACCAATATTAACCAGTAAATTCCATTTTCGTCCGTAGCATGAGGCACCTTAGAAGCCACCAACAAAAAACAATGAAGTATCTGCTTGCTTCTGTGTTTCTTTCCGTAAATGTTTGTTAGAAATTCGAGTTTAACATTCTGCAGTTATATGTTCAACTGTGTTATTTGTTCTTCATTAAGTACAGATTTGTTATGGTAAGTAATATGCTATACTGTGCAAAATGAAACATAATGACCTGGACAATATATTTGTAGCTTTTATTATAAGTAGATGATAAATGACAATAAAAACAGATAAACAAGACAGATGAGAGAGAGACAGCTAGACAGAGAGATATGTAAAGACAGTGGGGACATTGTCATAGATGGGGTCAAATTCTATAGTATATTCAGTCAACACCGTCTCATCAGTGACAATATTGCAGTGATGTCACTTTGTGGGCATTCTCACTTGGAAAGCAAAAAGATACTAAAACATGATGCTAAAATTGACTATAAAATGCTCTTATTCTTTGAATTTCATCATAGATAGAATTTTGGACTTAACACTATGGGGTTATTTATTAAAGTCTGACTGCCAAAAAAATGTATGATTTTTTTGTAAAAAAAAAAAAAAACCAAAAATTTTTTGTGATGTATTATTACCTGATGATAAAAGTCTCAATTCTAAAATCTGGCATCTCAGACCTGCCAAGATTGTATATAAGTCAATGGCAAAAGTTCCGAAGATATCATGATCTGCGCTGGGTTTCATGCAATAATCTGAAAGTCTGAATGCCAAAAAAATGTAAAAAAATTAAAAAAATTTATTATAAAATTTGATTTTTTTGTGAAAAAAACAAACATTTTTTGTGATTTATTATAACCTTGAGGATGATAAATGTCTCAATTCTAAAATCTGGCATCTCAGACCTGCCAAGATTGTATATAAGTCAATGGCAGAAGTTCCGAAGATATCATGATCTGCGCTGGGTTTCATGCAAAAATCTGAATCGGCGGAAAATACAAAAAAATAGTACAATTTGAATTTTTGTATGATTTTCACAATTTTTTAAAAATTTTTCCCACACTGGATTTTTTTGGGAAAATGTATTGATAAATAATGGGAAATAACCCATGCAGATTTGGTCAGAGTATATTTAAAATAATAATGAGCTCAATTCGGATTTTGATAAAAGCACCAATTCAAACGTTAATTCAAATGTGAGATTTTTCACACCTAGACCATGGAAACAGCTCTAATTCAAATATTCGCCACGTAAAACCTGCCGAGTTAATGGCAGAGGTCCATTAGACCATTTGAATATGTTAATAGCCTTCGTAACGTTCAATTCTTTTTGGAGGAAAACTCGATTCCAATTCGATTCAAATTTTTGGGTCGGGACTATTTGATCGAATGTTGGATGTTTGAGTTTTTTCATAAATGACCTCCCATTCGAGTACATTCAAATTTATTAGAGTAAAAAAAAATCACATACATTCGAAATTTGACCTTTGATAAATAGCCCCCTTGTTATTAGCTTGTTAGACTTACATTTTTACCAAAATGTAATGTATACTGACAAACTGTAGTGGCCCAGTTTCATCCTTGACTTTCCAGAGCCAGGCCAATGCTAGTCCGTGTCACCTTAAACCACCATGATGCCTGTAGGCCAGTAGATCTGGAGGATCATTCCTCCAACACAGCTACTAATGCTAAAGGGATACTAACAGTATTTATCCCTACTTTGTTACCCCAGCTGTTTAATTATTTGATACAACCTCTTTAGCATTTAGAAATCAGTTCTATGTTTTTCTGATTGATTTTATTTATAGTTTGTCTATCAAACCAAGCCAATAAATGGGACCTAAATTGTAAGGCACAAATTAAAGGTAGATTTACCAGTCATCAGTATTGTTACTGAGAGATGATGATGGTCACTATTTCAGGCACCGTTCATTGTTCTTATTCCTTGCTTGAGTCTCCGGGGGTGGGCAGTTGGGGAAAGAGTTCTTACGTATTGTTTCTCTGCAACAGAAGTAATTTGAGAGCACTTCCCCTAACTGCCCAACCTTGGAGATGTCACAGACTGTCAGAAAGGGAGCCAGGAACAGCTTGTTAGATAGACTTCCCAGCACTTTAATTGCTAAGGTAAGCCTTTGAAGTACTGTTATATTGTACATTCTGTTTAATTGTAAGTTCTGCACACAACTTACTTGTATACACTGGTACCCTGGAAGCCTAATATAGTCCAAGAATGTAGGGAAGAAGGAACATGGAATTTTCTGTTGACTGTGGTCCTACATCATTTATTGTGAAGCAAAATACAAAAGCACAAGCCATAGCCACAATGTAGGGTCATAGCCCACAGAAAATTCAATGTGCCTTCTCCCTTTTTTTCGAGGACTCCTTTCTTAAAGCATGGGTCAATATGTTAAAAAGAAAGATAGCATACATATTTATTATCCTTTCAGAATATTAACATTTACATGCTGTTTTCTTCCAACAACGCTCCACAGAACTCAACTCATTTAGGGGGCATATCGAATTCAAAAAGAGCAAGCGAAATTGAGTCGAAGTTTTTTTGGTTCGAATAGGTCCGTTTTTGATCGAAGAGATATGTATTCGGCCAAATTCGAACTGTTTGATTTACAGTTTTTCCCCCAAAAAAATCAGATCTTTCAAAGTCCACCAATTGACTCCAAATAGGTTCTAGGAGGTCCCCCACAGGCTAAAACAGCAATTCGGCAGGTTTTAGATGGCGAATGATCGAATTCAAATTTCTAAAGACACAGTACATGATAAATTTTATATTCTAATTTTTGAATTTTTTTCAAATTCGAATCGAATTTGGACTATTCCCTAGTCGAAGTACACAAAAAATAGCACGAAATTCAACTTTTTTTCATTCGAAAAGTCCCCTCAACCTTTGATAAATCTGTCCAATGTGTACTTCGACTAGGGAATAGTCCAAATTCTATTCGAATTTTTAAAAAAAATAAAAAATTTGAATATCAAAATTTATCATGTACTGTCTCTTTAAAAATTCGACTTTGACTATTCGCCATCTAAAACCTGCCGAATTGTTGTTTTAGCCTATGGGGGACCTCCTAGAACGTACTTGGAATCATTGGGTGGACTTTGAAAAAATCAAAGGTTTTTTTTGAAAATACTTAGAATCGAATTTGATCGAATGTGATCCTAATTCGATTCAAATCCAGCCTATTCAATCGAATTTAAAAAGATTCTATTTTCTAATACATTTCGGTTGCTCTTTTTTAATTTGAATTTCGAGTTGATGGGACTTTAAAAAAAACTCCAAACACCTCGAAATTCGACCCTTGATAAATCTGCCCCTTAACGTTATTGCTATTGTAATCCCGATTTTCAGCTTTGGAAATCATTGCTAATAGATCATTTCATAGGGTTTGTTGCTAAAGATTTTGTTTTGAATGGCTTCATCAATGCGCAAACTACATTCTAGTTGATTGAGGTCAATACATTTCATTTTCTTATGCATTAACTGCATTTTATATCTATATCTAATAAGGCAATCAAGCCCATATCTGCTAAGGTATATGGTAGTGTTCCTTTTTTTATTTCAATGTTTATTTCGTCAGTATTGTCTACAAACTCTGAAATGTATTCGTTGTATATTTCAGCTCAAATGGCAAAACTGTTACTTGGGCGCAGAATGAGAAAAGCAGTAAAAGTCAACATCTCTGGCAGAGACTTTCAGTTCACATCAAGAAGAAGGATAGCACCAATCAAACGGCGATCATTAAGCCTTTTTCAAAAAGCAGCAGCGAAAACAGATACATCGGCACATCTTTCCCCGACGCCAGTGCCAAAATGTTATATGATGTTTCTGAAGTGGAAGAACATTATCCAGTACAGTATAGACCACAAACACCTTCACCGATCAGTACTGTAAGCCAGAGAGCTTTATCAACAACCCGCACAGAGGATGATATTCCTTCATTTCATTCAGATACGGCCCAAAGGAGTGGCTCCTCTCAAGGTTCCTTAATGGACCAAATCAGCAGTGTTGTGACCCGGTTCACGGCCAACATCAGCGAGCTAAATTCAATGATGTTGTCTGCAAATTCACAAGGGACAATGGTGCCCACACCTCTGTGTTCTTCCTATTTGATCCCAAGAGAGATTCAGCTGCCTACAACAATGACCACCTTTGCAGAGATCCAGCCTGCTCCTAACATTGATTTTAATGGCGGGACACAGTCTATCAGAAAGTCGTCAGACAGTGTCAAAGATAACACTCCAGAAGCGGCAGTAGTAAAACAAGATATTGAGGAGTTGGTTACTTTAACTCCACCATCCCCTTTTAGAGACTCCATTGACTCAGAAAGCACTTCCCCTAGTTCACCGGTTTCAGAATCCGCTCTCTGTAGTCCATCCTCTCCTAAATATGACAATATGATCATGAGAGACTACTCCCAGAGCTCTTCCTCGTTGTGAATGTAATTCAAAAATAATATCGGAGACCAACATCTATGAATAAGGGGTAGCGGTCGTGGTTTTGCACAGATGTAAAATACATGCCCTTGGAAGCAGCTGATGTTTGGCAAATCTTTCGGGCAGGGCAGAGTAGGAATAAAAGTCCCACCACAAAATACAGAGCAGATATCATATGAGTGGCCTTAAAATATGGTCTTTTAAGAGAAACTTTTATGGAGTCAAAAAAGAGTATGATAAGAGTATGTATTAAGTGCTTTGATTTCATTTAAGTTTGGCTGTTTGTACAGACATTAAAAAACAAAAACAAAATGGAACAGAAAAAAAAAATATATTGTTTACTTAAGATTTTTCTTCCCAGAAGTGAACCTTGATCTTTTGTCAATATTAGAAGACCAAACGTGAATGTACATTAACTTCAGACTCAAAATCTGGGACCAAAGTGGCAAGCATTTTTCTATGAAGAAACTGTAGCAAAAAAAAAACAAAAGCAGTAACTCATATCAAGCGACGATGAAGCCACATCGATGTTTATGTTAAGTCTAACGAGACACGGAGAGCTGACATGGAGCACTGAGTGACTGATATTTAGGGCTTAACATGCAATGTTGTTTATGAAGTTGTCTTTTGTAACTATTGATCATTCATTATTTTTAAATCGTTTATCTTTCAGAAACATGGGACTTGGGGAATTTATTAGCAAGAAAAAATTTTGTCTATTTCACCTTGTTGCCAACAATACTGAAGTAGCAAAAACATTTTTTGGAGTAACGTTTTGTATTTTTCCCTCATATTCGCGAGTTGTTTCGATAAATATCTATTTCTAGCATTGGTTTATTGAGCTGTACCTGCATCCCGGTGATTTGAATGCTTTCTAAACAAAAGTACTTCTTTGCCTTCATTTTTATAACAATCACTTGTATTTCATTGTTTTTCTAATTTTTTTTTTCCCTGCATGTAACAAACTTGGTGATTCGGTCAGTTATCCACAATGTACTGGCGGTTCTAGTTTAGGAATCAACAAGCTCATTAATAAGTTCGCTAAGTTAGTTATAATAATAACAAGAAGAACCTGCTCTTATTTTGTTTGGGATCATGTAGTGATGGGCGAATAAATTCTGCGTTTCAACATGGGCAAATAAAATTGCGAAAATCCAGTGAAAATGTTTTAACGCTTCCCGGAAAAGTCGCTCGCATAAAATCTGTTGCGCGTCAACACTATTCGGACGCCCATTGACTTTAACGCCAGCATCAAAATTTACACAAATTGACGGAGGCGGCAGAATTTGAGTTTCGCTAATTTTTTGCAGTTTTGCAAATATCACAGAACGTTCGCAATCTTTTGTCGAAGAGAAACGGGAGACATTCGCCCATCACTAATCATTTGTGTAACAATCAAGAACTGTGACTCAATACGGTTTTTCAAAGCAATACAGAGTGAAAACTGAATTTTACTCAACACATCTTTCTTTTAAATATAAAATACAACGAAGTTTACTTTATGTACACATATCTTATAGGTATCATTTTTTTTTCTCCCCAGAACCTTGGAGCATTTATTTCTCTTTCTAAATATGACATTTTTTTAATATTTGAAAGCTACAAAAATGAGTTGTAATGCATATAACCACCATAACATCTATCCATGTGTGCCAAATATATTTATAAATGGATAGTGTTAAGGTTTAGGTTCAGAGTAGTGGAGCCTTAAATGGAAGTCGCCTTATAAAAAATGTTTAAAAATGGATATGTGTGCATACAGTCTGTTCAACAACTAACACAACATAGTTATATATACTCAGCAGTAATCCTGTATAATATTAGCTTTTAATACACAGAGGGGATTATTTATCAAAATCCAATTTTTTCTGATTTTTTTTTAAATAAAAAAGTCCGACCAAACTAGTGACCTTATTTATTATTAAAAAAGCACTATTTAATAGGATCAGGGACAAACTAGATAAAATCAAGCAAAAAACAGAATCTTATGTTTCCAAATTGTATGATTTTTTTCTGGCCTTTTCCAGAAAAGCCAGAATTTTTCAGATTTTTCTGGATTTTTTTTGCAGACCACAGAAACTTCCAAATACGACAGGGACCTCTCCCATGCCGGATTTTCTGATTCTGACTTTTTCCATCCTCGGGGGATAATAAATCTTGAAAAATTCAAGTTTTTTTCCATTAAAATGGATTTTACAGTAAAAAAAGTTTTTCAAGTTTTTGGCATTCAGACTTTAATAAATAACCCCCTTAATTGTATAAGCAACCAAACTTCTTTCAATACTTTCTTTAAATTTTAACAGAAATAAATAAATTTTTATCTTAATTTCAATATTACATTTGATTCATTTTTTGGTGTTGAAAAAGTATAAAAGAAATAAAGAGAGATAATATATACTGTATATATATAAAAACTGATTTGTACAGATCTAAAAAAGACTTGGAAGAAAATGAGGATTATTCTTTTGTGTATTCTATAGACATTTTAAAATTAATATATTATTATTTTTATTATTGCAGTCTGAACACATCTATACATAACTTTATTACCAAACATTTTTGTCAAAAGAATTATGACATAATTTTTAATTTACAAATACTTATTTCAGAAATATTTAATTAGATTTCCTAGCACTCATGTAGCCTAATATTTTGTATAGATTTTTAGTTTTTATTGGTCCCTAACAGAGGATTTTCTTGGATCATGGCAATAATTGTAAAGACAGTATAAGAACTTACAAAGAAATGCTGAATGCTAACAAAGTACTGCAGATTGTTCACTGCAGTGTCTGACACAGAGAGGCAGATTTTTTTAAAAAAAAAATCTAAATATAATATTTTGTTTTTTTGAAAATGGAATCTCAAGAACTCATTTGTGTACAATCTCATTAAAATCACATTCGATTATTTATTTTCAATGTTTTTTCAATATCTTAAATTGTTCTCAAAAATTCCCACTTTAAATTGGCTTGAATTTTAGATTTCTACAGATTTTTTTTATTAGAGTTTTCAAGTGTGTTTCATTTTTGAAATCTCAACATTTGAGTACTGAAAACTCAGAGAGAGTCGTTTTTTTGCTGAGAAAAAAATGAATTGCATTAAAAACGTGTTGATAAAACTTCTCCATAGCATATAACACTAGAAAAATTCTTCACAGATGCTTTCTAAATTATGTAAGAGTTTTTCTATTATTAGGATTTTGCCCTTTCAACCTTGAAAAATATGAAACAATCTTTAAATATATTCTATAAAGGCCAACTTTAAAATTATATCTTTGTTCTTTTTTAATTTTTTTACAATGGCATTTTTATTTGGGTGCTTTTTTACTATATGTAAATTAAACCAGAATTTGGGTGTTTTTTTTTGTTTTAAGTATATTTACAAACCATTTGTAATAACATAGGCCGGAAATATTTTCATTAGAACTGATAAGCACAATTTAACAACCATCTTTGCCATTAAAATAAATTATACACATTCAAGCCCCAATGCTGCATAATGTACAGCAATATTTGGTTAAGTTCAAAATGCATGTGTAAGAAAATGGAATATTTAACTAGTCAGGAACCTTTTGTTCCACAAATTTTTACCCCAACACAATCCAACAAATCCTATTCTATTTTATTCCGATTTTTTTGTTACCTTAGTAGCCAAGAGTCATGCCCAAGAAATACATTGTAAATATTAGGGGCAGATATTGACGATGTACCCACTAACTTTTTTCCACCCAACTTTAAAAAAAAAAATGAATATTTTAAATACAGTTTGTAATCAAACAGTTACTGTGCTACATTGGTATAAATAATATTGCGATCCAACAAGATACAAAATATTATAACAGTTTAAGTTAATTGTAATTGCATTTCCTTTCTCTTTATTCTGTGCCCTGTAGGAGGCATCTCTATTTAACAGTGAGCTTTACGTACCGAAGACTGATACAAACTTGTCTTCCATTTATACCATATTCTATTAATGTTAATAAAATGTATCTTGGGTTTTGACAATTAAGACAATCAGACTTTAACCTCCCTTGGTGTAAGTGTCTAGTTTTCTCCATCTTTTCTCCAATCCGGTCAGTCAAGTTATCAATAAAACAACATTCAAATGAAACCCAGGATTAAACATACAGACAAAATATAACTGGTGGATTTATTGCTCAAAACTAAAATTTAAACAATTGTTTTTTTTTAATAATTTTTCAAAGCTAGGGATGTATCAAACCCATTATTTGGGTCATACTGTATTTTTCATAAAATAATTCTGTATTCCTAACTGAATATAAGGAAAGATGGGTAAAAAAAGAAAGAAAAAATTGAAATTTCCTGTTCGTATGACTAAGGGGCAGATTTAAGGTTCAAATGGTTTATTTGAATTAAAATTTTCAAAATAATTTTTGTGTCAAAACTCAAACAAACCTGAATTTAAAAGCACCGACTCTAATGTAAATTCAAATGCAAGATTTATCACACCTTGACCATGGAAACAGTTCCAATTCGAATAATTTGCAAGTCAATGGCAGAGGTCCATTGACCCATTTGAAGATATTAATAGCCTTCCTGATATTCGAGGGTTTCATGATTCAAATTCAATTTCAAATTTTCAGGTCGGGACTATTCGATTGAATATTAGACGTTCAAGGTTTTTCCTAAATTACCTCCCATTCGAGTTGTGAGTACATTTGCTGCATCGGGTTTTAATAAACCTCAAAAATTCATGTTTTTAAAAAAAAAATTAAAAATTTGAGTTTTGTCCCAAAAAGCCTGGAGTTTATTAAATAACCCCCTTTATTATGCAGTCCTAATAATAATGTATGTCTTCTTCAGCCACAACTATGCCACCGTATCCAGAAAAAACTAACTCTAGACATAGATATGTGGATCAAAGAGAAGCATCGTAAACCTCATCTCAATGACAGTATTATTGCAACTATTAAAAACGATTTAATGTACTACTGTATCTAGTCCTGTGAAACAAAATTGTGCTTGGAGTGTTGTTTAAATAATCAAAACTATATTCAGCATCCGCTTATTGATCAATGAAACCCATTGGTTCTTCCTGCTCATAACTTAAATCTATTGAGGAGCATCCAGAGAGAACATTCATTGTAGGTAATAAATTTATGTATATGAATATTGTCTCCATAGCGCTATATGGAAGTCCCGGCTTCTCAACACAACACAATGTGAACATCTATGCTATATTGCGTATATCCGTCATCCTTCTAGAACGGCAGTCAGTCCAGTATTCATAACTAGGAATCCATGTATGTGTACAAAATAATAATGGTGCCAATTTTACAGATTGTATGTGGGCTACAAGTGCTTGTCATTTATTTGCTAATAACCATTAATGAAAAAAGGAGAAAAAAAAAATATTTTTTAAACAAAAAAATTTGTGAATATTTGTTATTTTTTATGTTGTTGCTGCTTCTATAAACAGAATAGAGAATGTACTGTTTTATTTTGATGTTCAACTGATACAGTTTTTTTTTTTTCATAAGATGTACAATTTGATCGCTTTTCTTTAGCTTTGTAACTGTAAAATATGTCATTTATTTTGAAAAAATGAAAACAAATCCAAAAAAAAAAAAAAAGATATCAAATGACACTGCTTGGTTCTCGATTAATCCAATGTTATACTGGTGTTTCTAGTGACAGGTAACTTTTTGAACATGATTAAAAATCTGTGATAGAAACGATCTGGTTTATTATTATTATTTGCTAATTGCATTTGGTCACAAAACTGATGAAACAAACACAGAACAATTATCATTATTATTATTATTATGATTATTATATGGATATTAGACCTGTTATCCAGAATGATAGGGTCATTCTATAATTTAGATCTCTATATCTTAAGTCTACTAAAAAATCAATTAAACATGAATTAAACCCAAATAGGCTTGTTCTGCTTGCAATAAGGATAATATTAATATTAATAATATCTTAATCTGGAACAACTACAAGCTACTGTTTTATTTTTACAGAGAAAAAGGTAATTTTTAAAATGTGAATCATTTTATTAAAATGAAATCTATGGGGCAGATTTATCAAGGGTCGAATTTCGAATTTTAAAAACTTCTAAATTCAAATTCAAAAAGACCAACTGAAATTAAATTGAAGGTATTTTTTGGCTGAATAGGTCAGTTTTTGATCGAATTTGAATTGTACGAATCGAAGCAATAGCAAATTCGATCAAATTCAATTCAAAGTTTTTCAAAGTCCACCAATTGACTCCCCCATAGGGGGCAATTCAGCAGGTTTTAGATGGCGAATAGTTGAAGTCGAATTTTTAAAGAGACAGTACATGATAAATTTAGAAATTCGAATTTTCAATTTTTTTTCACATTCAAATCGAATTTGGACTATTCCCTAGTCTTACATTTGGATTTTCACTTCGACCTTTGATCAATCTGCCCCTAAGAGAGGTGGCCTTCCCATAATTTGGAGCTTTGTGGATAATGGGTTTCCAGATAACAGATTCCAAACCTGTACCTGAAGATCTATACATCTTTTTAGAACTTTTATATTTGATATAAAAGGTAAGAAAGTGAAGAAGAATAGAACAGGAGATTCAGAAATATTAATACAGGTATGGGATCCGTTATCCAGAAACCCGTTATCCAGAAAGGTCCAAATTACGGAAAGCCTGCCTCCCATAGACTCCATTATATTCAAATAATTCAAATTTAAAAAATGATTTCCTTTTTTTCTGTAGTAATAAAATGGTAATTTGTACTTGATCCCAACTAAGATATAATTAATCCTTATTGGAAGCAAAACCAGCCTATTGGGTTTATTTAATGTTTATATGATGTTCTAGTAGACTTAAGTTATGAAGATCCAAATTACGGAAAGATCCATTATCTGGAGAACCCCAGTTCCCGACAATTCTGGATAACAGGTCCCATACTGTAATATAATTAGTAGATATAATATTCTAAGAGATTTTTAATCAAAAATCAAATTTTCTAATTTGATAAAACTCGAAAATCTTGCCAATCACAATATCAAATTTTAAATTTGAAGGTTTGCCAATCTCAAGTTTTAAAAACTCAATCAGGGAAAAAACATGAAAAAAAAACTTGTCCGTCATTTCCAACGAGTCGCGGATAAGTCTCAAAAACTGAAATTAAAAAATACCTTGAATTTCACTAACACAACACCCATTGACTTCTACATGCACTCATGCACAATTTATATGGAGCTGCACACACTCATTTATACACAGTTCAAGACCCCATTTATTGTTCCACCAAAGTATCAACGTTTTGGGGTGCAACCCTCACGTCATCAGGACTAAGGGAAGGTTTCACCCCCAGAACGTTGATATAAATTAGTGTGTGCGTCTCAGTATAAATTGTGCGGTGGATAAACTGCATTCTACATTGAACTCAACAGTCTTTAGATATTCCTAAAGGATTCCTAGTTGTTTAGAAAGTGCAGTCGGGGGAATTTGATGGAATTCATCAAAAATGGGTAATTGATTGGCCAATATTTGTTGATTCAGTCAAAGTCAAGGAGATGTACAAAATGTATTAATGTCTGAGCTGCGGGGGTTACTCCAATTCAGTAGTGATGGGCGAATTCCTGAGATTCACAAAACCGCCGCAACAAAAACAGATATCGATGTCAAAAACGAGACGCCAACGCCGTTTTGAGAATTTCTAGGGAAATTTGTGAATTTTCTGGCAAAGCGAAACGCCCCAAATTCGCCCATCACTACAACTCAGAACAAAAAACAGTTGTTTTGCATAATGAATCCTGTAGAATGAGCAGTGATAATTCTTTAACTTTTTTTCCTGTTCAATTAATGCCTTCTGGGAAACTTGATCACTATAAGACGACTTCAGAGAAAATAGTTTGGAATCACTTTTGACTGGAATACCTACATATGATGATACATCCCCCAAATTGTTATGGATTTTTTATTTTCTTGTGATTTTGCTCTGTTGTTTAAAATAATGGGACAGGTGGTATCCCTTTAAGCGATAAAATTCCATTTACAACTAGCGATGGGTGAATGTTTGCCGGTTCACTTTGCCAAAAATTTGCGAAATGGCGAGAAGCATTGAAGTCAATGGGCGTCAAAATAATTTTGACCCGCACCAAAAAAAAAGCGTGACTATTTTGTCCAAATGCATTCAAGTCAATGGGCGTCCAAATAATTTTGACATGAGACAATTTTATACATGCAACTATTCTGATGCGCAACTTTCGCCAGCGCATTTTCCCCCGCAGTTTTTGCGAATTTATTCACAGGCGATGAAACACAAAAATTCACTAGAAATTCGTGCCTGGCAAATATATTCGCCCATCACTATTTATAACTCATAGGGGCTAATTTATCAAGGGTCGAATTTCGATTCAAAAAACGTCAAAATACAAAAAGACCAACTGAAATTAAGTCTAAGGTTTTATTTGGTTGAATAGGTCAGTTTTCAATCTAGTAGGTCCATATTCGGCCGAATTCTGAAGTTTTTCCCAAAAAAACTTCGATTTTTCAAAGTCCACCTCCAAGTAGGTTCTAGGGGGTCCCCAGCAATTCGGCAGGTTTTAGATGGCGAATGGTTGAAGTCGAATTTTTAAAGAGACAGTACATGATAAATTTTGATATTCGAATTTTCTAATTTTTTTTCAAATTTGAATCGAACTTGGACTATTCCCTAGTCGAAGAAAAATAGCTCCAAATTAGATTTTTTTATTCTAAAATTCAACTTGACCTTTGATAAATATGCCCCATAATATTGAAATTCATGTAAAACTACACAGGCAGGAGAGTTATAGGTATCTGTTTAATTGCTAACATATACAGGTATGGGATATGTTAACTCGGAAACCTCCAAATTATGGAAAGGCAGTCTCCCGTAAACTCCATTTTATCCAAATGATCGAAAAAATTTTCTGTGTAGTAATAAAACAGTAGCTTGTACTTGATCCCAATTAAGATATAATTAATGCTTATTGGAAGCAAAACCAGCCTATTGGGTTTATTTAATGTTTACATGATTTTCTAGTAGTCTTATGACAGTGATCCCCAACCAGTGGCTCATGAACAACATGTTACTCACCAACCCTTGGATGTTGCTCTCAGTGGCCTCAAAGCAGGTGCTTATTTTGGAATTCTTGGCTTGGAGACAAGTTTTGGTTGCATAAAAACCAGGTGCCAAACATAACCAAGTCCGAATCCTAATTTGCATAATGCTAATTAGGGGTGGGGAGGGAAATCGCGTGACTTTTTGTCACAAAACAAGGAAGTAAAAAATGTTTTTGGTTTGGTATTTGGATGAATCTTTCGTGAAGGATTCAGGGGTTCAGCCGAATTCAAAATAGTGGATTCGGTGCATCTCTAGTTTCAGGCAGGCGGGGGGAGCAGGTCTGGGCTGGCAGGGTCCCAGTGTACCACTCCGACCTGTATGTAAGCTCTTTGGGCAGCTACTGAGTACATTGTTGATAAGAGCTGGGCCCCAAATGTAACATTATTAAAATGAAGAGCCTACTCTTTGTAAAATGACAAACAAGCATTAAAAATACAGAATTTGAGCCCAATGCATAAAAGTCTCAGACAATTTATCAGGTTCTTTTGGGTATTGAAATAACTTATAGCTGGTGTGGATTAATATAGTAAAAACCCAAATATAGAGCTATTCAAGTGGGATAGTTTTCACTGAATGAAAACATGAAATCAGACCGGCCAAAGGGCACGGGATACTGACTCGCCGCTGCGCTTCATGCTGACAGTTGCACTCTATGGCTGGGATACAGAAAGGGCTTTGATTCTGTCCCTCGGGCAGCTTTGACATATATCTGGCTCAGACCTGTGAGGGATTGGAGTCATGGCTAGTACCATCCATCTGTGACGGCCATATGTCATAGAGCTTCTGAACCAAGTGACAGTTTCATCCAGGCAGGAGTCTATGGAGTAAAGCTGCTAATTACAGCCCCTGGATTTTATGTCTGACCGTTTTAGGTTTGTTCAGTTTTATACTCAAGGGCGCAAATTCACTAAGCGCCAAAGCACTGAACGCTAGTGTCAATTCGCTAGCGTTTGGCATTTTCGGTACTTCGCAAATTCACTAACGAACGCTGGCGTAAATTCGCTAGTGTTACTTTGCACACTTACGCCAGGCGAATTTTCGCTAGCGATGTAACTACGCAAATTCATTAACTTGCGCAGTGTACTGAACGCTACCTTTTACGCTAGACTTCCTTCGCCACCTCAGACCTGGCGAAGCGCAATAGAGTAGATAGGGATTGTTTCCAAAAAAGTCAAAATTTTTTCTAAGTCCCAAAAATCGCTGGCGTGTTTTCTACATGATGGGTGATAGGCTGAAAAAGATCGAAAATATTTTTGGGGCTCCCCTCCTTCCCCCCTACATTTCCTGACTCATGGCAACTTACCTAGACAGTGGGCACATGTGTAGGGCAAAATAAAATTTATATTTGCTGATTTGAAGGTTTTCTAGGCATTTGTAGTGCAGATACGTGTTCCTCCATTGAAATTTGAATTTCGCGCCGTATGCAAATGAACCATCACTAGCGAAACTTCGCTTCGCTTGGCGAATTAACGCTAGCGCAACTTCGAAAACTTACGCTACCACTGTGCGCAACTTCGAATTTTCGTGAATTTGCGGAGCGCTGGCGAAAATACGCCTGGCGAAGTGTGGCGAAGTGCGGTGAAGTGCTGCGAAGTTGCGCCAGGTGCAACTTCGCATCTTAGTGAATTTGCCCCAAGGTCTCATTAAAGAAACCGGGGGGATGTGCAAAGCTCCCTGATTTTTGCAGGAGGCACCCAATGGTATAGATCTTTATATTCCTAGAATAGGGTGAAAGGGCTGCTCCCGCAGATCTCTGTTCAGAGGGGGCTAAATTCAGGCATTTCTTCTAACTCCTCTTGGTTTGTGTCTATTCCCATGGGCAGGCTAGAAGTACCTGTCTATTCCAGAAGTTAAGCACATTCTTGCAGCCAACAGCCCTGTACTTTGCATTTTGTATCTGGGTACAAGTACTCTGCCCCTCAAACAGTCATCTTGCAGCTTTTTTGCCTTTATATGGTCACAGAACCCCTCAGTGACTTCTAATATCCTTATCATTTACAGTAGGGGGTACATTATCCCTTATAATACATGAGTGATACTCAGAGTTCCCTGTATAACTCAGCCTGCAGCCTTGTGCCTTTATATGGTCACAGAACCCCTCAGTGACTTCTAATATCCTTATCATTTACAGTAGGGGGTACATTATCCCTTATAAACATGAGTGATACTCAGAGTTCCCTGTATAACTCAACCTGCAGCCTTGTGCCTTTATATGGTCACAGAACAACCCCTCAGTGACTTCTAATATCCTTATCATTTACAGTAGGGGGTACATTAGCCCTTATAATACATGAGTGATACTCAGAGTTCCCTGTATAACTCAGCCTGCAGCCTTGTGCCTTTATATGGTCACAGAACAACCCCTCAGTGACTTCTAATATCCTTATCATTTACAGTAGGGGGTACATTAGCCCTTATAATACATGAGTGATACTCAGAGTTCCCTGTATAACTCAGCCTGCAGCCTTGTGCCTTTATATGGTCACAGAACAAACCCTCAGTGACTTCTAAAATCCTTATAGTTTACAGTAGGGGGGGACATTATCCTTTACAATACATGAGTGATACTCCCTGAATTTCCTATGAGTGAATTACTGGGTTACCAACTGCTTTTGCTTTAACCTGGCTGCTTAGATGCCTACTGCAATAATGTTCTGGGTGGGATCTGCCCTTGGACCTTCCCTATCTCCTATTAGAAACAATAACATTGTCCCTTGCCTGTAGGTCCTATGCTTCCCTGGTAGAAGAAGAAAACATCCCTTGATCACTAAATAAAGTTTAATGTTCCATAGACACATAGAAGATATTTTTTATGAGCAGAAAAATATTGGTATAAGAAACTGTTTACAGATCATTTGCTATTAAAATGAGTCCTATAAATACACATAATATAAGGCTCTCAGAGTTATGAAGTGGTGAGCGGGCGCAGCATAAATCTCTGCCATTACTCAGAGACCACTTCACAAGTAAATACTCATTTAAGCGCTGGGAAAACACAGAGAGACTGAGATTTAAAGCAATATTTCAAGTGCTTTTCCTGGCCAGGCAGCAGGTATGAGCCATCGTGTTGCTCAGATTGATGGAGGAAATGGGTGATTTATATAAAACTCTTCAAATTCCCATAAAGCTTAAGCAACAAACCCATATATTTGTGGATTAAATGATTTAGCTGCATTCTTACAGCCCAATAAATATCCACCAGCCTTTAGTGCAGGTTCCCTTGTTCCGTGGGATGTTCTCTATGGAGACATCACTGGATTGGACAAATTAAAGTGTGCTCTTAATACAGGTATGGGATCCTTTATCCAGAAACCTGTTATCTGGAAAGCTCTGATTAGAGATGGCGCGAACTGTTCACAGGCGAACTTGTTCGCGCGAACATCGGGTGTTCGCGCTCGCCGGAAGTTCGCGAACGGCGCGCGACGTTCGCCATTTTGGGTTCGCCATTGTTGGCGCTTTTTTTTGCCCTCTCACCCCAGACCAGCAGGTACATGGCAGCCAATCAGGAAGCTCTCCCCTGGACCACTCCCCTTCCCTATAAAAACCGAAGCCCTGCAGCGTTTTTTTCACTCTGCCTGTGTGTGCTGAAGAGATAGTGTAGGGAGAGAGCTGCTGCCTGTTAGTGATTTCAGGGACAGTTGAAAGTTTGCTGGCTAGTAATCGTTTTGATACTGCTCTGTTATTGGAGGGACAGAAGTCTGCAGGGGTTTGAGGGACATTTAAGCTTAGGTAGCTTTGCTGGCTAGTAATCTACCTTCTACTGCAGTGCTCTGTATGTAGCTGCAGTGGGCAGCTGTCCTGCTTCTGATCTCATCTGCTGACTGCTGCAATAACAGTAGTCCTTGTAAGGACTGCTTTTATTTATTTTTTTGTTCCAATACAGAGCAGTATCAAGCAGATTACTAGCCAGCAAACTTACTATCATCTGTCCCTGAAATCACTAACAGCTCTCCCCCTACACTATCTCTTCCAAGCACACACAGGCAGATTTTTCAGATACATTTTTGCCCTTGATCCCCCTCTGGCATGCCACTGTCCAGGTCGTTGCACCCTTTAAACAACTTTAAAATCATTTTTCTGGCCAGAAATGTCTTTTTTAGATGTTAAAGTTCGCCTTCCCATTGAAGTCTATGGGGTTCGCGAACCGTTCGCGAACCGCTCGCATTTTTGCGCAAGTTCGCGAATATGTTCGCGAACTTTTTTTCCGACGTTCGCTACATCCCTAGCTCTGATTATGGAAATACTGTGTCCCATAGACTCCTTTCTATCTAAATACAGGTATGGGACCTGTTATCCAGAATGCTCTGGGCCTGGGGTTTTCTGGATAACAGATCTTTCCATAATTTTGATCTACATTAGTGATGGGCGAATTTATCCCGTTTTGCCTGAAAAATTTGTGAATTTCCTGCAAAATTCGCAAAATGACGAAACTTTTGATGCCCGTGTCAAGTTTGACGATTGCATCAATTTTGCCACCAGCGTTAAAGTCAATGGGCATCTGAATAATGTTGATGCACAACGGTTTTGACGTGGGTGACACGCGTCCAAAATGTTTTGACGCCGGAAAATTTCCGCAGCCCCTCGGCAAAATGTGTAAATTCACTGCAAATTCGCGCCTGCCAAATTTATTCACCCATTATTAATCTTCATACCAAAAGTCTACTAGAAAATCATATAGACATTAAATAAACCCAATAGGCTGGTTTTGCCTCCAATAAGGATTAATTATATCTTAGTTGGGATCAAGTACAAGCTACTGTTTTATTATTACACAGAAAAAGGAAATAATTTTTAAAAATTCTGATTATTTGGATAAAATGGAGTCTATGGGAGAAAATCATTCCATAATTCAGAACTTTCTGGATAAGGGGTTTCCGGATAATGGATATGGGATTACATTTTATGGGCTAGACATCATAACATCTGTGTATTACTATAAAACATTTACATGGGTTGTATAACTGTTAAACCCTTGCCCTCTTGTCTTTGTGAACATATTGTCTATACAAAGCAGAGGTATGGGATTATTTATCCTGAAACCCGTTATCCAGAAAGCTCTGAATTCCGTAAAGGCTCTCACCCATAGACTCCATTTTATCCAAATAATCCAAAAGTTTAAAATTGATTTCCTTTTTCTGTGTAATAATAATAAAACAATAGCTTGTACTTGATCCCAATTAAGATATAATTAATCCTTATTGGAAGCAACACCAGCCTATTGGGTTTATTTAGGGGGGTATATAAGTCCGAATTTATCTCAATATTTTCTGCTACAAACTCCGATCAAATCCGGTCGGGTTTTTAACGCTTATTTATTATTACATTTTCCCAAAAATTTGCTTTGTGGGAAAAAATTTCATGATTATTTCATCTGATTTTCACGATTTTTTCTGAATTTTCACCCAAAAACTTTTGGGGTATTGCACGAAACCCAGCACACATCAAAAAATCACTGGGACTTCTCCCATTGACTTAAAAAAAAATCACAAATGATTTTTGCATTCGGAGTTTAGTAAATAATCCCCTTAATGTTTACATGATTTTCTAGTAGACTTAAGATATGAAGATCCAAATTATAGAAAGATCCGCTATCCAGAAAACACCAGGTCCCATACCTGTACTACACATACACTGTATGATACACAATAACTTGGTAAGTGGCCTCAATATTACATGCAAGTTTGCTGGCAGCTTTTAATGTTTGCCCAGATCTAGTAACCCCTTAGCAACCAATCATTAAACAACTGACATGCCACCTGATGATTGGTTTATATGGGTTTTTAGATCACGAGAACATTTTGTACATTTTGGGACAGATTCAGTTCAATAAGAAAAGCAGATCTTGTGGTTTATCTCTGGAAAAGTAGAATGTTGAAGAGAATTGCACAAACACCATGGGGGCAAATTCACTAAACGCTGAAGCGCCTAACGCTAGCGTGAATTCACCGATTCACTAACGAACGCTAGTGTTACTTCGCACCCTTACGCCTGGCAATGGACGTAACTACGCAAATTCACTATCGCGCGCATTGTACTGAACGCTACCTTTTACGCCAGACTTCCTTCGCCCCCTCGGGCCAGGCGAAGCGCAAAAGAGTAGATAGGGATTCCTTCAAAAAAAAGTAAAAAATTTTTTCTAAGTCCCAAAAAACTCTGGCGTTTTTTCTTTATTATGGGTGATAGGCTGAAAAAGATCGGAAAAATTTTTGGGGCTCCCCTCCTTCCCCCCAACATTTCCTAACTCATGGCAACTTAACTATAGAGTGGGCACATATGTAGGGCAAAATAAAAATTTTATTTGATGTTTTGAAGGTTTCTCAGGCTTGTGTAGTGTTGCTACATATACCTCCATGGAAATTTGAATTTGGCGCCGTATGCAAATTAACCATCGCTAGCGTAACTTCGCTTCGCTTAGCGAATCAACGCTAGCACAACTTCGCAACCTTACGATACCTCTGAGCGCAACTTCGGATTTTAGTGAATTTGCGGAGCGCTGGCGAAACTATGCCTGGCGAAGTGCGGCGAAGTGGACGCCAGCGCAACTATGAATCTTAGTGAATGTCCCACCATGTATGTTGCAGATGGGGAGCTTACCCCTTTTATTTTAGTGACCACCTATGCATCAACGTTTCAGTGAACCCTCCCTTCATCAGGATGCAAACATTTGTGCTACAAACATATTTAAAGCCTAGGGATAAATAGCGTCCCACCCAATTACCCATAATCCACCAGGGTGTTCCAAAGTGAGGCTTGACACTCAAATTCCATGTTTTGGTATAAATATCCAGTTACACGTCACAGATCAAACATGATTGCATAGTGTCACTTTTAAACCAATTTGGTTAAATGCATATTTCACACACATGGTTATTGGTGATGTGTGAATTTGGGGCGTTTCGCTTCGCCAAAAGATATGTGGATTTCCAGCGAATTTCACAAAACGGTGAAAAATTCATGAAACTGGGCCGATGTCTCGTTTTTGACGCCGGCGTCCATTTTTCACTGGTGAATTTTTGTGGCGGTTTTGCGAATCGTGGGAATTCGCCAATCACTAATGGTTATCGAAATATTGTAAAGTGAATAAAGTTATACTACTCACAACCAGCAGGAATTTTACCATTATCTCTATTTTTCATTACTCCCACTGGCAAAGATCATCTGTGGAAAGGAAACAAAGTGTCAATAAAAAGTGAAAGGATTATTCACGAAAAACAAGTCAAGCTGAAATTCTCCTTTAGACCCTTAGGTTGTACGTTCTCAAGTTTCCATATCCCCTTTTGAGAAGGGCCAGTTTCATATAATTACCTTGCCGTACCACAATTTTCTCAAGAATCTGCCACCTTATTTCTCTGGAAAACCCAGCAGAAGCCTATGAGAATTCCACTAAAGTCCATGAGACTGGGGAGCTTGTTGGAAAAAATATAATTTTCCGATCAACTGAAAAGGGATTCTCTTGTACTGGGGGATTCCATGATCTTATTTAAAGGGGAAGTAAAGTCTAAATAGAATAAGGCTAGAAATGCTGTATTTTGTATACTAAACATAAACATGAACGTACTGCACCACAAGCCTAATCAAACAAATAATTTATGCTTTCAAAGTTGGCAACAGGGGGTCACCATCTTGTAACTTTGTTAAACATCTTTGCAAGACCGAGACTGTGCACATGCTCAGTGTGATCTGGGCTGCTTAGAGATCATCATAAATTATCAAAACAGGGAAACAAACAAAGCTGCTTGAGTTCTGCATGGCTGGGAAGTAAGGCGGGGGCTCCCCCTGCTATTCATAAGTATGATTGTTTTCCTGCTCAGCAGTTAGGGACGTCTGACAATTCCTATCCACAGCAGTAAATGAAGGGAGAATGTCACTGCATACAGTCAGGTTTCTTATAAAAACTGTACACATTTTTTAAATAAAGTATATTGGAGATAAGTTTCTTTTTCATTAAAGAAAGTAAAAATTGGATTTTATTTGTTTGCCTTTACATGCCCTTTAAGCTCTGATGTGCAGTGCCCAAAATATCATTAGGTCTGTATCTGGCTGGCAAGCAAACAAGGGTTCCTAATTGACCAAAAGAGCTATGGAGCATGCAGAGAGATTTTTTATCATGGAATGTATTCCTTGGCTAGGAATTAATAGCCTTGACTTAAGTCAATACATCAATGGTCTATATTAGGGATGCACTTATCCAGGATTCGGTTTGGGATTCGGCCTTTTTCAGCAGGATTCGGATTCGGCCGAATCCTTCTGCCTTGGCCGAACCTAATCCTTATTTGCATATGCAAATTAGGGGTGGTGAGGGAAATAGCATAACTTTTTGTCACACAACAAGGAAGTAAAAAATGTTTTCCCCTTCCCATCCCTAATTTGCATATGCAAATTAGGATTCGGTTTGGTATTCGCCCGAATCTTTCAAGAAGGATTCGGGGGGTTCGGCCAAATCCAAAATAGTGGATTCGGTGCATCCCTAGTCTATATAAATATATAGTAGGGTGCCAACAAAAACATTTCATATAACCAAGATAAAAAAAACAGATTAGAGAGCAATAAAAATGACTGTGTTGCATTAGCTAAGGTTGAGGGCCTACTTGTAACCTGTGATGTCACCATAATATTTTATTACATCACAGATACTTTCTGGGTGCACTTCAAGTCTCTGTCTCTTTGACCCTTGCCCGTCCTTTATGGCCACTGTACAACTGCTGAACCAACCTTTGCCTGTTAACGATTCTACCAGATCCTCTGTACTGACCTGAGTGTTCCCCAGCCTACACATAGAATAGAAATGTCACAATATAAGGCTGATTAGTAATTAATACAGATAATTATTACATGGCAGCACAGAAACCAGTGCAATTAGCATCAGAATTGAATAATCAGCAAACCTGTAGCATCAGCTTATATTACAGGGGAAGCTCATTTTTTGCTGGATAATTAGTGACGAGCCCTAAGCTTAGCTTCTCAACAGCCAATCAGAGCCCACTGAGCATGTGAGTGTCACAGACACTTTCCAAGATGGTGACCCCCTGTGACAAGTTTGAAGTCCTGGATCATTGCTGCTATTGACAAGCTGATACTTTAGCCTCGTGCAATAAATTCAGTATATAAAATATGGCATTTTTAGCCATATTCATTGTTAGGGTTTAGTTCTCCTTTAAGGTTTGCTATGTACTTACTGCCCTAAAGCATGAATGGATGTATATAGTGTGCTTGTATTGCAACCACAAGCAAATGCAATCAAAATGCATTGAGTGTCACAGCCCTTAAATATTGTTTCCTTGCAGTTCCATTACATCTTCCTTCCAGGAGGTGTGATATATAAGAACTGCATTTATTAAAGATACAATTGTCTGACTCCCATATATACAGTATCATGTGTCCAATAATGAGTGCAGCCACGTACCTGCAGTAAAAGAGTATGAATGACTTAATCTGCTTAGATGTAATCATGAGCGGATCTGTCCTGTTTCGCTTTCGCCAACAATTCTTCTCACTCCAAATGCATTAAAGTCAATGGTCATTTTTTCTTATGGCGACTTTTTTGTTCTAATGCATTAAAGTCAATGGGCGTTTTTTTTTTATGGCGACTTTTTTTGTCTTAATGCATTAAAGTCAATGGGCAGTTTTTCTTATTGCGACTTTTTTCTCTAAATACATTAAAATCAATGGGCGTTTTCTTTATGGCGACTTTTTTGTCCTAATGCATTAAAGTCAACAGGCAATTTTTTTTTAGGACGACTTTTTTTGTCCTAATGCATTAAAGTCAATGGGCGTTTTTTTATGGCGACTTTTTTTGTCCTAATGCATTAAAGTCAATGGGCGTTTTTTCTTATGGCGACTTTATTGTCCTAATGCATTAAAGTCAATGGGTGTCTTTTGTTATGGCGACTTTTATTGCCCTAATGCAATATCAATTTCAATGGGTGTTTTTTGTTATGGGCTTTTTTGCAGCAAATTTTCCACAGCAAATTTTCGGCGCAGTTTAGTGAAAAAATTTGCACATGGCGAAATTTGGAATTTCGCGACTAATCCGTGGCTGGTGAATAAATTCGCACATTATTACTTAGATGGCCTCATTTCTTCCAAATCAATACAGAACAGTTTGACAGCGAACAAAACTTTTGTCACGAATTTCCAAGTTTCCCGCCAGCGAATAAATTCGCAACACTGCCACGATAGTTTGCCAGCATCAAAAAATTTTGGATGCATTATTCAGACGCCCATTATTAAGATGCCCATTGAATTTAACGCCAGCATCAAAATTTCTTTTCGCAATTTGTTTGACAAATTTTGCGGGAAATTCACACATATTTCTGCAAAACGGGACAAATTCGCCCGATCACTACTGACAGCTCAATGATCAGAACAGCAGGAAGCAAAGAGGAGCAGACAGTGGCGTAACTACCGGGGGAGCAGGGGGTGCAATTGGGCCAGGGCCCACACCCCCCTCAGGGTCCCCCGGCAGCTCGCGCGCCACTAGAAAATAGCGTACGCCCCCCTCTACGTTACTGGGAGCAGATGAGGACAAAGAGGACAAATCCAACACTAACAACAGGATGGTCTGTCGGAACCAAATGGTAGGGCAGCATGGCCAAAACAAACCTACATCTCAACATGTACGGCCAACCTTAAAGGGCACCTATCACAGCCAAAATCAAACACATATTAACAATCTGACCAGTACAAGCTAAACACGTTTAATCAAACTACATATATAGTTTTTTTAAAAAACTGAAAAATCCCTTACTTTGTCAAATGGGTTCTTTCACTGAGGGAGGCCATACTGTGACTATAACAGAGACTCTAATATGCAAATTTCAGGAGCATGCTCAGATTGTAACACTGCTTTGAGTATTCTACCCAGAATGCCTTGTTTAAGTAAACTCCTCCACTAGAAGTATCAGGAGATTTCCCTATCTTGTCCCCTGCTGGTAAAGTCATTATGCAAATGAAGGACACACAGTAACTTCCAGCAGGGGGCAGCACTACTGAACAGCAGCTAACACACAGGTTTGGCTGATTTGAAAATAGCTTAGAAGGGTTGATAAGCAAGCAAGGAATTTCAACTGAGCATGTGCGAGATTTCAGAGCTGCAGTTGGCTGGGAAGATATAGGTAGGAGGAGACAGTGAAATCCAAGATGGCTGCCTCAGCTAGAACTGCAGGGGAGATAGGGGAGATCTTGCAGAAAGAATAGTGAGCTGATCATTTACATTATACAAACAATTGTAACTGTTTTAAAAATCGGATTTATTGAACTTTCACATAGTGTATTTACTTAGGAAATGATTTTGGTCATGATTGGTGCCCTTTAACCCGTTTTTTTATTATTTGTGGTTATTTAGCTTTTTATTCAGCAGCTCTCCAGTTTACAATTTCAGCAACCTGGTTGCTGGGGTCCAAATGACCCTAGAAACCATGCACTCATTTGAATAAGGAGAAGCCTGAATAGAGAGATGAGAAATAAAAAGTAGCAATTACAATAAATGTGTAGCCTTACAGAACATTTTTTTTTTCTTGATGGGGTCAGTGACCCCCATTTGAAAGCTGGAAGAATAAAGTCAGAAGAAAAAGGCAAATAATTAAAAAACTATAAACAATAAATAAGGAAAACAAAGTGAAAAGTTTGTTAGAATTGGCCATTCTATAAGTATTAAAAAAAGGGGTGCTTCAAATTTAAGTTAACTTTAAGTATGTTATAGCTAATTCTAAGCAACTTTTCCATTGGTCTTCATTTTTTATTTTTAATAGTTTTTTAATTCTTTGCCTTCTTCTTTCCAGCTTTCAAATGGGGGGGGTTCACTGACCCTATCAAAAAACAAAACAAATGCTCTGTAAGGCTACAAATGTATTGTTATTGCTTCTTTTTATTACTCATCTTTATATTCAGGCCTCTCCTATTCATATTCCAGTCTCTTATTCAAATCCATGCATGGTTGCTAGGGTAATTTGGACCCTAGCAACTAGATTGCAAGTGCAGAGCTGCTGAATAAAAAGCTAAATAACTCGACACTCACAAATAATAAAAAATGAAAACCAATTACAAATTGTCTCAGAATATCCCTCTCTACATCATACTAACAGTTAATTTAAAGGTGAACAACGCCTTTAAGAGGTTTATTTATAAAAGCAGTTTACAGGTTTCACATAAGTGATTCATGTCTTACATTATTTTATTCTATGTCGAGTGAGTTTATGTTGATTTGTCAGGGGCCCTATAACTGAGCAGAATTCTCGGTCCCTGGCTCACACATGATAAGAGCTAACGGTATTACTTTCATTAGCTGAATAATTAGAAACAAAAGCAGAGCAGAGACGTGGGACCATTCCTATAGATGAGTCAAATGACTTTACTTGTAATTCTGAAAGCAACGGGGAGGCAGAATATGAACTGGCAGAGTGGGCGGTGGAAGTGGAGATTATTGTGAGTTTATAAAGCCTGACAGCAGCTATAAAATGGCATTAATCATATATGAGGCTTATAGTCACTTCATTCCAAGTAGGGATGCACCGAATCCAGGATTCTGCCTTTTTGAGCTGAATCCTTTGGCCTGGCCGAACCAAATACGTGTCCTAATTAGCATATGTAAATTAGGGGTGGGTAGGGAAATCACATGACTTTTCATTACAAAAGAACATCTTTTTCCTTTTCCTGCATGTGCAAATTAGGATTTGGATTCAGTTCGGTATTCGGCCGAATATTTCACCAAGGATTCAGGGATTCGTTCAAATCCCAAATAGTGGATTCGGTGTATCCCTAATTCCAGGCTGTCCATCTTATGGCACAATAGAAATACAACAAACCTTACATTACATATCAGCTAACATACATCACTCACCAGTAGTCTCATGCTCATGTCCCAAACCTTCACCACAATGGAGAGAAATACCATCAAAATACAGATAGGGTAGTTACTCCCACAAACCCACAATGTATGAACAGTCCTATACAATTTGAGCATGATCTTATGGGTAAGTGCCTGAGGCACAAAATATTACCCCAAGAGGCCAGTGCAGAGGTTATAATTATCAGTTTGGTCATTTTAAGTTTGCCATATATAAAATATGTTTGTTTGGTGCAGTTGACAAGCAGATTTTTGCCAAACTTATAAGACAAATTAAGGTTCTACTCATCAGGTCACATGAAGGGCCTCCACAAGTCTGTAGACCACATCCATGGACCAATGCGGTGCTTGGCCATATAGTTTCACAGCCTGTTTAATCAATACTTGAAAGAGCCTTCAACAGATCAGTATGGCCCATAATCTGCCCTTGTATGGAAATATGTATAGCGATGTATAGCAATCTGACCTCTATCTAAAGCTGGAAACAAGGGCTGATTGGCCAAGCATGGGTGGAACTGACCACTGGCTAACTTGAATGACCATTTACTAGTAGGATGACCATTTATGCCCTCTCTGCCCTTGCCAAAAATTAGAACCAGGCTAACAGTTATGAAAATGAGGTCCCACCTATGCAAGGGGCCCATGTATAGTGGCCATGAATTAGTAGCAAACTCTTTGAGCAGTTCCTGCAAGTTTTTTGCTGAGCACTGGTTATGGGGAGGAAGGACAGATGGGATTGGTCTACCGCACACCTATGTTTCACATACACTGCACTGGTGGTGCTGGTTAACCATTGACCAGGCCTGGTTCTTTAGGAACTGTAGAATACTTATCCAAACACACTCAGGGGCAGGTTTATTAAGGGTCGAATTGAAAATTGTAATTACATTTTTTTACATTTTTTTTATGGTCAAAACTCTCAAATTCGAATTGTGAATTGTGAATTATCCAAACTCGATTCAAGTTTTAATTTGAATTTTGAGATTTATCATACTCTGGCCCTTTAAGAACTCAAATAGACTATTTGCCACCTAAAACCTGCCGAGTTCATGTATACAGTAAGTCAATGGGAGAAGTCCAGGGACCAATTTGGACATGTTACTAGCCTTCCCGACATTCAAGTTTTTTTCGGAGAATTCGTTGAATATGATTAGAGTTTTCGAGTATGTAAAATTTGTGCAAGTTTTAGATATTCCATTTTTTTCATTAAATAACCGCCAATCAAATTACGAGTATATTCGAATTTAATAGAGTTTAAAAAAACTCACATGAATTTAGGGAGGCACCGAATACAGGATTCAGTTTGGGATTCGGCCAGATTCCTAATTTGCATATGCAAATTAGTGGTGGAGAGGGAAATCACATGACTTTTTGTCACAAAACAAGGAAGTATAAAATGTTTTCCCCTTCCCATCCCTAATTTGCATATGCAAATTAGGATTCGGATTTGGTTCGGTATACAGCCGAATCTTTCACAAAGGATTTGGGAGTTCGGCCAAATCCAAAATAGTGGATTCGGAGCATCGCTACATGAATTTGAAATTCGATCTTTTTATATATGTGCCTTTCACAGGCAGGAAGTTACATAAAACCAAGCTAATATTGCAGCTGCTATCTTAACAAACAGAGAGAGTTTCTAGCGCTGTTTACTCAGGTATGATAAAGTATTCTACAGAATAAATACAGTGTTATAGCTTGCACTATTGTGGATCATTTATTGTCAATAAACAGCCTCTGTAGCTTTCCTTCTCCTTTAAAGGGCATGTAAAGACAAAAAAATAAAATCCCATTTTTACATTCTTTAATGAAAAAGAACCCTATCTCCGAAATGTGTACCGTTTTTATAAGAAACCTGACTGTATGCAGTGAAATTCTCCCTTCATTTACTGCTGTGGATAGGAATTGTCAGACGGTCCCTAACTGCTGAGCAGGGAAACAATCATACTTATGAACAGCAGGGGGAGCTCCCGCCTTACTTCCCAGCCATGCAGAACTCAAGCAGCTTTGTTTATGACGATCCCTAAGCAGCCCAGATCACACTGAGCATGTGCACAGTCTTGATCTTGCAAAGATGTTTCAAAGTTACAAGATGGTGACCCCCTGTGGCCAACTTTGCAAGCATAAATTATTTGTTTGATTAGGCTTGTGGTTCAGTAAGTTCATGTTGATATTTAGTATACAAAATACAGCATTTTTAGCCTTATTCTATTTTAGACTTTACATGCCCTTTAAGCAGTCGAGGAGCTCATCCCATTATTACATCACCTTAAGTGGACAATTAAGGACTGTGGGTAACAAAGGTGGGATCAATGGGTATAAAGGTAATTTTGCACTTTATTTTGTATCCGGATGAAGGGAGGGTGTACCCCCTACCGAAACAATGTTAATTTTGGTGATGTAATAAATGGGGTGAGCTCCTCAACTGCATAACATTGAGTATGTGCGGATCTGTATATATTCTACAGAGGAAGGACAGACTGCCAGTGAGAGAGAGAGAGGTAAGAAGAAATCAAAATATAAGCAATGGAAGCAGAATAGTGGAAGGATAATGAATGTACATTTAGGGGACCTGGCTTAATGTGTGTTTTGGAGTTGTGGGTCCCACACAATTGCCTAGAGCACCCAGCAGTTATGTGTTGTAAACTATTCAGAATATATTCTTCTCATTGTGTGCGGAAAAAAACAGTACATGAAGGAAAAGCCAAATTTCAGCCGAAAGCGTTCACTGCTCACCCAACTGCACCATCACCTTAGTGACCAAGGTAATTGCTAAAGAACATTTTGTACCTACGTGTCACATGGCACAACTAGTATTATAAATTTGCCAAGCTGGTGTGTGCCCTTGTCACTTTAAACATGATTTGTTATGAGAAGAATGTAATGGGCCCAGACGCTTGTGTGTGAGTCACACGGGGTCTCTGAGCGGTTATCAGATTAAATGCACTCGCTGGAAGATTCTGCACAAAGCAAACACTTCAAAAAGTCACATATTTTACAGGAATCTGGTGCTTTACAGAATGTCTGGTAAAGTGCAGAGACGTTCCCTGAACTGGAAGCCGGCCACCCCAGGGGGAAAAAGACAAATAGATATAAAAATAAATGACAATAAAGACCAATGAGGATGAGACACAGGATCATTTCACAGTTTTTCTTGAAATCATAAATAGTTGATTGACTGGACAATAGGGATCATATATCACCACAATCGAATTTGCTGCTATGCTAAAAAAGTTGTCATTTTTTTAAATTATTTTAAAAAAAAACAATTCGACAATAAGTTGACTCGCACATGACCCTAACCCGCCTCTTCACCACCCACACACAACCCTAACCCATATTTATAGACCCGCCCCTATGTCAGAGAAGGGGCGGGGCACACAGGCGCAAGCTTATAAAAAGGGAAGACAGGAGGTAGATGCGGGGCTTACTAACAGGGCCGCCATTAGAAATCACGGGCCCCATAAAACATTTTCAGGGCCCACCGCCATACCTCCCAACTGTACCATTTTGAGTAGGACAATCCCGCTTTTGACAGCTCAACCTGCAGTCCCGGATTTCCCAAATTTCTCTTTGATCTGCTGCATTGAACAGCCAGAAAAAGATACAAATAACATACAAATAACTAACCGGAACTCCGCTTGCACTTCTCTTCAGAACAGACAACACGGCGACGATCCATCGTGCATCGCTCGATTTCTCCTCCCTGGCTATCTCCTATAAGTAAGACAGGGAGGTGAAATCGAGCACCGCACGATGGATCGCCCAATCGCTTTCTGAAGAGGAGCGCAAGCAGAGATCCGGGAAGTTATTTCTTAATCAAGACTTTGTGATTTTAAATTTTAATTTGTCTTGGTGTGGTTTTTTTTGATGTACACTAATGAATTTTACTTTTACTGTTTCTTTAATTGGCAGAGAGGCCAGAATATTTTTGTAACAGGTTTAGATAAGATAAGAACGAAGACTCACAGCTTAAAGGGCAATTCACCTTCATTAGCAAGACTGTAATAACTCAAAAAAAAGTTTAAATAAACTAACTTAACTTAAATTAACTGAAATAAAAGTTTCTTTAAAGGTTATTGGTGGTCAGGGCCCCCCCAAAAGTTAAAAAAAACTTTTGCACCATTGGCCACCTTACAAGTTTAAAAAAAAAACATTGGTGGCAGGGGCCTATAGAGTATCAAAATAATACCTTGGTGGCCAGGGCTTTGAAAAAATAAAAAAAAACACTTTGGTGTTTCGTAGAACTGAACTCTTGAGGACTTCAACTTCGGCTCCTTTCGTGACTTCGGGTCTTTTCGTGGCTTCAGGTTTGGCTTTTTTCATGACTTTGTATCTTTTCGCGGCTTCGGGACTTTAAAGGGATACTGTCATGGGAAAAATTTCCCAGCTGCCCCATGTCATGTGACTTGTGCTCTGATAAACTTCAATCACTCTTTACTGCTGTACTGCACGTTGGAGTGATATCACCCCCTCCCTTTCCCCCCCCCCCAGCAGCCAAACAAAAGAACAATGTGAAGGTAACCAGATAACAGCTCCCTAACACAAGATAACAGCTGCCTGGTAGATCTAAGAACAACACTCAATCGTAAAAACCCATGTCCCACTGAGACTCCTTCAGTTACATTGAGAAGGAGAAACAGCAGCCTGCCAAAAAGCATTACTCTCCTGAAGTGCAGGCACAAGTCACATGACATGGGGCAGCTGGGAAATTGACAAAATGTCTAGCCCCGTGTCAGATTTCAAAATTGAATATAAAAAAATCTATTTGCTCTTTTGAGAAATGGATTTCAGTGCAGAATTCTGCTGGAGCAGCACTATTAACTGATTCATTTTGAAAAAAAATTTTTTTCCCATGACAGTATCCCTTTAAGTTCGGCTTTTTTTCGTGGCTACGGGTCTTTTCGCAGCTTCAGAACTTCAGGTTTGGCTTTTTTCATGACTTCTGTTCTTTTCGCCTAACATTTATTTTTAAGATGGGATCAGTCATCCTCGTTTGAAGCTGGAAAGAGTCAGAAGAAGAAGGCAAATAATTAAAAAAACAATAAAAAAATAAATAATGAAGACCAATTGAAAAGATGACTTCTGTTCTTTTCGCCTAACATTTATTTTTAAGATGGGATCAGTCATCCTCGTTTGAAGCTGGAAAGAGTCAGAAGAAGAAGGCAAATAATTAAAAAAAAATAAAAAAATAAATAATGAAGACCAATTGAAAAGTTGCTTATGTTTGGCCATTCAATAACATACTATACATTAACTTAAAGGTAAACCACCCCTTTAACCTGTACAGTTCTTTACTTCCTAATGCTCTCACGGCTCTGCCCTTCCCCAATTCCTGGCTTACTCTCTACACCTACGAGCATCCCCAAAGGCGTGTATGTATGTTAAACACCAAGAAATAGTCTGCAAGAATATTCCCTAAGGTTAGGTACAGGAGGGCCTTATTAGTCAAAGTCTGAATCTAATAAAAAATACCTTATTTGTTATTAAAAAATCATGATTTAATTGGATCAGGGACAATCATGAAAAAAATCAAGCAAAAATCTAAAATCAATTGAATTATTCGATTTTTGGCCAAAAGTCAGAAACAGTCGAATTTTCAGGCAAATTTCAGAGCAGACCAAAGAAACTTCCAAATAAGATAGGGACCTCTTTTATACACTTATATACAACCTTGGTTGGTCTGAGATGCTGGATTTTCAAATTCAGACTTTCTGCAAAATCTCGAAAAATTTGAGGTTTTTTTCCCCACTAAAAAGTCAGATTTTATAAAGGCATTCAGACTTTAATAAATAACCCTCTTAATGTTGTCACAAATTTGAATTCAAAACCACAAACCGGAATTTGAATTAGAATGTGAGATTTATCACACCTTGACCCTGGAAACAGTTCTAATTCGATGGTCAAAGTAGCCAAAAAAACATTCGAAATTCGAAGTTTTTTCCCTCTATTTTCCTCTATTCCTTCACTCAAGCTTAGTGAATGGGCCCCCTAATGTTGTCCCGAATATAAATTTTTCCTTAAAATGAAAAAAAAAAAAGCAGAAGGTGATCGTACATAACAATAATGTACAGGTAAAACATTACATTTTGGATATGAGCTTTGTATATATGTAACTAGGCCAGCTCGTAGGTTGAACGTATCATACAGATTTTCAGTTTTCTTTTGACGGACGATGCTCACAAGACGCAATGTTTATTGGAATAGATTCGAAGGTACGGTATTATATCATTCCATGACCACATTCTACTTTAATCTTGGTAAATCTCATAGAAGGTCATGATAAGTCAACTCTCCGGAGGAGAAACCCTGTAACCTTCTCAGAACGTGTTGCGAGTAATACAGGCCTGTCCTTTGATTTGAAATGTTATCCTTGGATATGGCTGCCGTTCCGGGGCTTCTCAATAATGATATAAGTGATTCAATGACAAATGTATCACAAGGTTTTCTCAATGGCAGGATAGCAGTGATTGTTAGAAGCCAAAGGTTTACCCAGAAGATTACCTTGAAACCAGTCCCCTTGGTCCTCATTATTTTCTATTGTGCAGATATTTGCTCATCTGAGCAGACGTTCTATGAATAAATGCAATAGTGAGACCAAATCTCCTGCAGCCGTAGATTAGACTATCTTGACAGATAAGACAGTAGAATTAAGTTGTACAATTGAAGAGAGTTGTGCTTTGAGTCTTCTGGAAACACATTTCTACCTCTTTCACTCTCCTGTGTATTGTGGATGAGTTCTGTTCCCGCTAGGTATTAACCCTATTACCCCTAGACCAGGGGTCCCCAACCTTTTTACCTGTGAGTAACAAATTGTGGAAGCATCACAAGCATAAAAAGAGTTCCTTGGCGATACCATGGAAGGGCCCCACGTAGAATTCTAGCCACAGGAGGCTCTCTCTGTATGGCTCCAAAACTTGCCTTTAAAGGGGTGGCTCACCTTTGGGTTGATGTAGAGTGTGATATCCTGTGGTTTTGAGTTTTTAGCTTTTTATTATTATGTGCAGTTTCAGCCATCTGGTTGCTAGGGTCCAAAAAAACTGTACTTTGCATTAATTTGAATAAGGGACTGGAATATGAATAGGGAGGGTCTGAACAGAAAGTTGAGTAATAAAAAGTAGGAATAACATTATGGGGCAGATTTATCAAAGAATTTCTAGCTAATTTTTGTGTACTTCGACTAGGGAAATAGTCCAAATTTGATTTGTATTTGTAAAAAATTCTAAAATTCAAATATCGAAATTTAAAAATTCGACTTTGACCAATCGCCATCTACAACCTGCCAAATTGCTGTTTTAGCCTATGGGGGACATCCTAGAACCCTTGTGGAGTCAAGTTTTTTTTCTTGAAAATACTACGGTGAATGTAATAAAAGCAGCAAAGAGCAAAACAATTCACACCAATAAGAATAAGGTGTTTTTTTTGGGAAAAACTTTGATTCATATGATTCGAATGCGATATTACTTCGATTCGTACGATTTGAATTCGGACGAATATGAACGAATACAGACTATTCACCCGCAAAAAAAACTTGAATTTTTTAAAATAAATTTCAGTTGGTCGAATTTCAAAGTTTTTTCAATTCAAAACTCGACCCTTGATCTGAACTGTCTGCTTATTTGTAGCCTTACAGAGTGTTTTGCTTTTAGATGGGGTCAGTGACCCCCCTTTGAAAGCTGGAAAGAGTCAGTGGAAGAAGGCAAATAATTCAAAAAAATAATAAATAATGAAGACCAATCGAAAAGCTGCTTAAAAGAGGCTATTCTATAACATACCAAAAGTTAACTGAAAGATGAACCACCAGCTTTAAAAATAGTGACTTGGCCGCTGGGATAAACATCAAAGGGGGGGTGAACAACATGTTGCTCATGAGCCACTGGTTGGGGATGATGATCATATCAATCACTATATGAATATTAAATTAACTGTCTAATAGTGATGGGCGAATTTCTCCCGTGCATTTCCTGCAAAATTCGAGAAATGGCAAAAAAATAGCGGAGAAATTAGTGAAGCTCGATAATTGACGTCAGTGTCAATCTTGGACGTGTGTCTGAAAAGTCGACGTTAAAGTCAATGGGCGTCCGAATAGTGTTGACATACGGCGATTTTGCGGCGAACGATCTATCGGATGCAGGTCCAAAATTTTTTTGCGAGTTTCGCGAATTTATAGACGGTGCCGCAAATTCTCGTCAGTCGAATTTATTCACCCTTCACTACTGTCTAACCTAGTAAAACCAGTTTGTGCTCCAACGAGGTGAAATAATTTCCCAGGCAACACCGATCAGATTGTAGGGACTCCAGTGGGTCCAGGCCCAGGTTTGAAAGGGTAAGTAAAGTCTAAAATAGAATAAGGCTAGAAATACTGTATTTTGTATACAAAACATAAAAATGAACTTACTGCACCACAAGCCTAATCAACCGAATGATGTATGCTTTCAAAGTTGGCTACAGGAGGTCACCATCTTGTAGCTTTGTTAAACATCTTTGCAAGACCAAGACTGTGCACATGCTCAGTGTAGTCTGGGCTGCTTAAGGATCGTCATAAATTATAAAAACGGAAACAAACAAAGCTGCTTCAGTTCTGCATGGCTGGGAAGTAAGGCGGGGGCTCCCCCTGCTGTTCATAAGTATGATTGTTTCCCTGCAGAGCAGTTAGGGACCATATGACAATTCCTATCCACAGCAGTAAATGAAGGGGGAATTTCACTGCATACAGTCAGGTTTCTTATAAAAACGGTACACATTTTTTAATCAAAGTATATTGGAGATAGGTTTCTTTTCCATTAAAGAAAGTAAAAATTGGATTTTATTTGTTTGCCTTTACATGCCCTTTAAGTACAACTGCTGTGATGTGATACTGATTATCTGCTAGAGTATATACAGGTATGGGACCTGTTATCCAAAATGTTTGGGATCTAGGGTTTTCTGGTAATGGATCTTTCCTTAATTTGGATCTTCATACCTTAAGTCTACTAGAAAATCATGTAAACATTAAGGGCCCGATTCACGAAGGGTCGAATATCGAGGGTTAATTAACCCTCGATATTCGACTAGGAACTAAAATCGTTCGACTTCGAATATCGAAGTCGAACGATTTTGCGCAAATCCTGCGATCGATCGAAGGATTTTTCATTCGATCGAAGGATTTTAATCCAACGATCGAAGGAAAATCCTTTGATCAAAAAATCCCAGGCAAGCCTATGGGGACCTTCCCCATAGGCTAACATTGACTTCGGTAGCTTTTAGCTGTCGAAGTAGGGGGTCGAAGTTTTTCTTAAAGGGACAGTACTTCGACTATCGAATGGTCGAATAGTCGAACGATTTTTAGTTTGAATCCTTCGATTCGAAGTCGTAGTCGAAGGTCGAAGTAGCCCATTCGATGGTCGAAGTAGCCCAAAAAAAACTTCGAAATTCAAAGTTTTTTTCATTCGAACCCTTCACTCGAATTTAGTGAATCGGCCCCTAAATAAACCCAATAGGCTGGTTTTGTTTCCAAAAATAATTGGAAGCACAAAAGACCTGATGCGTTTATTGGAATAGGTTTGAAGGTATGGTAACTATATCATTCCATAACCACGTTCAACTTTAAAAAACCATATAAACATGAAATAACCCCAATATGTTGATTTTTTGTTATCTTAGCTGGGATCAAGTCCTGGCTACGGTTTTATTATTACAGAGAAAAAGGAATCATTTTGAAAAATCTGGATAAAATGGAGTCTATGGGAGACGGGCTTATCTGTTAAACAGAACTTTCTGGATAACGGGTTCCCAGATAACTAATTCCATACTTGTCAATCATGTGCACGTTTCCTTTATTTTTGTTCAAAAAATAATAAATTTTTATAAATAATAAATTTCTTCCCGTTTAACAGCCACTGGACCCCTAATTTGTTTTTTGTATTGTGTTATATTTTTTAACTACCTTGGGAATATGTGATTATCATTAGCTGAGCAGCAACAGACAGATTTGTATGATAATATGACATATTTTATTTATGCCAGTGACATGTTTATTGGTAACTATGAATTCTGGATAACAGGTCTAATGGCTGTAGCTGTAAATAGTTGCAGAAGTAATGAGCATATGGCTGGAGAGTATATGAGCATACCTCCTAACTGTCCTGTTTTCTGTGTTATGTCCAGATTTTGACAGTTCAGCCCACGAGTCCCGGGTTTCTTACTAAAATGTCCCAACTTTGTCTTTCATCTCCTGCACTAACTCGAGAAAAAGATACAAAGTCTCTGAAACTTAATTAAAATAAGAGGTTTTTTTGGGAGCCCAGACTGCTGAGCAGCTGCACTTGGATACTTTATAACAATTTAAAGGGAAACTCCGGCTCTCAAACCAAAATTTGATAAAGAGACCCACATAACACAAAACCCCCTAAAGCTGGCCATAGACGCAACGATCTGATCGTACGAATTGAGGATTCGTACGATTTTCGGACCGTGTGTGGAGAGTCGCGACATTTTTTGTCCGGCGGAGATCGGTCGTTTGGTCGATTGCACAGGTTAGAAAATTTCTGTCGCCTGCTGATAATATCTATATATAATATATTGCAGATCGTACGATTTTCAGTGGGAGACTGTTACCAGCTTTGTCAGACATAACTATCGTACGATTGCTGTCAGAGGTAGAACATTGGCTGACCTGTTCTTTTACTACTTTACTTGATCTGAATGGTAAGACTTTGATCTGAATAGTTAGTGGCAAGTCGGGAGATGGGAAAGTCCGATCGTATGTAAGTATGAATAAATACCATTTCTATGCTGAAATCCAGCTGTGTAACAGTTCTTCTCTTTCTGCATCATTTGAAATCCTGGCAGGGAAGGAGGGACTAAACACTGATGTTACAAATTGTAACAACTTCTCCACAGCTTACAGACAGCATGCAGGAATTACATATCCCACAATGCATTGCACTATGATGTTCTGTTCCTTATTGAAATCACGTGTGCAGGGAATTGTGGGGTTTGGAGGATGCAGGCTGAGGACAGATGGCGGTTGATACAAAGTAACAGTAGTCATACAGCTCATCAAAGTAGTCAGACAAATCAGCAGGAGAGCAAAGGGCTGGGCATAGGGAACTGTTGCAAACCATTAAAAATCATGAAAAGTCTGCATATTTTTCAATTGATGTATATTGCAAAGTTGCTTGAAATTATGTTTACTTAAGTTATGCTTTTGTGGAGTTCCCCTTTAAGATAAGCAGAGAAACAATTGTAACTATTTAAGATAAGCAGGTCTCTTGGGAGAACTGACACTAGCAGCTTAAGGGTACAAGCCTTTTTGTCGCGATCTGACGCGCTGCGACTTGTCGCATGCGACAAAAATAGAATTGTCGCATGATGTCGTAGTGTTGATCCTACGCGACATGACTGTCGGATGCAGACGCTGCGTCTGCATCCGACAGTCGTGTCGCTTCAGATCAACGCTCATTTTATGTGGCCATAAAATGGGCATGGGCAAAAAAAATCAAGTTTTTGTTCCTCTTCTCATTTTTTCACATGTTGGGAGGTATGTATGAGAATAGCCTTGAAGAGAAGTAATATAAAGACATCCCTATGTAGTTTGTACCTTCTGTGTATTGTACAAACCCATAGTACAAAAAAAATTAAACCACACTGATTATTTTACTGGTTAGACTACAAAACCCATAGGGGCAAATTTACTTAAGGGTTGTCGCCAGCGACCACTTCGCACACATCGCACCACTTCGCCAGGCGCAAATTCGCTACCACTACACTAATTCACTAATATGCGAATGTTGCGCCCTGGGCGTCGAACGTTGGTGACTTTTCGCTAGCGTTACTTTGGCGGTGCGAGCATTTCGTTTGTGCCTAGTGAAAATTTGCTAGTGGGAGAAGAAGAAGGCAAATAATTCAAAAACGATAAAATAATAAAAAAAGACCAAATGAAAGGTTATTTAGGTTTGCTGTTGCTATTCTATATCATACTAAAAGTTATCTTAAAGGGCACCAATCATTTACTAAATAAATACACTACGTGATTTTTAAAACAGTTAGAATTGTTTGTATAATGTAAATGATCAGCTCACTATTCCTTCTGCAAGATCTCCCCTATCTCCCCTGCAGTTCTAGCTGAGGCAGCCATCTTGGATTTCACTGGCTCCTCCTACCTATATCTTCCCAGCCAACTGTAGCTCTGAAATCTCGCACATGCTCAGTTGAAATTCCTTGCTCGCTTATCAACCCTTCTAAGCTATTTTCAAATAAGCCAAACCTGTGTGTTAGCTGCTGTTCAGTAGTGCTGCCACCTGCTGGAAGTTACTGTGTGTCCTTCATTTGCATAATGACTTTACCAGCAGGGGACAAGATAGGGAAATCTCCTGATACTTCTAGTGGAGGAGTTTACTAAAACAAGGCATTCTGGGTAGAATACTCAAAGCAGTTACAATCTGAGCATGCTCCTGAAATTTGCATATTAGAGTCTCTGTTATAGTCTCAGTATGGCCTCCCTCAGTGAAGGAACCCATTTGACAAAGTAAGGGATTTTTTAAAAAAAATGCAGTTTTTTCAAAAAACTATATATGTAGTTTGATTAAACGTGTTTAGCTTGTACTGGTCAGATTGTTTATATGTGTTTGATTTTGGCTGTGATAGGTGCCCTTTAAAGGTGAATCACCTCTTTAACGCCTACCTGCTATAGAATATATAATATCCGGCACCACGGCTGGTTAAAAGCATCACTTTGCCTACTCAACCCTAAAGAAGTTTGTTGCAGTAAATATTGGTATAGGAACAGGAGCTGTGACTTGGGGAAAGACAGAGTGGCTTATTCATTGCAAAAAAAATCATTCACCTTGAATTTCTGTTTCTATTCTGATTATATTTCCCAGCATGCAGCTTGTGCAGCCAGAGCTGAACCTCTTTCCTCGCTGCTTTGTGTTAGTTCAGTTGAGTCACAAGCTTTGCACGCTAGGCTGGGGCAGATAAAAGCAGGGATTTCCCAGCTCTGAGCTGATTGGATGCTTGTACCGTCTGAGATTATGACACTTGTTTTTCAAGTTGACATCACCTGATTCTTTTGATACAAAACAACACCTCTTTGTGACAATCTCCATATATACATACAATGAATAAAGTTATACTTTTTACACCTCGTTTCATTGGCCAATGTGAATTAATCAATGTAGCTCAGTTCAATTTCTAAAAGGGTGTCAATCCGCTGCTAAAAATCTCTTCCGGATCCTAGTGTTCAAACATGGATTCTTTTAATAATCATTAAACAGTGAAAACCTAGTATAAATTGCTCACCCTTTATCTACAATGACCCAAGTGTGTAAACCCAAGGTCCCACGCGTCAGGCTTCGCAAACACTTTAAATATACATAATAATTATAGGAGAAAACGCACTTACCAAGGAAGACGAGTGGCCCGAGCGCATCGTCGCGAACCCGTAGCTGTAGGTGAATTGCACTCAAAAAAATGGCAAGCACTCCATGATCCACTCATAAAAACAAACTCGTTTATTTCAGCAAGTTAAAAACATCAAAAATCCTGACGCGTTTTGTAATCATAGGCATCACATATCTTCGGTACGAAACGCGTCAGGATTTTTGATGTTTTTAACTTGCTGAAATAAACTTGTTCATTTTATCCGAGTGGAACACGGAGTACTTGCCAACTTTCTGTCCTTCAGTACAGTGCCACTTTCACCAACATCTCTAATAAAGACCTATATATGACCTATATGTACCTGCCCTATTCAAATTGGAATAAGAGTAAGAGTACTAACGAAGTTTTGCTAGGAAGAAAGTAACGCTGTGCTTGAATGGCTGCCCCCATGGCTACACAGCAGCTTGTTTATATAAACTATAGTAGTACTTATCTGTTATCTACTGTGTATCCTGTGCTTGAATAGCTGCCCCCATGGCTACACAGCAGCTTGTTTATATAAACTATAGTAGTACTTATCTGTTATCTACTGTGTATCCTGTGCTTGAATGGCTGCCCCTATGGCTACACAGCAGCTTGTTTATATAAACTATAGTAGTGTTTCTGAAGCAAACACACCAGATTTACCAAATGCAGGACAACAGTACATGATATTTTCATTACTTTAAAACACTTTTTGGTGTTACTGTTCCTTTAACCTAGTCATTTGGATAGTTTACATGCTTTAAAGGAGAAGGAAAGGTCTTTTTACTTGGGGGTGACAAAAGCTAGTGCACCTATTAGGAGAAAACTGCACTGGCCAATGATTCTTCCAGTGAGCAGCATGGAGCGATCATTTTCCAGCCTCTTTTTTTCTCTTGCAGCTGCGCATGTGCAGTTTTCTGCTTTTGTTTTCCTTTAACTCCTGGCTAGGAAACCTACACGTAACTGCCAATTCCATTTGCTTCACTTCATCTGGTTCACTTTAATATCGGGATCCCACTTCAAGGGGACACTCTTGTTCAGCTGATGATAATAAGTATCTATTCAGCACAATGTTTGATTCAAGGTAAATACGCGGAATAGTGTTTTAACAAAATGTTTTCACGGGAACTCCAGTTTCCTAACAAAAAGGGGAAAATAGCCAACTGGTGGGGATCTTTCCCTGTGTCTCAGGCAAACTTTCCCTTTATAACATCCCTATTAAACGAATGATGGAATTCCAACTAGTCATGGGGAGGCACAAGTCTGTGCAGGTTCTGTGTTGTTCCGCAAGCTTTTCTTGTTCTCTAAATATTTAGCATTGTCACAAGATGTTTTTGTACTGAAGGATCACATTCCCAGACTCTAATATTTCTATTTCTTACCTATTTTTTGGGGGGGGGGGTGAATTTCACCTGAGCTGCAGTTTGTTTTATTGGTGACACATTTTTTTGAATGGTTTGGAAATATTTGGGTGAGAATGATACAGGTCGGTAAATAAAGACATGTACATGGACCTTGCTCTGACAAAATACAGGTATGGGATCCGTTATCCGGAAACCCGTTAGCCAGAAAGTTCCAAATTATGGAATGGATGTCTCTCATAGACTCCGTTATAATCAAATAATCCAAATGTTTAAAAATGATTTCCTTTTTCTCTGTAATAATAATACAGTAGCTTGTACTTGATCCCAACTAGGGTTGCCACCTGACCGGTATTTTACCGTCCTGGCTGGTAAAAACAATGGTTGATCCCAATGTTATTATTAGGGAAAAAACATAAATATATAGGAAGGCTGTTATTTTTTTATTTTTTTCCACAAAAGGTGGCAACCCTAATCCCAACTAAAATATAATTAATCCTTATTGGAAGCAAAACCAGCCTATTGGGTTTATTTAATGTTTATATGATTTTCTAGTAGACTTAAGGTATGAAGATCTAAATTACAGAAAGATCTGTTATCCGGAAAACCCCAGGTCCTGAGCATTCTAGATAACAGGTCCCATACCTGTACTGATTTTGCAGTCCATCCTGTAATTTACTCTTACACCAACCCCCCTGAGTATGGGGAGGGTAGCTTTCCATCCCTTTTACATCCTAGCCAGACACAAAAAAATAGTGGCCAGGTGGCAACGAGGGGGGCCCAGGGGGTATAGGGGTCCCATAAGGCCCTTGTGCATATACAATTTCAATAAATATTGTTAAAACAGTTCAACCTTTTAAGGTGGCCAGCAGATTTTTGCCCCAAAATTGTCTGAAATTGAGGAAAGTCACCAGAAAATGTGAGAATACTTAAGCGTGATGCGAGACTGGGGTACACGGCCCAAAATCAGGTAACTCCCATTGCATACTGGGTATTGTAGTCTTACATTGAACTTGGCAATTGGCAAATTAGTATACAAAACCTACATTACCCAACATGCATTGGGAGACACAGGCTTTTCATATTTGGGCAAGAAAAAACTTTGGCTGGTTTCCAAAGTACAAACCAGCCAAAGGCCCAAAAAGTAGCCCAAATCCATACCATGGCTAGTTTGTACTAGTTGGGCTTTAAATTAGTAGCCCAATTTGGCTGGAAAACCGCCAGCCTGGCAACCCTGCCTGGCAGGGAAGGAGGGACTAAAACACCAATATTACAAATTGTAACAACTTCTCCAAAGCTTACAGACAACATGCAGGAACAATATAACCCACAATGCATTGCACTGGGATGTTCATTTCTTTATTGAAATCACGTGCGCAGGGAATTGTGGGGTTTGGAGGATGCAGGCTAAGGACAGATGGCTGTTGATACAAAGTAACAGTAGTCAGCCAGCTCAGCAAAATAGTCAGACAGATCAGCAGGAGAGCAGGGGGCTAGGCTTAGGGAACTGTTCCAAACCATTAAAAATCATGAAAAGTCTGCAAATTTTTTAATTGATGTATATTGCAAAGTTGCTTGAAATTATGTTTACTTTTCAAAAAGCTTAAGTTATGTTTTTGTGGAGTTCCCCTTTAATTATTAGATATATAATAAAAAATATATATAAATATATAATAAAGTTGTGGAACATTCTATGTTTAGCCAGAGAATATCAGGAGTTGTGCTTTTAATAGATATTTTGATATCACTTTTTAACGGAAGGGCCAGCAGGCAGTTGCTTAGCAATGAAATGTAAAGGAATATTTTTAAGATTTAATGATATCTGCATAGCTGCCAACATTTGAGAATAATCTGGAGGGACACAGTCAATGGGCCCCACAGTTATTGTAATTAAAGGGAAAGGAGCCATCACACTTATAACAGTACAGTGATGTTAAAGGGGTAGTTCATCCTTTTAGTATGGTATAGAATGGCCATTTCTTAGCATCATTTTGCTCTTTTTCATTGTTTTTGAATCATTTGCCTCCTTCATCTGCCTCCGTAAATATTTCAACTAAGGGTCACCGACCCTGAATATCACAAAACGATTACTCTGTGAGGTTAGAACGTTATTGTTACTTTGTATTACAGGTATGGGATCTGTTCTCCAGAAACCTGTTATCCAGAAAGCACCGAATTATGGAAAAGCCGCCTCCCAGAGATTCCAATTAATCCATATTCTTTAAAAATGATTTCCTTTTTCTCTGTAATAATAAAACAGTAGCAACTAAGATATAATTAATCTGTATTGGAAGCAAAATTGACCTATTGGGTTTATTAAATGTTTATATGATTTTCTAGTAGCGTTTAGGTATGAAGATCCAAATTACGGAAAGATCCATTATTTGGAAACCCCCCGGTCCCGAGCATTCTGGATAACAGATACCTTACCTTTTTTGTTTTTATATCCAGGCCTCTCCTGTTCATCTTCTAATCTCTCATTTAAATCACTGCCTGTTTTCTAGGGGTTGTTAGGGGTAACTGGACCCCTAGCTACTAGGGTAACTTCTAGGGTAGATAGCTACTGAAATTAAAAAAAAACAAAGGCCTATTGCAAATTGTCTCAGAATGGTTTCTGCAGCATACTTAATTTAAAGGTGAACTACCCCTTCAAACAGCCCTTTTTCAATAATTATAGTTTTTAGTTTGCATGAAGTCTAAATAAATTGGAACATATTTAAAAAAACAGGCATTGCTGGCAACAATCTCTCTCTCTCTATATATATATGCAATACACTACCCAATTGCGGTCCTCACCCATTGCAATTTGTCGCCGGACGACTAAATCTACCCGAATCTTCGCATGTGTCTCGGCCCTTATGGTCACCCCAGGAGCTTTATTTATGCTTGTGTGGTTTCCCAACAGTTGCGAATAATTTAAAAAAAAAACGATATAAAAAAATTAAGACCAATTGAAAAGTTGCCTAAAACTAGCCATTCTATAATATACTTAAAGTTAAATTAACTGTTAGTATGATGTAGAGAGGGATATTCTGAGACAATTTGCAATTGGTGTTCATTTTTTATTATTTGTGGTTTTTGACTTATTTAGCTTTTTATTCAGCAGCTCTCCAGTTTGTAATTTCAGCAGTCTGGTTGCTAGGGTCCAAATTACCCTAGTAACCATGCATCGATTTGAATAAGGGACTGGAATATGAATAGGAGAGGCCTGAATAGAAAGACGAGTAATAAAAAGTAGCAATAACTAGGTGTAGCCTTACAGAGCATCATACCTCCCAACATTTTGGAAGTAAAAAGCAGCAATTTTTTGACCACACCTCTTTCTGTGGCCACATCCCCTAATTACCATGTTTGTTTTACAAAATTTGGTAGGTTATGAAAGTTTTAAAATATTTCTCCTTATCTAAACTGTGTTTTTGTGTCTCAAAATTGTTACAAAGTATTTTATTTGCACCTGTTACCTGTTCTGGGCTCTCTGCTAAAATCAAGTGAGAAACTTTGTTTCTTTTTCTGGCTGTTCAGTGCAGAGAAAAGAGGGACTTTCCAGTACAAATGAGGGACTGCGGGTTGAGCTGTCAAAAGAGGGACTGTCCCTCCGAAAAAGGGACAGTTGGGAGGTATGGAGCATTTGTTTTTTAGATGTGGTCAGCGACCCCCATTTTAAATCTGGAAAGAGTCAGGCTATAAAAATAAACAATGACCAAAGGCGAAACAGACCTTGAAATAATAATAATACCATGAAAAGGCGAGAGGGGGGCTGCAGACATGTTTAAGACAAGGCATGGGCCCAGTCAGGAGACAATGGCAAGAAAAAGTCACTGGCCACAGCACAGACTGCAACTCCCACCGTTGCTAAGTACACTACTGCCCTTAGTAACTCCGAACTCTGTACTATGGGAAGCACGTGATTCCTTATTCACGTGACACACGGGCGCATGATTCTGTCCCACGTGACCCGTCAACCGACCAATCGCTTGACTCGGGCAGCGTCGCTTTCACTGTATATAAGCCGTGTGCGCGCGAGTGCGCGGTGTGAGTCCGGGTGAATTAGTTGAGGGGATGGAGTGTCTGTGCTGCTTCGTGGTCCTGGCTCTCCTCTGCCGGTTCGGCGCCGCTGACACCCCAGCAAACTGCTCGTTCCCCGACCTGGAAGGCACCTGGGAGTTCCAAATAGGAGAGGGCACCGGGGCTGCTCGGGATAAGAACATTGACTGCTCCCAGTTGGGTGAGTGAGTTTCCTGTTACCCAGCATCCTTAGTGCTCCCATAGCCGTGTCCTCTTCTCACTTTCAGTGGCAGGGAACTCTTAAGTGCGCATGTGCAGTAGCTGAACAACAGGCGGCTCTCTCATAGAGTACAACTCCCAGAATCCCACCTGCCCGGCGACAAATCGCCTCTTCTTCGGGTAACTAATCTCTCCCAACTGCTTAAAAATAAAAGTAAGTGATCCAGGATTTAGTACGGGATTTAGCCTTTTTCAGCAGGATTCGGCTGAAACAGGGATAATCGCGTGACTTTTTGTCACAAAACAAGGAAGTAAAAAAAATGTTTTCCCCTTTCCATTACTAATTTGCATATTCAGATTAGGATTTGGTTCAGTATTCAGTCTAATCTTTCACAAAGGATTTGGGGGTTGGGCTGAATCCAAAATAGTGGATTTTGTACATCCCTAATAAGGGCTAAGATTCAGGGAGGTTTAGTTGCCCAGTGATAAATCGCCTCTTCAGGGCGACTACTCTCCCCAAACTGCCTCCCCACTGGCTAGAAACAAGGATAAGGGCTAGAATTGCTCCTAATCCCAGTTCGGGGAAATTAGTCGCCCAGAAGAAGAGCCGATTTGTCACTGGGCAACATAATCTCCCCAAATCTACTAGTCTGTCTCTGACCTTACAAGGAGCCTGCTGCTAATCTGGTTGCTATGGGTTACTGTCCTTGTGCTGCTCTTATAGTTAAAAGGCTTGCCATTGATAAAAGGGGAAGTAAAGTCTAAAGTAGAATAAGGCTAGAAAGTCTGTATTTTGTATACTAAACATAAGCATGAACTTACTGCACCACAAGCCTAATCAAACAAATAATTTATGCGTTCAAAGTTGGCCACAGGGGGTCACCATCTTGTAATTTAAACATCTTTGCAAGACCAAGACTGTGCACATGCTCAGTGTGGTCTGGGCTGCTTAGGGATCGTCATAAACAAAGCCATTTGAGTTCTACATGGCTGGGAAGTAAGACGGGGCTCCCCCTGCTGTTCATAAGTATGATTGTTTCCCTGCTCAGCAGTTAGGGACTGTCTGACAATTCCTATCCACAGCAGTAAATGAAGGCGGGAATTTCACTGCATACAGTCAGGTTTCTTATAAAAACTGTACACATTTTGTTAAAGTATGTTGGAGAAAGGTTTCTTTTTCATTAAAGAAAGTAAAAATGGGATTTTATTGGTTTGCCTTTACAGGGTCGTTCACTTTTAAGTTAAAGGGGTGGTTCGTCTTTAAATGAACTTTTAGTATGACGGAGAGAGAGATCTGCAACAAATTTGCAATTGGTTTTAATTTCTTGTGTTTTTTGTTATTTTTGTTATTTTTAGCTTTTTATTCAGCAGTTCTCCAGTTTGCAGTTTCAGCAATCTGGTTGCTAGGGTCCAACTTCCCCTAGCAGCCATGCACTGATTTGAATAAGAGACTGGAATATGAATAGGAGAGGCCTGAATAGAAAGATGAGTAACATGCTATGCATGTATTGTTACTTTTTATTATCTTTCTATTCAGGCCTCTCCTATTCATATTCCAGTCTCTTATTCAAATTAGTGCATGGTTGTTAGGGGAATTTGGATCCTAGCAACCAGATTGTTGAAATTGCAAACTGCAGAGCTGCTGATTAAAAAGCTCAAAAACCACAAATAATAAAAATCTAAGGGCAGAATATCCGTCTTTACATCATACTAAAAGTTAATGTAAAGGTGAACAACCCCTTAAACAGGTGGGCAGTGCATTTTTGGCCTCCATTGTTTATATCGGAGCCCTCAAGGCCTGAACACCCCGTGTGCCATTAACCTGCAAGTTTCCAAGACCCCCACACACAAATCAGGAAGTGAATCGACTGATCTTATATATTCTCCCAACTGACTCTTTCCCTGGTGCACAGGAAATAAAACCCAGAAGTAACTGCTTGCACAATGAACCCATTATTAACCCTCTGTACAGTATGAATAGTGTATAATGTGGACGGTTGCTACATTGTTTCAAAAGTCAGAACCAGTAGTGAAGAAAGGGACAGACAGAACTGCCTTCAGTCGCAGTTTAATTTGCCGCTTCAAACTCTAAAGGTAAACTGAAATCACAGATCCTTAAAGACTGAGCTCAGCCTCAATGGAACAGTAACACCAAAAAATTTAAACTGGTTTAATGGAATAATCGTATAATGTAGTGTTGCTTTGCATTGGTAAAACTGGTGTGTTGTTGATTCAGAAACTCAACTATAGTTTATTAGGCATGCAACGAATTTAGGGTTAGGGATTCGGCCAGAATTCAGCTTTTTTCAGAATCCTTCTGCCTAGACGAGTCGAATCCGAATCTTAATTTGCATATGCAAATCAGGGGCAGGAAGGAAACTCACCTGCCTTTCTGTCACAAAACAAGGAAGTAAAATGTTTTCCCCCTTCCCACTCCTAATGTGGATATGCAAATTAGGATTCAGTTCGGTATTCGTCCGACTCTTTCACGAAGGAGTCGGGGGGGGGGGGGGGTTAGGCCGAATCCGAAATAGTGGATTGGGTGCATCCCTATAGTTTATATAAACAAGCTGCTGTGTAGCCATGGGGGCAGCCATTCAAGCACAGGATACACAGTAGATAACAGATAAGTACTACTATAGTTTATATAAACAAGTTGCTGTGTAGCCATGGGGGCAGCCATTCAAGCACAGGATACACGGTAGATAACAGATAAGTACTACTATAGTTTATATAAACAAGCTGCTGTGTAGCCATGGGGGCAGCCATTCAAGAACAGGATACACGGTAGATAACAGATAAGTACTACTATAGTTTATATAAACAAGCTGCTGTCTAGCTATGGGGGCAGCCATTCAAGCACAAGATACACAGTAGATAACAGATAAGTACTACTATAGTTTATATAAACAAGCTGCTGTGTAGCCATCGGGGCAGACATTCAAAGCTGAAAGAGAAGAAAAGGCACAGGATACACATCAGATAACAGATAAGCTCTGTAGTATAAAATGGGATTCTTATCTGTTATCTGATGTGTATCCTGTGCCTTTTCTCCTCTTTCAGCTTTGAATGTCTGCCCCGATGGCTCCACAGCAGCTTGTTTATATAAACTATAGTAGTACTTATCTGTTATCTACTGTGTATCCTGTGCTTGAATGTCTGCCCCCATGGCTACACAGCAGCTTGTTTATATAAACTATAGTAGTACTTATCTGTTATCTACTGTGTATCCTGTGCTTGAATGGCTGCCCCGATGGCTCCACAGCAGCTTGTTTATATAAACTATAGTAGTACTTATCTGTTATCTACTGTGTATCCTGTGCTTGAATGTCTGCCCCCATGGCTCCACAGCAGCTTGTTTATATAAACTATAGTAGTACTTATCTGTTATCTACTGTGTATCCTGTGCTTGAATGGCTGCCCCCATGGCTACACAGCAGCTTGTTTATATAAACAATAGTAGTACTTATCTGTTATCTACTGTGTATCCTGTGCTTGAATGTCTGCCCCCATGGCTCCACAGCAGCTTGTTTATATAAACTATAGTAGTACTTATCTGTTATCTACTGTGTATCCTGTGCTTGAATGGCTGCCCCCATGGCTACACAGCAGCTTGTTTATATAAACTATAGTAGTACTTATCTGTTATCTACTGTGTATCCTGTGCTTGAATGGCTGCCCCTATGGCTACACAGCAGCTTGTTTATATGAACTACAGTAGCGTTTCTGAAGCAAAAAGTTTTTCCAGTGCAGCACAACACTGTACATTGTTTTCATTATTTTAAGACACTTGCATAGCTGCAAATCTTGCTTTTTCCAATACGTGGACGTGGGTGAATATGCCGCGGCACGCACATGTAGCCATTGCCCTGGGTGCAATTACTCTGTCTATGGGCGTTACAGGGTGCAATTTTGCACCTTTATTTACATTTATTTATATACCTTGCACTTGTATATGGGGCAATAAGTGACGAGCCCTAGGATCTGACTCATGTGAGTTGGATACATTTATATAAAGAGCTAGTAGTGTCTTAGCCAGAAAGCAGATTGACTGTCCTGCGTGAGAATGGAAAGACTGATTTTTATTTTTTTAAAAAAGACTTTTTTGGGAGAATAACCCACCCAAAGAAAACACACTATAGTTTCCTTCTTCCTCTTTTCCGCCCTTCGTTACTTGCCTAATGAATATTCCCTAATTGGCTGTAGGCATAAGACTGTTATCTTTATTCGCAGTAAGTGTCACTTTCAGATTGCTCGGCATTCCAGTGGAACTGTATTTATTCTATTGAATGCAACTGTCAGAAACCTGAGCTTACAGCAGCGTATACAAAGTATCTCCAGTACCAGTTATCTAAAGTCAGAGCCTCTCTCTTTCTCTCTCGGCTGTCGCTCATCTCACGTGGTCACAGGTCGCTTAATCTTGTGATCTCTTTGCACACGCACTTGTGGCTGCAGAAATGTTACATTGCAGAAATAGAGCTGCTGTTACTGGAATCAGATGATAAAAGGTGGTTAAAGGGGAAGTCCTCCTAAATACTAGGTTTACATAATGAAAGAATGTTTAATCCTAAGCAACATTCCCATATACCTACATTTTCTTTTTTTTTTTTTTTTTTTTTTTTTTTTTTTTTTTTTTATATTCAGTATGTTGCAGCTGGCTTCAGCTACATTGTTTCAGGAGTCGGGACCAGCACTGCAGTGGATATAAATACACACTGCTATTAAAAAGGGTTGAAGAGTTGATTGGCTGCTTCTTTGATCCTATGGAGTCACTGGGGTTACCACTAACCTGTATCAGCCTTTAAAACCAATGACAGGAGGCCTATGATTATACAGGGAACTCTGAGTATTACTCATGTATTATAAGGGATAATGTACCCCCTACTGTAAATGATAAGGATATTAGAAGTCACTGTGGGGTTCTGTGAACATTTAAAGGCACAGGGCTGCAGGCTGAGTTATACAGGGAACTCTGAGTATCACTCATGTATTATAAGGGATAATGTACCCCCTACTGTAAATGATAAGGATATTAGAAGTCACTGAGGGGTTGTTCTGTGACCATATAAAGACACAAGGCTGCAGGCTGAGTTATACAGGGAACTCTGAGTATCACTCATGTATTATAAGGGATAATGTACCCCCTACTGTAAATGATAAGGATATTAGAAGTCACTGAGGGGTTGTTCTGTGACCATATAAAGGCACAAGGCTGCAGGCTGAGTTATACAGGGAACTGAGTATCACTCATGTATTATAAGGGATAGTGTAAAGAAGGTGATGCAAATGTTCTTTGCTGTCCCTCTGTGTGTATGAAGTGACTGCTTACATGTATATGTGGGTAGGTAGGTGGCAGAGCTGTAGTAACCTGCTGATTCCTGTTCCACAGGTAAGGAGAGAACCAAACTGACAGTCACACTGAAAGAGCTGAATATTGCCGAGGATCAGAATGGGAACCTGGGCTCCTTTACTCTAATCTACAACCAGGGCTTTGAAGTGAACATCCTCAACTATCTGCTCTTTGCCTTTTTTAAGGTACGTTTGGGAACCTCAAACTCTTCTCTTTAGAATTTCTTTCTTTTTTTTTTAAACCAGCTTTAAGCTGGTGACACACAGCATTTTATTTGCGGGAGGCAAAATCAGCATCCAACTAAAATCCTATGTCTGCCTGTTAAACCATGGTACAAGGATCCGTTATCCAGGAACCCAATCCAAATTTCAGAAAGGCCGGATAATCCAAATAATCCACATTTTTAAGAATGATTTCCTTTTTCTCTGTAATAATAATAATAAAACAGTAGCTTGTACTTAATCCCAACTAAGATATTATTAATCCTTCTTCTAAGCAAAACCAGCCTATTGGGTTTATTTAATGTTTACATGATTTTCTAGTAGACTTAAGGTATGAAGATCCAAATTATGGAAAGATCCCTTATCCGGAAAACCCCAGAACCTGAGCATTCTAGATAACGGGTCCCATACCTGTACCTTGTACTTGATCCCTACTAAGATATAATCAATCCTTATTGGAGGCAAATCTGGCTTATTGGGTTTATTTAATGTTTACATGATTTTCTAGTTAGGGATGCACCGAATCCAGGATTCGGTTTGGGAATCGGCCAGGATTCGACCTTTTTCGGCAGGATTCGGCCAAATCTTTGTGCCTGGCAGAACCAAAATCCTAATTTGCATATGTAAATGAGGATTGGGTAATCACTTGACTTCATCGCAAAACAAGAAAGTAAAAAAATATTTTTACACTTTTTACACTCCCGAGGGGGCAAACAAGGAGGGAAACTAAACAATGCTTTTTTGGGTTATTATGTGAATATTTCATTTTTTTTGAGGGCATGGGTGATTCCATTATATTAGGCATTGGCTTACACAGTTAAAGTACCTCCGTATCAAACAGCATACGCATACCCTTACCTCTCATACACAAGCAGGGCTTAAAGGGGTTGTTCACTTTTAAATTAACTTTTAGTATGATGTAGAGAGGGATATTCTGAGACTATTTGATATTAATTTTCATTTTTGTATTTAAGGTTTGAGTTATTTAGCTTTTTAATCAGCAGCTCTCCAGTTTGCAGTTTCAGTAATTTGGTTGCTAGGGTCCAAATTCCCCTAGCAACCATGTATTGATTTGAATAAGAGACTAATATGAAAGGCCTGAATAGAAAGATAAGTAGCAATATCAATACATTTTATAGCCTTGTAGAGCATTTAACTTTAGATGGGGTCAGCGACACCCATTTGAAAGCTGCAAATAGTCAGAAGAAAAAGGCAAATAACTATAAAAAAAAAACGCAGACCAATTGAAAAGTTGTCCATTCTAGATCATACTAAAAGTTACCTTAAGGTGAACCACTCCTTTAAGGTGGCCATAGACGTAACAATTCAAATCTTTCCTGGAGAATGTTTCAAAGAAAGAGATTGTTCATTTCAATACACACGTGTAGAGCTGAATTGTCAGATATACAGAGAGAAACAATAGAATTCCACCTGTATCTGATGATTCAGCACAACAATGGCCCATGGCTCCCGATCAAAATTTGCCGGCCTAACTATCTACAAATCTACTGCCGATATCAGTCAGCTTGTTTCCCACTATACTCGTACCCAGGCCTGGACTGAGATTCAAAATAGGCCCTGGCATTTCAGGTACTCAGAGGCCCAAACACGCCACACAGAGGCCCAAACACCTCCCACCAGCCCAAAATATAGTGACTGTCTATGGCAACTTATAGCATCCCCTCTGGCATTTGCCAGAACCCACAGGTTGCCAGTCCGTGCCTGCACGCACTGAATATTGTACAAAAAATTTTGTTCGATATTATGGGTGTGTCTATGGCCACCATTACTGTAAATCAGGGGTTCTGCGGAGTGCCAGGCAGATATAGGACAATACATTATCTTCTGTAGCACATAGTTGCCCTTTATATAAATCTACACATTGTGAAGAAGCAGATCTTAATCAGATCTCACACAGTGCAACCTTCCTGCAGATAAGTGGGTGATGAATAAATATTGCACTTTTTTTTTTTTTTTTTTCTGAAACCGTGTTTGGGTAGAAAGTGGTTAGCTTGAGGTGCTTGAGAAAGGGGTCACGCCCCGAAACGTTGCATCCGCAATAAACGAGCAAGGTTTAACCTGCTGAACTTACCCATGCTGTGCCGGTGTGTCCTGTTCTTAGAAAGTGGTTAGGCCTTGTGAGTGGTGTACTTTAAAACACAAGAGGGATGAAGTGGAAGAATTTGTCATTTTAAGGACCTGCTGATAAATTCCCGGGATACCAGTAAGCTCCAAATAAGCTGCCATTACTCGCTCACCATTGGCATGTGATGCAACTGCATTTTGCTGTTCTAGTCTCGCTTGCACAAGGACATTTCATTTAAAGTGTTTTAAAGTAATGAAAATATAAAGTAGAGTTGCCCTGCACTGGTAAAACTGGTGTGTTTGCTTCAGAAACACTACTATAGTTTATATAAACAAGCTGCTGTGTAGCCATGGGGGCAGCCATTCAAGCACAGGATACACAGTAGATAACAGATAAGTACTACTATAGTTTATATAAACAAGCTGCTGTGTAGCCATGGCAGCAGCCATTTAAGCACCGGATACATAGTAGATAACAGATAACTACTAGTATAGTTTATATAAACAAAATGAATAATGAATGTACATTGCAAAAGTGCTTAGAATTGCACCCTCATTAATTTTACACTGACTTATTTTAAAGGTTTACTTATGCTTTAAAGCAGTTACTGGCTGTGGAGATTTGGGGAAATTTTTTATCATGCGATATTGCTTTAAGAATACAACCCTGATGTTGTTGTACTACAGCTTCCAGCATGCCTCAACCTTCATTATGTGTTGCATTATTCCTGGATTTGTAGCACAGCAACAACTGAGTAAAGTTTGGTTGAACATTGGAGAGTAGTAGGATTTACTACCCCTTTAATACTGTACTTAATATTTTTTATTGGACACAAATGAATCGCATTGGTCAGTCTCCTAAATATTCACCCACAGGACAAGTTTGCCTGCAGTTACTTTCTATTGGGTTAAATTGCGATATAGATACAGCCAGCGATACATTAGATCTGCTTGTTTGGTAAGGTCAACAGATGGGCTGCATCTCAATTATTTCATTTACTGTCCGGCCAATGATTTATTCATTATGGGCCCTATAGAAGCCTATTCTTGGGATGTTCAGACCTGCCTGATCTGGCCAATTGTCCACCACTAATGGCCAACCATATAAAAGGCCACATACACAAGCCCATAAGCTGCTGACAACAATACATTTGTAGCTTTACAGGCCATTCATTTTTAGATGGGGTCAGTGAACCCCCTATTTGAAAGCTGGAAAGAGTCAGAAGGCAAATATAAAATAAATAAATAAAACTATAAATGAAAACCAATTTAAAAGTTGCTTGGAATTGGCCATTCTATACAATACAAAAAAACTTAAAAAGGTGAACCACTCCTTTAATTGATCTTTTATATAGTCCAGATAAATATATATACACAATACAATATATTGTTTTTCCTTCTTTAGTATGAACAGCGAGGTTCTAACGTCACAAGTTACTGCCACGAAACCTTCCCAGGTTGGGTACATGATGTGCTGGGTCGCAACTGGGCTTGCTTTGTTGGGAAGAAAATCTCTGCGGAATCAGGCGTGAGGGTCAATCCTGATCCATTCCCAAAAAAGGAGATGTAAGTGAATACAAGGAATATTCAAAAACCCACTCTTATAAAGTCTAGATTTTAATGGGATAGTTTAGTGGCACCTCTCCCTTGTCCTCTGCACCCATTTTTTAAAGGGTTTCTGTCATATTTTTTATGGTATTTCAATCCTAACCCAACAAGTGTTTTCAGTTGTTAAATTGGTGTGTAGGTGCATCTCGGGTCATTTTGCCTGGTCATGTGCTTTCAGAAAGAGCCAGCACTTTAGGATGGAACTGCTTTCTGGAAGGATATTTCTCCTACTCCATGTAACTGAATGTGTCGCAGTGGGACATGGCTTTTACTATTGAGTGCTGTTCTTAGATCTACCAGGCAGCTGTTATCTGTTACCTTCCCATTGTTCTGCTGATGGGCTGCTGGGGGTGATATTACTGCTATTTGTGGTGCGGCATTAAAGATTAACTGAAGTTTATCAGAGCACAAGTCACATGACTGAGGGCAACTGGGAAACTGACTGTCTACCGCATGTCAGATTTTTAAAATTAAATATAAAAAAAATCAGTTTGCTCTTTTGGAAAACAGATTTCAGTGCAAAAGTCTGCCAGAGCAGCACTATTAACTGATGCGTTTTGAAAAAAACATGTTTTCCCATGACAGTATCCCTTTAACGAGCATTCAGCTTTTTTTCTGACATGAATTGCCTACAAGTTGTACCTACAAGTTTCTCTTCTCAGGCTCACAAGCAGGGTTTATACCTACAACCACGACTTTGTGAAAGAGATCAACTCTGTGCAGAAATCTTGGACTGCAGACGTCTATCCTGAATACCAAGGCATGTCCATTGAGGATCTTATCCGAAGAGCCGGGGGGCGCAACTCCAGAATTCCAGTGTATGGTATTTTTAGTATCTGCTTAGAAATTAGCTGATCATCCATGTACAAAGTGTGTGTCTAATTATCTGCCTTTCTCTCAGGAGGCCCAGGCCAGCTCCAATGCCTACCGACAAAAAATACCAAGGCCTTCCAAATGAATGGGACTGGAGAAACATCGCTGGATACAACTTTGTCAGCCCTGTTAGAAACCAAGGTACTAAATCTTGTGTACAAATCATGCAGGTCTGACTTTAATTTGCATAATGACAATATTCTGTTTTTAAGCCATGAATACAAGTTACATAGGAGCCAACCTGTCTGTTTGGTCAGACTAAGTGGGTAGACGTATGCTTATTCTCCAGCTTGAAGACTTCTTTTTTTCCCTTTCCTCAGGAAGCTGTGGAAGCTGCTATGCCTTTTCTTCAATGGGTATGTTAGAGTCTAGAATCCAGATTCAGTCTCAGCTCTCTCAGAAGCCCATTCTGAGTCCCCAGCAAGTGGTGTCCTGCAGCAATTATTCCCAAGGTAAGCTTTTTGTGTCGAGCATATGCTGACTCATGTTATTAACCATTATTATAGTGGCACAATATTAAGCCACGCTTTAGAGATAATGTTTGATTATTCACATTGGTCCCAGCAGTTAAATAAACCTGCGCTGAGGTCAGTTTAATAAAGAGCCAATTAACATACTAGTATGATTGGGGCTTGTAAGGGAAAACCACCCAGATGCAGGCAGGGACATACAAATCCTGGTCTAACTCAAACTCCTGATCCTAGTGCTAGTCAGCAGAGCGAGTGAGGGTCGCTGGGGGAGAGAGCGAGTGAGGGTCGCTGGGGGAGAGAGCGAGTGAGGGTCGCTGGGGGAGAGAGCGAGTGAGGGTCGCTGGGGGAGAGAGCGAGTGAGGGTCGCTGGGGGAGAGAGCGAGTGAGGGTCGCTGGGGGAGAGAGCGAGTGAGGGTCGCTGGGGGAGAGAGAGAGCGCGGGTGGCTCCTATTTCTATAAGAACAAAGAAGCTAAATATATGGAATAATTATAGTATGTAAAGAAAAGGAGAATAGAGGAGTGAGGAAGGGTAGAATAATAGTACTAAGTGTGGGCCCCTGGTCGAAGATGAATTGGTTTTTGGGTGGGCCCCTGGTGTCCCAGTCGGAGAGGGAGAGGGTGGGAGAAATGGAGACAGAGGGAGATATATATATCTTTCTCGCTCTCCCCCTCTCCCGGAGGGAGGGGGAGAGTATAAGGTGTGTTTAACATTCCATTCTACACTTGCAGGTTGTGATGGTGGCTTTCCATATCTTATTGCTGGAAAATACCTCAATGATTTTGGAATTGTGGAAGAGTCTGACTTCCCATACACTGGTTCAGGCTCACCCTGCACACTGAAAGATTCCTACCAGAGATACTACACCGCTAAGTACCACTACGTTGGCGGATTCTACGGCGGTTGCAACGAAGCCTACATGAAACTAGAGCTCATTCTCGGGGGCCCTCTCTCCGTCGCCTTTGAGGTGTACAGCGACTTCATGCACTATCGAAGCGGCGTCTACCACCACACCGGCCTGCAAGATAAGTTCAACCCCTTCCAGCTGACCAATCACGCTGTACTTCTGGTGGGATACGGCACTGACCAGCAAACTGGGGAGAAGTACTGGATTGTGAAGAATAGCTGGGGAGAATCTTGGGGGGAGAAGGGATACTTCAGGATACGCCGAGGCACAGATGAGTGTGCAATTGAAAGTATAGCGGTATCTGCAACCCCTATTATTAAACTCTAGACGTTGTCCAATGATTTTTTTTTTTTTTTTTTTTTTTTTTTCCCCCCCTATTCACAGGTGACCAGACCTGCTTCATTTTTGTTGAACTTTTAGTATGCTATAGAGAGGGATATTCTGAGACAATTTTACAGTTGGTTTTCATTTTTTATTGTTTGTGGTTTTGGAGTTATTTAGCTTTTTATTCAGCCGCTTTGCAGTTTGCAATGTAAATCAATGTAGTGGTCTGGTTGCTAGGGTCTAAATTTCCCATAGCAACCATACATTGATTTGAATGTGAATAGGAGAGGGACTGAAGAGAGAGACAAGTAATAAAAAATAATACATTTGTAGATTTACAGAACATTTGTATTTAGATGGGGGTCAGTGACCCTCTTTGGAAACTGCAGAAATAATGAAAAAACTATAAAAAAAAAAAAAAATAATGACCAATTAAAAAGTTGCTTAGATTCTATAACATACTAAAAGTTATCCTAAAGGTGAACCACCCATTTAACCAAAGGTTCTGTTATGGCCAAAGTCCTTCTCGCCTATTATTAATATATTATAATATTATTTTGGGCGCACATTTTAAACTTGTGTGCTCAGGTCAGAATTGATATAAAATTGTGTATTTTCACACACACTTCTTTAGAGGGAACACTGTGAACTAAGTTTAAAGGCAACATGTACCCTATTTATAAGTAGAGCTTCAAGGCACTAGGGGAGCAGGAATCCATACCTGCACCCATACCCAATAATATGATTCTGGGAGTTGTCTCCATTTCTTAGAAAACAACGCTTAATTATAAAGCCGCCTTTCTATTAAGATACAATTTTCCCTTTAAATCTATGGTTGGGTCACCTCATGGGCTGCACTAATCTTTACGCTTTAATTCTGCCGCATTTTCTGTTGTGTTCTTGCTTTGTGCTATGAACGGTTACCTTGAATAATGGATTCGATTGGTAAATTTTCTCTTTAAAAGAGCCAAAATCCACTGCCTATAAACATGAAAAGCACTTCTATTCTGTAACTTTGCTGAAGTTTAATTAAACGGTCGATCAGAGGGGTTTGGACGCAGCCACGGTAAAAGAACGTGTGCGATTGGATGAGATAGAAATAACTTGGCGCATCTTCTATAACCACTGAAATGGTCACTATTTTTATACATCGGGGTTTAAATGATCCGACTTGTGAAAGGGAATCTCTTGTATGTGCCTTACGGCTAAATCAGGGACGGCATTTTTTTTTTATAAGAAAATGTATAGCGTATTCTAAAATGCTTAATAAAATGTTTTTCCTAATGTCTGGACATTGTGTATGTGCTTTAAAGCAGCGGCCCCAGCCTTTTTTTTTTTTTTTTTTTTTTTTTTTTTTTTTAAGCCTAGAGCCAAATTTTTGATGCAAAGTTTGGGAGGGGTCGGCGTCCAATTCAGTCGCTCCACGTTAATTGTTCGTTAGGCTTGGCGGCCCAGTTCAAGCGTTTGGGGACCCCTGCTTTAAAGATAATCCTTTATATCTATATGAGAGGCCTCTGGTTTTATATTGGGCTTTAAGTCTTTCCCCCTTAAAGTGGACCTGTCACACCGACATAAAAGCTGTTTAATTAAAGCGCTTTTCAAATTAAACATGAAATCCAAATTCCATTGGATTTTCATTTAAAACTATCAGCTGTCAATCAAATATTGTCTGCCCCTCCTCTATGCCTTAGGCATAGAGGTGGGGCAGACAACCACTTTCCATTCAGCACTTCCTACATGTCACTGCTCTCCCCACATTCCCCCGTTTTCTTCACCATTTAATTGTGTAACCAGGACATGGGGATGGACATCAGGTCCCCCATTCTGGTGCACAAACAAGATTCTGAGATGATACAAGACTTGTCTTAATAACAGTGTCCACAAAATGGCTGCTGCCTGCTCGCTATAATTATGAATTCCCAGACTGAAGGAAACAAGATTCAAATAATTTATATAGTGTAATTAAAGTTCATTTTGCTTGACTAATGTGATAAAATAGGATTTGGAATAACTCCAATTTTTTAAAGTGGCATTTAGAGTTTATTTTACTGTAATTTGACTAGGGAATAGTCCAAATTCGAATTGATAAAAAAATTTAATTTTTAAATTTATCATGTACTGTCCCTTTAAGAACTAGAATTCAACTATTCGCCATCTAAAACCTGCCAAATTTGTGTTTTAGCCTATAGGCGACCTACTAGAACCAATTTGGTGGACTTTTGAATAAAAAAATTTTGGTGAAAACTCTTATTAAATTCGATTGAATTCTATTCGAATCTGCAGCTAGATCCTATTCACCCGTTATTAAAAAAAAAAAAAAATTTTTTTTTTTTTTTTTTTTTTTTTTTTTTTTTTTTCCCCAGTTTATGGGAGTTTTTAGGAACTCTCACAAACTCAAATTCGACCCTTGATAGATCTGCCCCTCGATATAAGCTTGCTCTTACTGAAATAGAAAACATTCTAAATACAATCAATTAAATATTCTATATTGTTTCTGCAAAAATCAAGTTTATGTTCACTATTCCTCTCTCAGCATCTGTTTCTCTTCATTCTCTCTTCATGCAGCAGTTGGGTGTCAGATATTTGACAGTTAGATCCAATATATCTTGGGGTCAGGCCACACTGGGTGTTAAGGGGAGATTTGGTCGCCTGGTGACTAATTGCCTCGTCTTTGCGGTGACCAATCTCCCCGAACGCCTTCCCTCACTCTGCGCCGGCTAAAATGAAAAAACGCTGGCGCTAATCACACGTGGCGGTTTGCTTTCCGAAGTCGCCGCGTGTGATTAGCGCCGGCTTTTTTTGTTTAACCAGCGCAGAGTGGGGGAAGGCGTTTGGGGAGATAGATTGCCAAAAAGACGAGGCGATTAGTCGCCAGGTGACCAAATCTCCCCAAAACGCCCAGTGTGACCTGACCCTTTATAAGAGGGCTCCTTTCCTAGCAGATGTATTAGAGCTCACTCAAATAACTGATTCCAGTACAAACAAAATAACTGCCTTCTGCACAAATCCTGCATGTAGAGAGACATTATGTCTAGTGAGTTTAATAGAGTGAGCTCTAATATATCTTCTAGGCAAAAGGAGCCCCCCTATAAGATATATTGGATCTAACTGTCAGTGAATATCTGACACCCAACTGCTGCATGAAGACAGAATGAAGAGAAACAGATGCTGAGAGAGGAATAGGGAAGATAAACTTGATTATTTCAGAAACAATGCAGAATGTTTAATTGTTTGTATTTAGAAAGTTTCTTATTTCAGTATGCTGAACCTTATATTAAATTTTCGCGATAGTTCCCTTTTAAAATCAAGGTTCTGAGAATAACTGGGAAAGTTGTACTTGGGGAAGACCAGAGGTCTCGTCGGATGCTGTTCTATCCCTTTTACTATATCTCCCAGTTACATTCTGAAGGGGGGGGGGGGGGGGGGAATGTGAGTTGGTAAGTAGTTTGTTTGAAGGAGATCTTTTAAAGTGGAGATTGCTATTATTTGGACAGGTGTAATGTAGAGGGTCCTTGGGATTAGAGAATACCTAAACTGAAAATTACACTGTGTACAATTTTTTTTTCTCTACCTTTATATAAGCGGAAGCAAAATATCGAGGAATTCCCTGCTCGGCAGTTTCAGTCTTGCTAAGGGCTCTTTAGCATAAGTGTGAGGGCTGCTGCTTACCCAGTTTTTACTGGGCTCCCTTTATTCCGTTCAGCTTCAGCAGAGCGCAGGAGTAGACGCAGTCAATTATTGTGAAGGGGGCTGTACTCACACAGACGCATGTATGCGCTGAACACAGGTGAAATGCAACATGCTGCGTCCCACCTGCATTTGGCACTTCCATGCGTCTGTTTGAGTACAGCCCCCCTCACAATAATTGACTGCGTCTACTCCTGCGCTAGAGCAGGTAAAACCGCCCATTTGTAAGAGCCCTAATCCTTCATAGGGCTGCCCACGACTTTCCTCGTTAGTAGAGATGGGTAAGTAGCAGCCTTCACACTTTGGCTAAACTGCAACTATCACTCTCCAACAATACCCAGTGGAACGTCTGCTTTGGAGCCTCGAGTTGAACCCTGGAAGCGGTAAGAATAAGGGGTTGCGTGTGATGGAAGTTGTATTGTGGGAGCAATGGGGACCAGCATAGTTGCTATATGAGAAGGTAAATGTGATACTAAATCGCATTTCCATTATTAAAGGTTAGATATAGGCACACATGAGAAGCAGTGGGTACCAGCAAGGAACAAGACGAGTGCAAAATTAGGGTTAGGCTAGGTGCGGGGTAAATGTGTTGCCAGTTTCATTTATAAACCCGCAGGAGCCTTAGATAAATGCTGAAATAATAATAATGTCCAATAATGATATTGTTGAATTGTTCCCCCAGAATACAAAGTAATTGGATGTAGGAATATGACTTACCTGCATGGTCAGTGGATCAGGGATTTTCTACCCACAACTCAACCTATTTGCAGGTATTAGGCTGGTACCCTACCTGCTGCAGGACTCTTGCCCTTCTACCTTCCCTGCTGTGCTTTGCTCTCCTCATTCTTTCTCTCCCAGTTTGTTTTTCCTTTTTTTATTATTGTATTCCTCATTCTCTCCTATTTGGTTCCTCCTCTCCTACTGGAGAGTTCCACCTCCCAGTACCACTGCTCGGCTCCCCTCAATTCTATACATATAAAAGAGCGCAGTCCAAAGTGCATTGGAGTCCGGCCAATCACTATATCATGTACACCAGTGGTCCCCAACCAGTGGCTTGTGAGCTACATGCTCCTCACCAGGCCTTTGGATGTTGCTCCCAGTGGCCTCAAAGCAGGTGCTTATTTTTGAATATCAGACTTGGAGGCAAGTTTTGGTTGTATAAAAACCAGGCGTACTGCCAAACAGGACCTCCTGTAGGCTGCCAGTCCACACAAAGTCTACCAAATGGCCAATCACAGCCCTTTAGCATCCCCAAGGACTTTTTTCATGTTTGTGTTGCTCCTAAACTGTTTTTATATTTGATTGTGGTTCACGGGTAAAAAAAAAGTTGGGGATCCCTAATCTACACTAAACCAGTAGTTGGCGTGACTTACAAGTACTTTGTATACAGAATTGGAAGAAGAACTACATTAATTCTTAGAGCCAGATGCCATGAAACCACAGACTAAAACTTTTTATCCCAAGAGAGGAACTCCTAGAGAAGTTATATGTCACACATTTGCAGTTCCTTTCTTGGGATAACTATTTTTGTTACCATCATAGGTATTGCCATTTACTAAGCTCAATTCTGCATGAACAGCCCCACATATTTGCTCATAGTCTGTAAAGAAGCTCTTGTAACTGGCTTTTAGACTACCTTCACCCCATCTTCAACTGATTTGGAACTCCCATGGGAAGGCCTCATATCTTGCATACCTGTGCCTTAGCCAATGAAAGGTTCCTATTATCTGGTAATAACCTTAGAGGTAATTTTATGGTCTTTATTTGCACCCAACCCATGCCCATGTCTATCTGCTCATTATCATTTACAGTAGGGGGTACATTATCCCTTATAATACATGAGTGATACTCAGAGTTCCCTGTATAACTCAGCCTGCAGCCTTGTGCCTTTATATGGTCACAGAACAACCCCTCAGTGACTTCTAATATCCTTATCATTTACAGTAGGGGTACATTATACCTTATAATACATGAGTGATACTCAGAGTTCCCTGTATAACTCAGCCTGCAGCCTTGTGTCTTTATATGGTCACAGAACAACCCCTCAGTGACTTCTAATAGCCTTATCATTTACAGTAGGGGGTACATTATCCCTTATAATACATGAGTGATACTCAGAGTTCCCTGTATAACTCAGCCTGCAGCCTTGTGTCTTTATATGGTCACAGAACAACCCCTCAGTGACTTCTAATATCCTTATCATTTACAGTAGGGGGTACATTATCCCTTATAATACATGAGTGATACTCAGAGTTCCCTGTATAACTCAGCCTGCAGCCTTGTGTCTTTATATGGTCACAGAACAACCCCTCAGTGACTTCTAATATCCTTATCATTTACAGTAGGGGGTACATTATCCCTTATAATACATGAGTGATACTCAGAGTTCCCTGTATAATTCAGCCTGCAGCCTTGTGTCTTTATATGGTCACAGAACAACCCCTCAGTGACTTCTAATATCCTTATCATTTACAGTAGGGGGTACATTATCCCTTATAATACATGAGTGATACTCAGAGTTCCCTGTATAACTCAGCCTGCAGCCTTGTGCCTTTATATGGTCACAGAACAACCCCTCAGTGACTTCTAATATCCTTATCATTTACAGTAGGGGGTACATTATCCCTTATAATACATGAGTGATACTCAGAGTTCCCTGTATAATTCAGCCTGCAGCCTTGTGTCTTTATATGGTCACAGAACAACCCCTCAGTGACTTCTAATATCCTTATCATTTACAGTAGGGGGTACATTATCCCTTATAATACATGAGTGATACTCAGAGTTCCCTGTATAACTCAGCCTGCAGCCTTGTGCCTTTATATGGTCACAGAACAACCCCTCAGTGACTTCTAATATCCTTATCATTTACAGTAGGGGGTACATTATCCCTTATAATACAGGACGCCTGGTCATTATATTTAAAGAATCAACCAAAGAAAACCAATCTCACTATACAGAAGGTTCAGAGGCATTAGAACATTTGCTGTTATATTCTATAGAATTCAACCCTCTTGAGACAAATGGATAATAAGGTGAGAGCCATAAAAGTCACGTGTGAATGAATGAAAGTCACTAAGATGACGGGTCCGTAATCCTTTGCCGTTTCCATATTCATATGATCAGACTGATGAGCTTGACCCTTTGAGTCATGTGAATATTTGGGGTGGGCAGGGGCAGCAGGAATTCTGTCTGTACAAGGACTCTTTATTCCAGGGGCTCATCTATTTTATACCCCTGGGGAGTGTGGCCACCAATCTGTGCCGGAGTCAGTTTTCCAGGGAAAGTAAATCAGGAGGAGAAGGAAAGTTCTGCAATCCGGACTCACCCGACAAACCGGTTTTATTTCCTAATGGAGTCAAGTTGCAATAAGGAGAAATGATTAACCCCTTAAGTACAGAAGGAGCCACCATCTGATGAAAATTTGCACAAATAAATAAAAAAATAATAAATATGCTCCGAATTATGGAATGGCTGTCTCCCATAGACTCCTTTTTTTTCATATAATCTAAATTTTTCTGTGTAATAATAAAACAATAGCTTGTACTTGATCCCAACTAAGATATAATTGATCCTTATTGGAAGCAGAACCAATTGAAGGTGAATTGCCCTTTAAAGGAACAGTAACATCAAAAAATGTAAGTGTTTTAAAGTAATGAAAATATCATGTAGATTCACTAACTTCGAGTGAAGGATTCGAAGTTAAAAAACTTCGAATTTCGAAGTTTTTTTTGGGCTACTTCGACCATCGAATGGGCTACTTCGACCTTCGACTACGACTTCGAATCGAAGGATTCGAAGTAAAAATCGTTCCACTATTCGACCATTCGATAGTCGAAGTACTGTCTCTTTAAAAAAAACTTCGACCCCCTAGTTCGCCATCTAAAAGCTACCGAAGTCAATGTTAGCCTATGGGGAAGATCCCCATAGGCTTGGCTAACTTTTTTTGATCGAAGGATATTCCTTCGATCGTTGGATTAAAATCCTTCGAATCGTTCGATTCGAAGGATTTAATCGTTCGATCGAAGGAATTATCCTTCGATCGTTCGATCTAACTATCTGCACTAAATCCTTCGACTTCGATATTCGAAGTCGATGGATTTTAATTCCTAGTCGAATATCGAGGGTTAATCAACCCTCGATATTCGACCCTTAGTGAATCACCCCCGTAGTGTTGCCCTGCACTGGTAAAATTGATCTGTTTGCTTCAGAAACACTACTATAGTTCATATAAACAAGCTGCTGCGGAGCAATGGTGGAAATTGAAAAAGGGCTATATGGCACACGTTAACTAATGGATAACAGATAACACCATTAGACAGACAGAGATTATTTGCTATCTGCAGTGTAACCTGAGCCTTTTCTCCTTTGAATGGCTGCCCCCATTGCTATACAGCAGCTCATTTATATAAACTATAGTAGTGTTTCTTAAGCAAACACAGCACTTTTACCACTGCAGGGCAACACTGCATTATATTTTCATTACTTTAAAACACTTTTATTTTTTGACGTTACTGTTCCTTTAAGCTGTGAGTAACTTCTCCCAAGAGACCTGTTATATTATATTGTTACAATTACTTCTTTGCTTATTTCAAAATTGTTACAAAAGTATCTTATCTGAACCTTGAGGCTGTTCTGGGCTCTCTGCCAAAAGCCAATTAAGTTAGAAACGTTGTTTCTTTTTCTGGCTGTTCAGTGCAGAGAAAATCGTGACTTTCCAGTACAAACAAGGGACTGCGGGTTGAGCTGTCAAAAGAGGGACTCTCCCTCTGAAAACGGGAACAGTTGGGAGGTATAGTATATTTTGCAAGGATAAAATGGGATGAGGGATATGGAAAAAGCCGGGAAGACAGTTCGGTGAAATTAGTCACCCCGAAGAAGCGGAGACGACTCATCTCCCCGAATCTGATAGTGTGCCTCTGCCCTTAAAGTACAATGATCCAAATTACAGAAAGATCCATTATCCCAGAAAACCTCAGGTCCTGAGCATTCTGGATAGCAGGTCCCATACCTATGTTGTGATCAGACTATAAGGGTCTGTATTTCCATTATATAAGGTACAGTCTGCTCAGTGTGTTGTTAGAATACCCCTGGGCAAGGAATGGAGGAATGACCTTATCATACAGAGCCCCGTTCCTTTGCTGGTTCCTATAGCAGATCCCAGTAACAAAGGGAGGCCTCATGTCATGTGCAGGATGGTGACTATAAGGAATTCCCTAATGAGTTGCTCCCACGCCAGGAGCTGCCGGCAGGAATTCTTACTTCTTCATCTCTCCATAAACCATGATCCCTGCTATAAACTCTTCCTACAGACACACAGCGGGGACTTATACATATATTTCCTCATGTATTCCTCCATCTGTCACTCTTTATCTGTCATATTTATCTGTCTTTTGCTGAAATGTACCTGCTATTTAACCCTTTAAATGCCCCCCCACCCCCACGTTTACTGGCAGCACAATTGGATCCAACTGCTCCAGCACATAAAGGGTTAAATGCAGTTCCACACAACTTCCCAACATGCACTCATTCATAAACTGTCAGTTATGTGTAATTTCTATTGGAAGCAGCAGCTTATAGTTCCTTTCTGCACTGCTGGTTCTGTACGTTGATACAATGAGGCAGAAGTCAGCTTTTCCCTTGTAAGGGCTCTTACAGACGAGCGTTTGAAGCTGCGCTCCCCTGCGTTCCGGTTTTATGCATTCAGCCGCAGGGGAGCACAGGAGTAGACGCATTCAGTTCTTTTCAATGGGGCTGTATTTACACAAGCGCATGTAGGCGCCGAACGCAGGTTGAGACGCAACATGCTGCATTTTTCATGCGTTCGGCACCTACATGCGCCTGTGTGAGTACAGCCCCGTTGAAAAGAACTGAATGCGTCTACTCCTGTGCTCCCCTACGGCTGAATGCAGAAAACCGGAACGCAGGGGAGCGCAGCTTCAAACGCTCGTCTGTAAGAGCCCTAACTACGCTGGATTCCCCAAATTAACATTCTTTTTGCTTATCTTCTCTTACATAACGTAGTAAATAGGTTGAAAAAAGACACGCGTCCATCAAGTTCAACTTTTTAACTCTATAAACTGTTTAACCTGCCTAACTGCCAGTTGATCCAGATCTTAGAGACCAAAGGTCGAATTTCAGAGTAATGTGAAATTTTTTTTAACTCTAGTAGGGGCAGATTTATCAAAGGTCAAATTTGAAGTAATGGGAGTTTTTTTTTAACTCCCATAACTTCGAGATTCAAATTAAAAAGACCAATCAAAACAAATCTTTTTTGGCCGAATAGGTCAATTTTTGATCGAATAGGTCCATTTTCGATAGAATTCTAAACTTACGCATTGAAGTAACGCGGCACATTCGCATTTTTCCAAACATAAACTTAGATTTTTCAAAGTCCACCAACTGACTCCAAATAGGTTCTAGGAGGTCCCCCATAGGCTATAACAGCCATTCGGCAGGTGTTAGATGGCGAATGGTCGAAGTCGAATTTTTTAAAATTCATCAAGGGTCGAATATCGAGGGTTAATTAACCCTCGATATTCGACTGGGAATTAAAATCCTTCGACTTCAAATATCGAAGTCGAAGGATTTTGCGCAAATAGTTTGATCGAATGATCAAAGGAATAATCTGTCGATCAAACGATTAAATCCTTTGAATCGAACGATTTGAAGGATTTTAATCCAATGATCGAAGGAATATCCTTCGACCAAAAAAACGTAGCCAAGCCTATTCGGTAGCTTTTAGGTGGCGAACCAGGGGGTCGAATTTTTTTCTTAACGAGACAGTACTTCAACTATCGAATAGTCGAACGATTTTTAGTTTGAATCCTTCGATTCGAAGTCGAAGGTCGAAGTAGCCCATTCGATGGTCGAAGTAGCCAAAAAACACTTTGAAATACTTTGAATCCTGGGCCCCTAAGGGTCATAGTTATCAAGGGTTTCGAATTGAAAAAACGTTGATAAATTTCAATATTTGGATTCTCTAATTTTTTCTAAATTCTTATTGAATTTGGACTATTTCCTAGTCGAAGTACACAAAAATTAGCTTGAAATTCGGATTTTTTTAAAATTTTCACTTTGACCTTTGATAAATCTGCCCCTAATAAATTTGATTGCATTCACAATTTGAATGGCATGTTATTTATGAAAAAATGGCAACGTCTTAAAATTCGATTGAATAGTCCCGACCTGAAAACTAGGGATGTAGCGAACTGTTCGCCGGCGACTAGTTCGCGCGAACTTCGACTGTTCGCGTCCGCCGCAAGTTCGCGAACGTCGCGCGACGTTCACCAATAGGCGTTCGCGTCAAAATCATTCGACCATTCGACCATTCGATCGCTAAAATCGAACGATTTTCGTTCGAATCGAACGATCGAAGCCATTGGATTGAATGAAATCATTCGATCCAATGGCTTCGATCGTTCGATTCGAACGAAAATCGTTCGATCGAACGATTAAAATCCTTCGATCGTTCGAATCGAACGATTTTCGGATGTTCGAAGTTCGCGAACTGTTCGCATTTTTTGCGGGTGTTCGCGAACGGCGTTCGCGAACACATACACGGCGGTTCGCTACATCCCTACTGAAAACTTCGAGAAAAAAATCGAGTTTTCCTCTGAGGAAAAAAAAGTTCACTTTTGCGCGTCCAAGTTTTTTTTTACAAACAACATTTATTCTGACATGTGATATTTTTTTCATGTGGGGTGTAATTTTCAAAGTGAAACTTGGCAAAAATTTGGCTCATCATTACTATTAACATCTTGCCATTGACTTCTACCATGAACTCAGCAGGTTTAAGTGGAGAATATTCAAATTTTCTGGGTCGAAGTGTGATAAATCTCACATTCAAATTGGAGTTGGTGGTTTTAAATTTGAATTTGTAAGTTTTGACCAAAAAAAAAGATTTAAATTCGAATTTACCATTCAAACCTTAGTAAATCTGCCCCAAAATGTTGGATTCTCTGGGATCCTACAGAGTTTAAAGCTGTGAAATTGCTTTAAGGGTCAGGGCACACGCTCAGATTCGGGGAAGATTAGTCGCCTGGCGACAAATCTCCTGTTCTTCGGGGGCGACTAATATCTCCGAACTGCCTCCTACCGGCTAGAATGTAAATTTGAATTTCTAGCTATTTTTTGTGTACTTTGACTAGGGAATAGTCCAAATTTGATTCCAATTTGAAAAAAAATTGAATTATCATGTACTGTCTCTTTAAAAATTAGACTTCGACCATTCGCCATCTAAAAGCTGCCGAAATGCTGTTTTAGCCTATGGGGGACCGCCTAGAACCTACTTGGAGTCAATTGGTGGACTTTGAAAATTCAAAGTTTTTTAAAAAAAAAACTTTGAATCAAATTCGATTGAATATGATCTTACTTCGATTCGTACAATTTCTAAAAACTACCATTAATTTAAAATTCGACCCTTGATAAATCTGCCCCTAAACTTCAATAATGACCCTGAGGGGTGGGGCATAAAAATCCCATGGAGGGCCACATTTGGCCCCAGCCTTCTCTGTGGTGGACTTGAGATGTTGCCTACTCCTGATCCACCACATTTTCCTTAGTCATTGGCTGCCTCTAAAATATCTGAGGTTAGTGATGATCACATCTATCCCGTTTTGCTTCAGCAAAAAATTCCCGAAACTGCTAAAAAATTCAGGAGATGGTGAAAAATTTACGAAATGCATTGAGGTCAATAGGCAACAATTTTTTTTTAGTCGCAGCAATTTTTTATGTGCACAACTTTTCTTTCTCACGCCAAATGCCGACTTTTGTGTCTCTGCAACTTTTTTGTCACTGCAATGTTTTCATCTCGTTGACTATTTGTCCAAATGCATTAAAGCGTTTTTTTTTTCTTATGGCGACTTTTTTTGTCTCCGCAACTTTTTGCCCAAATGCATTAAATTCAATGAGTGTTTTTTTTGTCTTGGCGACTTTTTTGTTGCAGTGAAATCATTCACAGCTAATTTTTTCCACAGTTTTGTGAAAAAATTTGCAGATGGCGAAATGCCGAATTTCGCTGTGAATCCATGCCTGGCGCATCATTATTTGGAGTTAGTTCTGCGCCTCAGTGCTCCTCGGTCTATGGGAGCAAAATCTTGGGTCAGGTTTCGAGTTGATGGTAGTTATTTTAAGCTCCCATAAACTCGAAATTCAATTAAAAAAGACCAACCGAAATTTCTTAAAAAAAAATCGAATTTTTTAACTTTGGGTGAATAAGCTGTATTCTATCATTCCAATCAAATTAGGATCATATTTAATCGAACTCAATTCAAAGTTTTTTCCAAAAAAACTTCGACTTTTCAAGTCCACCAAATGACTGGGAGGTCCCCCATAGGCTAAAACAGCAATTTGGCAGGTTTTATATGGAGAATAGCCAAAGTCAAATTTTTAAAGAGATAGTACATGATGAATATTAATATTCGTATTTTCGATTTTTTTTCAAATTCGATTTGGACTGTTCCCTAGTCAAATTACACTAAAATAACCTTGAAATTCAAATTTAAAAATTAGATTTTGACCCTTGATAAATCTGCCCCTTAATGTATTGAAGTATCTAGAAGTTACTGTGCTGCACAGCAAAGTCATTTTAGGCATCTCCATACCCATACAATACCCATACAATACTCATACAATACCCATATAATACTCATACAATACCCATACAATTCTCATACAATACCCATAAAATACCCATACAATACCCATAAAATACCCATGCAATATTTATACAATACACATACAATACCCATGCAATACTCATACAATATCCATGCAATACTCATACAATACCCATACAATACTCATACAATACCCATACAATACCCATACAATACCCATGCAATACCCATAAAATACCCATACAATACCCATTTAATAGTCATACAATACCCATATAATACTCATACAATACCCATAAAATACCCATACAATACCCATAAAATACCCATGCAATATTTATACAATACCCATACAATACCCATGCAATACTCATACAATATCCATGCAATACTCATACAATACCCATACAATACTCATACAATACCCATACAATACTCATACAATACCCATACAATACTCATACAATACCCATGCAATACCCATGCAATACCCATGCAATACTCATACAATACCCATACAATACCCATGCAATATTCATACAATACTCATACAATACCCATGCAATACTCATACAATACTCATGCAATACCCATACAATACCCATACAATACTCATGCAATACTCATACAATACTCATACAATACCCATACAATACCCATAAAATACTCATACAATACCCATGCAATACTCATGCAATACCCATACAATACCCATACAATACTCGTACAATACCCATGCAATACTCATGCAATACCCATGCAATATCCATACAATACTCATACAATACTCATACAATACCCATGCAATACTCATACAATACCCATATAATACCCATACAATTAGAACCTCCATCGGGTTCTTAATAATTTTTGTCTTTTCTCTGTTACAACCTGCATCAGGAAAGTGACTATATTTGGTGAGCAAAGTTGGAGAAGGTGCTGAATCATATGGTATATTTACCACATATAGGTTTCTTCTACCATGGGAAGGTACAACCGGCTGCAGGCAGAGTTACTGTCAGGATTGGATGGACTCCATATGCCACCCAGCAATTGCACCCAATCCTGCCCCAGATCCGCATGCACCCATTTACTGGGATTCTGGGAAGCTTCAATCTGTTTGAATTGGGACTGTCCCATTCTGATGGGCTCCACACCCCTTCAAGTGGGATGTGACATGTTCCAGTAGATACAGAGAACTTCAATGTAGAGAGAAATCTCCGCCATTTGTGAAGTGTCAGCAGTGCGGTTTTAGAGACTGAGGCAGGGCACCAGGCACATGAGGTTTATTTTGGGAAACAGAGGCAAGTTATTTCAGAGCCTATACACTCGGGACACAATATTGTGTATTATACAGGGTAGATATGTTCTTCCCATACAATATCTGCAGTTAATCAGCACTGCCTTTCATTCCCAGTAACATTTGTATTTGCCTGTTCTGCCTCGCTGCCCCTGCTGCCATTAATCTTGTCTTCCCGTGGGAAATTTCCAGCATCCCAAAATACAGTGACTGGCAGTCTGGAAATAGAGATTTGGAGACACGGAACCCAGGGCACTACAATGTATGTAACACATCCAGCACATAATTAAGCTCTATGTAGAGGTGCCGCCTTCTTGGCTGAAAGTTTCCCTTTTCTGCTAAATGACAACATTGACTGATTTGGCGCATTTCTAATTTTATTTATAATCATGAGATATATTTGTACATTTGTTAGTGCGTGTCCCCATTTAACATTGTCATACTGGAAAGATTTGTAATTCCAGAGATATTGTTTATATAAACTATAGTAGTACTTATCTGTTATCTACTGTGTATCCTGTGCTTGAATGGCTGCCCCCATGGCTACACAGCAGCTTGTTTATATAAATTATAGTAGTACTTATCTGTTATCTACTGTGTATCCTGTGCTTGAATGGCTGCCCCATGGCTACACAGCAGCTTGTTTATATAAACTATAGTAGTACTTATCTGTTATCTACTGTGTATCCTGTGCTTGAATTGCTGCCCCCATGGCTACACAGCAGCTTGTTTATATAAACTATAGTAGTACGTATCTGTTATCTACTGTGTACCCTGTGCTTGAATGGCTGCCCCCATGGCTACACCATCATCATCATCATCATTTATTTATATAGCGCTGTCAAGATACGCAGTGCTTGTTTATATAAATTATAGTAGTACTTATCTGTTATCTACTGTGTATCCTGTGCTTGAATGGCTGCCCCCATGGCTACACAGCAGCTTGTTTATATAAACTATAGTAGTACTTATCTGTTATCTACTGTGTATCCTGTGCTTGAATGGCTGCCCCCATGGCTACACCATCATCATCATCATCATTTATTTATATAGCGCTGTCAAGATACGCAGTGCTTGTTTATATAAATTATAGTAGTACTTATCTGTTATCTACTGTGTATCCTGTGCTTGAATGGCTGCCCCCATGGCTACACAGCAGCTTGTTTATATAAACTATAGTAGTACTTATACGTTATCTACTGTGTATCCTGTGCTTGAATTGCTGCCCCCATGGCTACACAGCGGCTTGTTTATATAAACTATAGTAGTACTTATCTGTTATCTACTGTGTATCCTGTGCTTGAATGGCTGCCCCCATGGCTACACAGCAGCTTGTTTATATAAACTATAGTAGTACTTATCTGTTATCTACTGTGTATCCTGTGCTTGAATGGCTGCCCCCATGGCTACACAGCAGCTTGTTTATATAAACTATAGTAGTAATTATCTGTTATCTACTGTGTATCCTGTGCTTGAATGGCCTTTCAACAAAGTAATTGGCAATACTTATTAGGTCAATACTTGGTTGGGTTCTTGGTGCCGTGACTTTTGGTCAAACAATATTCACTCCGCCCTTGGGCCATTGAGAATAGACAGAATCATAGCAGAAAGTAAAATAGGGCCCAATGATGGCATGTAGTTGATGGCTAAACATTGGTGCTCCCAGCCATGGAAAGACCCTTATCCTAAGAAGTTTATTAAAGTTAATAATTAATAATAATAATACTAACAATATTAATAATGAATAGATCCTGTAGCTGCATTGCCTCTCAGCTCCATACAGTAACTGCTGCATTCATTCCACATGCAGAATGGGGTCCCTGGAATTTACAATACTAATGCCTCTCCCACAGATAATGCAAATGTCAATGTTTGTAATTAAAATATTTGATTAGGCTGACGTTGCCATGACAGCTAATCCATCCCATGAAGGTATGCTTTGTCTAATGAATTAAAATAAACCTGGGAATAAGAAACGGCGCTACCATGTCACAATTTGATGGCACATATCACAAATTTACAAATAAGCTTGTAAGACGGTAAACATCATTGCTTGTACAATAAACGTGTGAGTTCTCATTTATGGTTGGATAGACATTAAGTGCTGGAGCACTGTGGCCCTAACGTGCAACTCACTTGCTTTTTATCAAACAGAGAGGTGCAAAGGGCTCACTGTATCTGCTCTGGTTGCAGATGAGACATGTATCGACCTGGAACTAATTGGGAATAGAGCCTTTAATATGGTTTCTACATGCCAAAAAGAGCAGCCATGGCTGTACAATGCTTTCCATCTCTAGTGGGTCTTTCACAAATTGGTTTTAATGGAACACAAAGGAGACTTTTAAGCCATATGGCCCATGATGAGGCCCCCAACCACACAATTCAGACTTTCTGGTATCAGTTCTGAAAAGGAAGAGCTTCATAGGAGACATGGTTGGTGTCCTCCATATCTGACCATGCTAGTGGTCCACTCCTACTAGTGTCACTACCTCTGTGTAAGACAGATGCTACCTATTGCTGCTCAAATGCTTTTTCCTACCTGGCCATAGTCTTCCCTGGTACTCCCCTATTTCTGGCTATTCACAATCTGATTAGTTCCCTTCCACTTGTGTCTTCTTCTCACCGGCCTTCACAAAGGTGATTCCAGACCATTTATTGCTCTAGATATGCTCACTCGTGTCTTTATGCTTCCTGGGAACCACTCGCTCTCCTTTACTCCTGCCCAACAGCTTAATATATATTTGCCCCTTTGGATGCCCACATTTAGGAACATCTATAACGTGCACACAAGCTTCGCTCAAGGGTTTAGAAGGCACCATAGTAGATCCATCCAAGAAGAGAAGTCACTGGTAGAGGAGTATCCCTTAAATGACACATTGCAGTACTGTAGTAGAGTATGGAGAGAATGGAGGGGGATGGAGTATGGAGAGAATGGCATGGAAGAGTATGGGGGGGGGATGAACAGTCAGCAGATGATTTATAAGAATGATGTAAATGGAGGACTGAACCTGATGCATCAAAGATGAGTCTCACTAATGTCATCACTGTGGAAAGGGATTGTTTATTATACAAGTTATTTTATTTGAAATAAAAGGATATTGTATTATTAGCAGCAGTATGATGATATCTAGCAGCTCCTAATAGATCCTACAGGCATTGATACAGCTGAGTAGTTCTATGGTAGTAGTATAACTCAGGTAAATAAAGTGAAGCTGAAGCAGTGGGACAGACAATAAGACTTATTGCCTATTAGGGAACAAGAGAAACAGTAATGTAACAATTAAAATACAACCAATAGCTGTTCCCAAGAAGGCAACAGAATGTGTCACTGAGAGATCATGAGACTGATAGTAGTGACAGTTACAAGTGAGTGTAGGAGGCTGATATCAGTTCAGATAAACATCCCCGTATCTGCCCAATTGCTTGTGACATTAGGAAAGTGCTGCAGTTTGTGCCATGCCCAGAGTTAGACTATGGTTCAGATTGCTACACTTTTCCAGGCGTGAATTAGTTCAGATAACGCTAATTCACTAACATGCGGAGTTTCGTCCCGGGCGCCGAACGCTGGCGACTTTTTGCTAGCGATACCGTAGCAATGCGAGCATCTGAATATGCTCTAGAGTTCATTTCTGCCTAGCGAAACTTCCCTAGGGATCTTGCGCTCAGGTCGATTTGAATAAGGCGGGACATTTAAAGTGGTATGGACGTCTTTATGTTAAATGTTGGTGCAAATATTTACAAATTACACTTTTTAAAACAGATGTCCAGGGAACTTTAATAAAGACAAGGGAGTTATTCTAATGTCCTACACTTGAGCTCACTGTAAAGTTAACGTTCCATATGTTTGCAAATGTCTGGGGAAAACGGGTTACCCAAAAAAAGTTTAAAGGAAAACTATACCCCCCAAACAATGTAGGTATCTATAAAAAAGATATTGCATAAAACAGCTCATATGTAAAACCCTGCTTCATGTAAATAAACAGTTTTCATAATAATATACTTTTTTAGAAGTATGTGCTATTGGGTAATCCTAAATAGAAAATTGCCATTTTAAAATATAAGGGCCGCCCCCTGGGATCGTATAATTCACAGTGCACACAAACATACCAACAAACCATGCTTGTTAGGTCACATGAGCCAATTAACAGACAGAGTTTAGTCTTTTGCTTCAACACTTCTTCCTGTTACAGTTAGAGCTGCAGTATTTCTGGTCAGGTGATCTCTTCCTGTTACAGTTAGAGCTGCAGTATTTCTGGTCAGGTGATCTCTGAGGCAGCACACAGACCATCACAAAATGGTGGCTCAAGGCAAAAGATGTAAAAGGGCAATCTTTACTTAAATATATATTCCAGTTTGGTAAGATTCTTTAATATGCCACTTAATATGATATAAACTATCTGTTGCTTAAGTGTTCAATTTGGGGATATAGTTTTCCTTTAAGTTAGGACTTTTGCAGGCAAAAAAAGGAAAAATCGTCAGCGTTTTTTGGACTTTGATGTATTTTCGGCTCACAGAATATAATGTAAGTGACAGAAGATTGAGGAGATCTAGCTACTAGCTACGCCTGGTCTGAGCTGGCGAAGGCAACTCTGGCAAAAGAGTTAACGTTCAGTAAAATCCGCACTTTAGTGAATTTGAGGAGTAGCGACCAATCGAAAGAGTGAAAAGTCGCCTGGCGATAGAGTGCAAAGACCAATAGAGACGGTCTCTTTCACTAGCGAATTGGCGATGTCCCTGCGGGCGGTAACGCTAGCGAATAGCCACTTCGCCCTTTAGTGAATCTGAAAAGAGCAGCCATGATCATGGAGTACTGTGTATTGCCAGTAGGGGGAGCAAGAGAAGCTTGTGTGATTGGGCGTCTGTCTGCCTGTAGTGTCTCTGGTTGATGGTCGATGGTATGGGGATACTAATCAGGCCCGGACTGGCAATCTGTGGATTATGGCAAATGCCTGCTCTAAGATACTATAGACTATCTAGTGGGATGGTGGGTTTTTTTTGGGCCTCTGTGTAGCTGAAATGCCAGGGCCTATTGTTTTACTACTTTCTTTTGATGGCCTGTTTTGCAGTGCGCCTGCCGCTCCCCTAAGATGAGGGTTTGGGGCTGGAGCACATAGACATGTTATGATACTGGTTATTGACTATTAATTGTGTTTCAGCACAACCTTTCATTTATCTTCAGCTGCAAATTGCTGGACCCGCAATTCACTGTTCTACCCCCCAAAGACGCCATTCCCAGAGTTTTGGAAATTCTGCTCCAGAGTTATGTGACATGAATTAACACCAAAATATTAAGTTGGTGTGCACCTTTAAATTAACTTTTAGTATGATGTAGAGCGGGATATTCTGAGACAATTTGCAATTGGTTTTTATTTTTTATTTGTGTTTTTTTTTTTAGTTATTTAGCTTTTTATTCAGCAGCTCTCTGGTCTGCAATTTCAGCCATGTGGTTGCTAGGGTCCAAATTACCCTAGCAACCATGCATTGACTTGAATAAGAGTCTGCAATATGAATAGGAGAGGTCTGAATAGAAAGATGACTGAGGAATAAAAAGTAGCAATAACAATACATTTGTAGCTTTACAGAGCATTTGTATTTAGATGGGGTTTTAAAAGCTGGAAAAAGGCAAATTATTCAAAAGCTATAAGAAAATAAATAATGAAGACCAATTGAAAAGCTGCTTAGAATGAGCCATTCTACAACATAATAAAGGATACCTTAAAGGTGAATTACCCCTGTAAACTGCTATTGAAAGCAGTGTCTGTCTGTTTTTGTCTCTTGATAAAAAGTAGCAGAAATCTTCTTTGCTTTCTCCTTCAGAGTCTGCCAGTCGTTTGGCTTCTGCTACAAGTTGCAAGAGACAGAAACAGACAGACGGGGCTTTTCAATAGCAGTTACATTTACACACGACTTTCTAACCTATTGGGTTTTTTTTAATGCTTGAAAGTTGCTGAGAATGATAGCATATCTGTTTTTTTTTTTTATTAGGCAAAATGTTATCTTTGGGTTTATATACCCTTTAAATGGAAATATAAAAAAAAGTACCAGTGATGTGGTGACAGTAAGGAGAATAGATAAGCGTTGACACAAGGTAAGGTCATTAAGCACATTAATCAGGGCAGTCAGAGGAATAAGTGGGTACAGTTAGAAGGTATTGATAATCAATAAAGAACTCATTGCATTTAGTGCCAGACTGGGCCCTTTTAGATCTTGATATATAACTTTCCAAGGGAAATTGCCTGTAGCGCACCATTGCTCCGGGCTAATTAAATTCAATCACTGTTTACTGGAGCGCTCCATACGCCCCTCTACCTGCTGGAATTAATAAATATCATGGGGACCAGAAAGGAGACTTCTCCATGGAAAAAGCTGATTTATTCTTTAAATTCTCCTCCTGTCTTGGGGACTATATGCTGATTTAGGAAAGGAAAGTAATATATGCAGATAAGGCAAACTCATTAGCATTTTAATATCCTCAGTGCTTAATGAACTCTTCTGTTGTCTTGTAATTTACTCACTAAAGGACTCATCAAAAGAGAATCAGTGGCACATCCAAAAACTCCCAGCAACGATGCTCCGCACACTGCCCCCTGCAGGTGAGTTTATTTATGTTATGAGTTAAGGGGGCCCAGTCTGAAGGCCAGTTAGGAGGAGATTTGGGGTGAGTGCTTATTGTACCCTGGGTACCCCTGGAACTATAGCAGGGTGACTGTTACCCCAATGTTTCTATATATCTGTAACCTTGTTATGAGCTAAGGGGGCCCAGTCTGAAGACCAGTTAGGGGGAGATTTGGGGTGAGTGCTTATTTGTACCCTGGGTACCCCTGGAACTATAGCAGGGTGACTGTTACCCCAATGTTTCTCTATATCTGTAACCTTGTTATGAGCTAAGGGGGCCCAGTCTGAAGGCCAGTTAGGGGGAGATTTGGGGAGAGTGTTTATTTGTACCCTGGGTACCCCTGGAACTATAGCAGGGTGACTGTTACCCCAATGTTTCCATATATCTGTAACCTTGTTATGAGCTAAGGGGGGCCAGTCTGAAGGTCAGTTAGGGGGAGATTTGGGGTGAGTGTTTATTTGTACCCTGGGTACCCCTGGAATTATAGCAGGGTGACTGTTACCCCAATGTTTCTATATATCTGTAACCTTGTTATGAGCTAAGGGGGCCCAGCCTGAAGTCCAATATGTTGGTGTTGGCACCACCATCTACGGCTGAGTCACATCTGATTTTGATAAGAAAGCAAATCAACATTTATCACTAGATCTCACCATTAAACAGCCTCAAGTGTGGACCCCCATATACTTCTGTTGGCTGGCGAGCCCCAAAATATGGTATAAAGGCATCAGAAGACTAAAGTGAGTCCAATATATGTCATAAGTGTGTATGTATATATATATTATATATATATATATCTATGCTTGTACCCGTAACACCGATTATCTCTTTGTATCTAAATTCTCAGTAATGTGTTGAACTGAGTCCAAAAGTTTTCAGTTATCTCTATCCAGTCACACCCTTGAGTGTAGAGAGTTGCATTAGAGCTACGGCACATCCTTCCCCATTACCAGTAATAATACCCATTTAATTGGCATCCGACAAAGCTCACAGCTCTGCTAATAGTCTAATTTGTCTCGTTTCTAATATTTTTTTTTTCTTTGCTTTCTTCTTCTTTCGCTCTTTTTCTATCCCCTCTTTCCCTCCCCCTCTCCCTCCTCCTTATCCCTTGGCAGGATTCCACTAGAGAGCATGAGATTAGTTTGCTGGGAGTTTGGGAAACAAGATGCAGAGCCACCAGAAAGAGCACCTATACAAGATCTTGGTGATCGGTGACTTGGGCGTCGGAAAAACCAGTATCATCAAACGCTATGTCCACCAGAACTTCTCGCCCCATTACAGAGCCACCATCGGGGTCGATTTTGCCCTAAAAGTGCTGAGTTGGGATTCAGACACGGTGGTGCGGTTACAACTATGGGACATCGCTGGTGAGTGTACAAGGGGGTCCTGCCCTAATCATATTAATTACATATCTTGTTAATTGTGTTAATTGTGATCATTAAGCACTAACAGGACTTTTTCAATGATGGCAGCGCACAAATTGTTACGGGGAGGGATGGGTGGAATATCTGCAAAAATTTCATCAGAAAATATCTTTGAAAAGGGAAGTGAAACAGAACAAATGTTTATATAGATATATACATGGAAATATACTTTATATGAACCTTAATCATCTTTTCTTGATTAAAGAATATATATATATATATGTGCATTTCTACAATATCTTATGCTATTTATTTGCATTTTTAAATTTTTTTTTCCATAAACCTTAATGGCAGAGACATACGCTCAGATTTGGGGAGATTAGTCACCCAGCGACAAATCTCCTCTTCTTCGGGGCAACTAATGTCCCCGAACTGCCTCCCACCGCCTAGACTGTAAATCGCCGGAGGGATGGCAATCGGTGCGCTACGTTTTCTGAAGTCGCCCGAACTTGCCTCACGAGATAACTTGGGAGCGACTTCGGAAAACGAAGCGCTCCGAGTGGCATCCCACAGGCGATTTATATTCTAGTCGGCGGGAGGCAGGCGACTAATCTCCCCGAATCTGAGCGTGTGTCTCTGCCCTAAAGCACAAAGGTGATTAATTCTGCCCAAAGGGAATGCCCTGCCTTGTAAGACATATGACGGCTCTGAAACCTGAAAATGTTAAATGTCACAGCTCCTGTAGAAATTCCATTGTGACCTCACTTTGCAGGTTTAAAAATTCTAACAATGTATTTTTGCCTGCTGGGTATTTAAGGGCCGCCTGTCTCTGCTCCTCACTTCTGCTAATTGAAATGTTATACAGGTATGGGACCTGTTATCCAGAATGCTTGGGAACTGGGGTTTTCCATAATTTGGATCTCCGCTCCTCACTTCTGCTAATTGAAATGTTATACAGGTATGGGACCTGTTATCCAGAATGCTTGGGAACTGGGGTTTTCCATAATTTGGATCTCCGCTCCTCACTTCTGCTAATTGAAATGTTATACAGGTATGGGACCTGTTATCCAGAATGCTTGGGAACTGGGGTTTTCCATAATTTGGATCTCCATGCCTTCTGCTTAAACATTAAATAAACCCAATAGTCTGGTTTTGCCTCCATTAAGGATTAATTATATCTTAGTTGGGATCAAGTACAAGTTACTCTTTTATTATTACAGAGAAAAAGGAAATCATTGTTAAAAATCAGAATTATTTGATTAAAATTAGGGATGCACCGAATCCACTATTTTGCATGTGCAAATTAGGGGTGGGAAGGGGAAAAACATTTTTTACTTCCTTGTTTTGTGACAAAAAGTCATGCAATTTCCCTCCCCGCCCCTAATTTACATATGCAAATTAGGATTCAGATTCAGTTCGGCCGGGCAGAATGATTCTGCCGAATCCTGCTGAAAACGGCTGAATCCTGACCGAATCCTGGATTCGGTGCATCCCTAATTACAATAGAGTCAATGGAAGATGGCTTTTCTGTAATTTAGAGCATTCTGGATAGCAGGTTTCTGTATAACGGATCCCATACCTGTATATGTAACTCAATTTCTTGGTAAGGCAAACACCCAAATACCCAGATATCTAAAAGTAATAATGCTTTGAAGTTTGTTTTTCACTATACATACAATATATGGACTTGGGAAGGAAGTACACAGATGATAACCATATTCAATGTGTATATTATGGGGCAGATTTATCAAGGGTTGAAAATTCTAATAATTTAAAAAAAACATTTTAGTGTAATTTGACTAAGGAATAGTTAAAATTCGATTCGAGTTTTTTTAAAAAAAATTAGAATTTGAATTCGATATTTGTCATGTACTGGCCCTTTAAGAACGCGAATTCGACTTTTCACCACTTTAAACCTGCGGAGTTGTTTGGAGACATCCTGAAAATCTATGGGTTTTTTGGTGAAAAAACTCTAATCTAATTCAATTCGAGTTTGCGGGTCAATCCCATTCATCAGATTTTGCAAAATTCTGGGGTTTTTTTGAATTTCGAGTTCATGGGAGTTTATGGGAGTTTTTACAAACTCCCATGAATTCGAAATTAGACCCTTGATAAATCTGCCCCCAAATATTTGTGTGTGTGTATATATATATATAAATATATATATATATATATGTATGTATATATATATATATATACGTCAGTTCTGACTTGTGGCTTCTCTGCAGCAGAAGGGAGAATAATAATCTGTAGGATCTCTACTGAATGAATCACAAGCCTCAGATAGAGAGATGTGTATCTGTAGCAGAATCAGCCAGAGAAACGTGACTTGCGCTGCTACAGGGTAGGATTGTATAAGATGTGCCGGTCATGTGTTGTCACATCATATGATGCAGCGGTCTGTGCATGTTGTCCCCTGCGGAGAAAGTGTTGGTCCCCCTGCTGTGTAGAGTAAATACTCATACCTAAAGCTGGCCATACACGGCCCAATAAAAGCTCCCAAAGAGTCGGCAGCTTAACGGCCCGTGTGTGGGGCCCTCCAACGGGCTTTCCCGATTGATATCTGGCTGAAAGTCTGCCAGATGTCGATTGGGCAGGATTAAAAATCCCATCAGATCGCGGTCACATCTATTCGTTGACGTAGTCACGCGATCCGAATGCCCACGTTGGCTAAATTATGATCCAATCATTGGGCCTTGGGGCTCACAATCGGATCAGCCTCAATGTGGCCATTCGGGGAGAAATCTGCTCATTTGGCGACATCTCCAAACGAGTGGATCTCTATGTGTATGGCCACCTTTACTCATTTTTAGTGTTGCAGGCTTGGGGGGGGGCGGTTTCTCCCATTTTCTCTAATGGAACAGTTTTCATCTAATCATGAATCTTAAATTCTGAAATGCAAATATTTATTCTCATTTATACATTTTGATCCATTTTCTGCTTTTTTTTTTACATTGGCCTGTTTATTTATGTAGTGCTGCCTATTACATTTGTTGAATTTTAATCCGGCACGAGAGCAATGTGCACAAGCAGGACTATTAACATAACTAAAGCCCTATGGGTTGCAAAAATTTGAACTCATCTGACCTCTCGCCCACCATCCTGCAGTTTCACAGTGCAGCCCTCCCCAGTCACCCCCCTAGACCCACTGACAGTTTCACCACTTCTAAGGGATCCTACATTTGTGCCTATACCTTTTCTATATGTTACTCCAAGTGGCGTAACTATAGCGGAAGCAGACCCCACAGTCGCAGGGGGGAACATGGGGGACCCGGACTGTGGGGTCTTCTTAGGGTTGACACCTGTCTGGTTTTGACCCGGACAGCCCGGTATTTTGAAGGGTTGCCCGGGCCAAAACAAATAAGGAAAACCGGGCAGGATTCCCCATCATTGACACATTGCTCGGCCAATCGCTGCATCATAGCCCCGCCCCCCAAGGTCTGATTTCTCTATAGCTAATAAAAAAACCCTCCTCCCGAGCTGTTCTCTTACTTGTGGCAAGGAAGCGAGACCCAAGTTGGGTGGGTTCAAGGAGTGGGCGGGGAAGAGACATGATGTGGTGGAGGGAGGCGGGGCTGGAAGTGAGCAGGAGGATGAGAATTGGAGTGGGGGGCGCAACCCACTCTAGTCAAGCCAATGGTTACTTCTTACAGTTTAAGGATTCGTTTGTAAACTCTTCAACCTAACAACATGGTTTATGAGTGTGATATCTCCACCAAGCATTTGTTTCCAGGCGCAACCAACACATTCATGCTGTGAGTCGCTGACACATTTCCCCTGCTTTAAATGCCAGACATTTGCCATGCACCCCCAACAAACCCTTTAAATCTCAAACACTATAAGAAAAACATAAAATCTATTTGTGAAAAAGAATGATTAAACATCTTCTACAATTTGGTGAGCTAGTTCTAGCAATGACAGTTCCTTTTTAATGTTCTCTAGTAGTTAACTGACCGGAGAATTCTAGTCTCGATGGTACTGCTGAATAACGTAGCTTTGAGATAACCGGCCTGGCCCGATACCTGCGGGTGGGTCAGGTTTGGGCCGACCTCGCACCCCCATTTGCGGGTGGCGGGCGCTTCCTGCTCTCCCTGACCGCCACCTTACACTGCCAGCTTCCGACTTCTGCTTTTATAGCTGCTCGCCCGGCATTCTTTTGTGATGTCATCGGCAGGTCAGCGCGGGTCTATAAATGGAAGCCCAAAGTCGGGCGTGGCTGGTGGGCAGGTTTCGGGGGTCGGTAAAGTAAAACCTGACCAGCATATCACTAGTCTCTTCACTCTGTTTTTTACAATGGACGGACAAGCTTAGATACAATAAGTGATCTTATGTGAGGACAGTGGAACATTTTCAATAATGGCACCCAAGGTCCAATTTCTAAGGTGGCAGTTGTGTGGGCAGGGGGGTTTACTCCTCTGATAAATTGTTGCACCCACCCTCCAGGCCTTGCACGTGAATTCTGCAGTAGACTTTGGGTTGGGTTGCATGCCTAGCACTGTGCAGTACAGTTTGGGTGCAATTTTGGACACAGTTTGCCACATTTTTTACCCATAGTGAAGCTTTTTTCTGCCCCAATTCCAGTGTAACTTTAGCCACACTGAAATTTGGGTCATTTCCAGCGCTTAAGTGTCAAAATGATATTTTTTAGGTTCAAGCTTGCTGTGCCTATTGGGAATCACCAAGGTCAGGGTTTCCTCATCAAAACTGTAAAAAAAAGAATAAAAAAATAAGCATTATCAGTTGACAAATATTTATTTTTTATATTATGCTTAGTGATGGGCAAATTTGTCCCATTTCGCCATGAATTTCGTGAATTTCCTGTGAAATTCGTGAAGCTGGCGAAAAATTTGCGAAACTGAGATTTTTGATGCCGGCGTCAAAGTCTGGGCGTCAGTTTATCATCACAGGTGTCTAAATCGGTGCCGGCGGCGAAGTCGTGATGCCGCCGAATTTTCGCCAGCGAATGTTCGCTGCAAATTTGCAAATTTATTCGCCGGCTGTGAAACGGGCAAATTTGCAGCGAATTCATGCCTGGCAAATAAATTCGCCCATCACTAATCATGCTTCATTGATCCAGGAGCATTTTACAGGAAAAAACATAGTAACATAGTCAGTTAGGTTGAAAAAAGACACGCCCATCAGGTTCAACCTTTTAAGTCTATATATAACCTGCCTAAAAAAAAACAAATTGAAGCCTCTCCAATTTGCCTCAGAGGGGGAAAATTTCCTTCCCGACTCCAAAATAGCAATGGGACTAGGAAAACGTGGAAAAAAAAGAATATTTCGTCACTAGGGACCCCCCACATTAGATTCCGTATATATGTGTAAAACTTGTGAATGAAAGCGAATCCTTTTACGGGATAAGTAGTAATGGGGTTTTTTTTCCCAGACTTTTACAAATTCCCGGTGGGATTATATGAGCGCAGTAATCTGTACAAGCACGTTACACATTTGTTGTGCTAGAATGAGCCACTCCTAGTGAAACTTATTTGGGTTAATCTGCCAGTACCATCCTTCTTACCCTGTGTTTAGTTTCTCCCCCGTGTAATTCCAGGGTTCCCACTGTTGACTCTGCATCAATAGACAAAGCATAAATAACATATAAACGGAGCTTTAACACTGAGTTCTACAAAATACTTTTGTATTTTGTAGAATTCAGTCTGACAGTTTTGAGGGCAGTTGTGTTGTTTATGTTTTAACACGTCGGCTAGAGATGAGCCCAATAGAATTATGGGGAGCTTTATTATGGGTAAGGGAAAAGGTAAGTCATTGGAAAATGTAATTGCTCTGCACAAATGTTGATAAAAGGGAATATATTGGGGAGAACATAATGATGAGATGGAAGAAATAAACACAGAGGAGAGATAATGTAAGGATGAATGAGAAAGGGAAGTGTTGGGAAAGAAGACAATACACAAGCGGACGGCCACAGGGATGAGGAAGACAATATTGTCAGAAACAGCATCTACTGCCGCTCATCTACTCTATATAATCCCCAGCTGTGTAAAAGAACCTCTGACAACTCACTGGCCCTGCTCCTCCTAGAGTTTCACGTCATACCCAACTTTGAAGGGATACTGTCATGGGAATACACGTGCTTTTCAAAATGTTAATAATTCTGCACTGATATCCATTTTTCAAAAGACAAATGGATTTTTTTATATTTCATTTTGAAATTTGACATGGGGCTAGACATATCGTCAGTTTCCCAGGTGCCCCCAGTCATGTGACTTGTACTCTGATAAACTTCAGTCACTCTTTACTGCTGCACTGTAAATTGGAGTGATATCACCACCTCCCTTCCCCCCCCCAGCCTAACAACAGAACAATGGGAAGGTAACCAGATAGCAGCTCCCTAACACAAGATAACAGCTGCCTGGTAGATCTACATCTACAACAGCACTCAATAGTAAAATCCAGGTCCAACTGCGACACATTCAGTTACATTGAGTAGGAGAAACAACAACCTGCCAGAAAGCAGTTCCATCCTAAAGTGCTGGCTCTTTTTGAAAGCACATGACCAGGAAAAATTACCTGAGATGCAGCTACACACCAATATTACAACTAAAACAATTACACTTGGATTAGGAATTACATTTTTCATGGAAGAGTGAATTCTTTGCAGTGTAATTTAGAAATAAAATCTACACCTTAAAAATCATGACAGTATGCAGGGCACCTCTTATTTCATAGCAAGGTCACTGATATAAGGAAACATTAGCCAATATCTAGGACAGCAAAGAAATGTTTGCCCCAAATCTGACCATAACTGACCTTCAATGTGGGCTTTCAGGTACATCTAGGAGAGCAGATAGACATTCTCCCCAAGATTCACTAATCTATCATTCAGGCTTGGCTCCTCTGGGAGTCACTAGATAAACATTGGAGCACTATTCTTGCTGATATACCTGTTCTGGAGAGCTTCTAGGTGGCTTTTGGTGATGTGGCTTCAGCATGTGCTCTCAATATTATCCTCCAAGAGCTTTCTATAGAGTACAGGACATTATTCAAAGAAATAAGCTTATGGGAAGACCATGTATTATATTGTCTTAAATTCAATTCAATTTTCAGCCTGACTCTTTAGGTTGAGACACTGACCAATCCTGAATGGTAAAATCAGGTTTAGCAAAGGATGATTCTGTTGTACAGATGATCAAAACCCATGGTAACTCTGAGTGTCATCATGGAAACTCTAAATACATCTCTACATACCATAAATTCTGCAAGGGTCACAGTGAAGAAGACATTTCTCTACCATGCTGCAAAAAAAGGGTGGGAACATTCCATGATTAGTTTGGAGAACACTAGGAACCCCAGCACTGAAAGGATTGTATATCATACAAACTTCTTCGTTCCCTGAGTTGGGAGTGTTGGTTCCAAGAGGCTTCATGTATAGTGATGGAAATTGTGATGTTAAGTGAAGAAAAGGAACACTTCTAATCATGCTACAGGGGTTGTGTTGCACTACTCTGTTAATGAAAGAGTAACCACTGTTATATAGTAAATGCAGATTCAAAGTAGTTTATTGTTCCACAACATACCCTCAAATGATACACTAGGCTGTTAAGAAGCTAGAACACAGTACGTGCACCGTATGGTTTTTCTTCTGGATATAATATTGTTCTATCGATCTATCTATTTGTCTATCCATCTATCTATCTCTGTCTCTATCTGTCATCGGTCTAGTTGTCTATCAATCTATCTATCTATCTATCTATCTATCTATCATATATCTATCTATCTATCTATCTATCTATCTATCTATCTATCTATCTATCTATCAATCTATCTATCTATCTATCTATCTATCTATCATCTATCTATCTATCTATCTATCTATCTATCTACCTATCTACCTATCATCTATCTATCTATCTATCTATCTATCTATCTATCATCTATCTATCTATCATCTATCTATCTATCTATCTATCTATCTATCTATCTATTATCTATCTATCATCTATCTATCTATCTATCATCTATCTATCTATCTATCTATCTATCTATCTATCTATCATCTATCTATCTATCTATCTATTATCTATCTATCATCTATCTATCTATCTATCTATCATCTATCTATCTATCTATCTATCTATCTATCTATCTATCTATCTATCTATCATCTATCTATCTATCTATCTATCTATTATCTATCTATCATCTATCTATCTATCTATCTATCTATCATCTATCTATCTATCTATCTATCTATCTATCATCTATCTATCTATCTATCATCTATCTATCTATCTATCTATCTATCATCTATCTATCTATCTATCTATTATCTATCTATCATCTATCTATCTATCTATCATCTATCTATCTATCTATCTATCTATCTATCTATCTATCATCTATCTATCTATCTATCTATCTATCTATCATCTATCTATCTATCTATCTATCTATCTATCTATCTATCTATCATCTATCTATCTATCTATTATCTATCTATCATCTATCTATCTATCTATCATCTATCTATCTATCTATCTATCTATCTATCTATCTATCATCTATCTATCTATCTATCTATCTATCATCTATCTATCTATCTATCTATCTATCTATCATCTATCTATCTATCTATCTATCTATCATCTATCTATCTATCTATCTATCTATCTATCTATCTATCTATCATCTATCTATCTATCTATCTATCTATCTATCTATCTATCATCTATCTATCTATCTATCTATCTATCTATCTATCTATCTATCTATCATCTATCTATCTATCTATCTATCTATCTATCTATCTATCTATCTATCTATCTATCCATGGATGAGTTTTCGTATGTGCTTATAACACTGTTGTTCTCTGTCTCTCTATTTCTTGACATGGGACATAACTACCCTCTGTGGGGCTCTACTTTATTATCCATCATGTGCAAACCATATCTCTCCCCCAAACATGGTTAAACATATGCAATGTTAATTTCCTTGCGTTACACACGGCATGAGCATGATTAGATTCAGAGCAACAAAATCCTGTAAAAAAGCTGACATTTTATACGATACCCATGGGAGAATACTTTCATAGCTGCACAGGAATCCCATCACTACTTAGCAGATCAGTTACTCATTGAATTAACTGAGATTAATGACATCTCTGATGTTTGTAATTTCTGACAATAACAAGTGCAGTGGGGCGAGCGACTACCGGTGCCCTTTAGATCCAAAGAACGGTTATTTGTCCATCCCCATACATACAACTCATACAATACCAGCACTGCTTGGCTCGGGGGCCAGACATAAACCCACGTGAGAAATAAAAACACTTTCCCACAGCTGCAGGGGACAGTTACTCTTATATTTTAGAATACCAACGTGCAACAAATAACACACCATCAGGATTCTTATTGTGGCAGACTGAGAAGTGTGAAACGAGGTGAGTCCACATTCCTTGGCGTTGGTGTTGCACGTGAGAAGGATTAAATGCACGAGGGGGCTCTAGTGACGCGGATGAAAGGAATCCCTGATTTAGGATTTAAAATAAATAAAGTCACATACTATAATAATGATCTGGAGAGGAATCTCCGGAAGCCTTGGTCCCATTAGAGATTAAGTCGATTATATTTTTGCAATAGATTAACACTAATTACATTATCACGTAAAGGTGGCCATAGACATTACAATTACGATCTTTCCTGTGAAGATTGTTCGTTTTCAATACAAACTGTAACAGAATTGTCAGATATAGAGGTAGAAATAATAGAATTCTACCTGTATCTGTGGCCGACATTTGGGTGCCTTCAAAGGCTCCCAATCAAAATTTTGCGGCCAGCCGGATAGACGAGAGTCTTCTGCACTCTGCAGATATTGGTTGCTCTTCTCCCCTGTAGACGCACCGAATATTGTACGAAGCGTGCGTCTATGGCCACCTTTAGTATGGCAACAGGGCTTATAAACATGTTTTACACCTTTTTTTTTGACTGATCCTCTTCTATAAGCATAGTAGTCTCCATTTTTTTTTTTAAAGATGCCGGCCACTGGAGATATCCAGAAAAAGATGCAAAATCTGCCCCTGAACTACAGCTTCTACCATGCCATGGCAGCTGGAAAGTCACAGATTGGTTGTAAAGGGCAAAACAGTTTCAAACCCATTCGTTTTGCACCGTTTGTCATGGTTGCTGCCCATTGGCACATGTTTTTCCCATGAATACAGTGCTGCTTGTATTCATGAGCGGGTGACTGGGGGGGTGGCACATGTCTGTTCCCTTTGCTGTCCTCTGTTCTTACTACCTGTCTATGGTGCAAAATTGCACAAGTGCAGTTGCCAATAGCAACCAAACAGCATTTAGTTTAAAAACTCCCAGTTGTAACTTTATTGTGGCAATAAAGTCACTTCTGGAATGTGGCGTCAATAACGGCAAGAGAATGTGAGTCACTGGGTGTGTAGGTGCAACATGCAAAGAAAACCCTAGACGTAACAGCTCTTGAAGGCAGTCGTTAATCCCAGGGTTCATGTGCACCCTTAGTGCCCTGCACCATGCCCCTTGTGAATAATTTATCAGAGCAGACTAAACGGGCACATTAGTGCCCTTTCAGCTTTGAAGGCTCATTTCCCAACATAATGCAATGCACAAACACCAATTGTCTTTTTTACTCCCAGTGTAATTGCATCAGCCCCTGAGATCCACTGCTAGATGGGTGTGCTGCACAACTATGGATGCAATTTATCAATCATTTTCGTAAATCGCACACAAGTTATTAGAATGATGTAGTGTCTGGTGCACAGGGGCATTTACTTATAGCAAGTCAGTTGCATCTAATGGCACAACCCTATAAGCAGGGCCGTTTCGGGGGGTCCTTGCCACCCTGAAGCGATCTTTTTGATGCCATCCCCCCTCACACCTGGTGCATACCATTTTTAACACTGGTGGGGGCCACATCCCCATTGCGGACAGCACAATTGCACTCTCTCCACCAGCAGGGCCAAAATTCTGATTTAAAAATAGGAATTTGGTGTCTTGAAGTTACCAGAAGCAACTTTTTTTCCCTAGTCGAGTTTCTCAGACTGACATTAATATGACGAATCTGTTGAGTCAAAAACCAAATTTTTCACAAATACTTGCCCTTACCCACCCGGAGTGCATGCAACAGAAGGCTACTACACACACTGCCTGCAGGGAATAAGAGGGAGCACTGGTTATTGTAAGGAATGGATGATGATGATGCAGGGAAAAGAGGATACACAGAGAGGAGTGCTGGAGGCCATACTGTCCGAGAGATACTGCAGAATACTCCATAAAGGGAACATTGTTAGAGAGGCACATGATACAACAGCCCATCTGATAAACTCCCTCTCTTTGATCATGAGACCCACCAACGACACAGTGCAAACCTCATGTGAATTTGATTTCTGTGCATCGTCATACTTAGCTCCGGACCCAGCAGAAAGGTCCCATACAGTAAGTACACCATGGACTACTGCATCACAAGCCAGTTAACCCCACTGTATGAGAGAAAACCCAAAGCATCCAGAGAAACCAACACAGAACATACAAACTCATAATTTACATCTGAAACGTAGGACGCCAGTGTTGTCAAGCAGCATCAACCCCCGAGCCATCCATATAAACTGAATTTTGCACTTTTACCGGAATTACTTCAGCTTCACCTCCCTACAACCCAAGAGGTGTTTATAGAGCATGTCCTTTAAGACCTGAGGCTTAAAATACAATTGAAATTTTTGGGCCTCGAACAGTAAACAATAAAGCCTTATGCAAAGACATTTGCAGTTCTGTTCAACAGATATTTTATATGTATCATCCACCCTATTCTAATCCATTATAAGGTATTAATGGAACAGCTTACACTCCAATTCAACATTAGATGAATGAATAGGGTTTGTGCTGAACATACTTTTTGCCTGTTGTTTTAATTAAGAGATATCTATGGTTTCTGTTATTTCTGGCACTAAACACTACTATGAAGCCAAGTTTCACTTCGGTATCTCCAGGTCCCAAAGAACTTCAAAGGAGCTGATAAAACTAATTACCGATAGGGATGAGCAAAATATTTTGCCTCGTTGCGCCAAGAAAAAACGCCCATGGACTTAAAAAAATGTCACACGGTTTTAAAATATTGCATGGGTTGAAAAATTGCGGGGCGGAAAACCACGCATTGGCTTCAATGAAGTTGGCAAATATTTTTGCTGTGAATTTTTGGCAAAGCGAAATGGGTCAGTTTTGCCCATCACTAATTTACCAATCCACCGAGAAGCCCCTGTTGATGAGCTGCTCAAAGGCTACAGCCAGACAAGGTGGAATCTGCTCCTCCACTGCTACTTACTGTATCTACTTACTGTAGATAAGTGAGTGGTACATAGGGAGCACTAAACTAATTGCCCTGTTGTTAAAGGAAGGGGGTAGTATGTTCAGTGAATATACATATATACTTTCACATTGAATTTCTTTCAATTAAACCATTGGCAGAATGTAATTTCAACACTGAATTTCAAGTCCTATTTACAGCAAAGATGTTTCAAAGTTTGCTGGCCCTTTACAGGTTTCATAAAATACATTTCTTTACACAAAGTAGTCTAGAGGTGTGGTGTAGAGGTGTAGTCATTAAATTGTAGAATTCTACATTTTATTATTATTGCAAACAGTTTCACTCTTTAATGTGTTCAAAGCCATACAATATTTGATGGGCTCCAATAGCTCAGCTCCATGCTATATGATTTGTTCTGCAGACAAAACATCAGATATTTGGGAAATATCTGAAAGAAATGGATTTATTATTGACATTTTTAAAGGGATGTAACTAAGGGGGGGTGACCCCAAAGGTGTCAGTGAACAAGTTTGATTGGTACGTTGGGCATTATGTTGTGACCTCTAGACTTTGGCCAAAGATCATCTATATTTAGTTGTTGTATGTTGACTATTCATGACTTGGGGGTTATGCACAAAGATGGCAAATGTTATTTCAGGCCATAAAATGCTTCAGCAGGTAACTGGTTATGTGTGCAGTTTCATCGTGTTAAGAAATATATCAACAAACCTTGGTTGGTTTGACTTGATGGCCTCGGTCCAAGTCTTTTCCATTATATGCCTTATTGTATTTATCTCCTTACTCTTCAACCTTTAAGGTGAACACATTTGTGATCGTATAAAATGAAAAGTTCTATTAATGTCCCAAAAATATATTTTTCTTAGGCCAAGAACGATTTGGAAACATGACAAGAGTCTACTACCGAGAAGCAGTCGGTGCGTTTATCGTCTTCGACGTCACAAGGCCGGCAACCTTTGAAGCGGTGGCAAAGTGGAAGGAGGATTTAGACTCAAAACTGACTCTTTCAAATGGGGTGCCGGTATCAGCTGTGCTTCTAGCCAACAAATCTGACCAGGGAAAAGATAATTTTAAGAACCATTTCAACAGAATGGACCAGTTTTGCAAGGAACATGGTTTTGTCGCTTGGTATGAAACGTCTGCAAAGGTACGTGAACACTGGCATAGTGTATAGGCATGACACTTTCATTATATGTGTATCTCCAGCATTGTCATGCCTCTAGCCATTGTAAAGCTTCAAACACTCTTTGTTGGCCATTGGCTTAGCATGATGCTGCTCTTACAATAGCCAAAAAGGTAAAAGGTTGGACAAAGTTGCTTTATTAGTTATTTTAAGGTACAACTACGATAAGATTGGTTGGCCCCGGGGGGCTGCTTTCTCAGGGGCCCCTGCTGCAAAGCCCTCTCTGGACCCCTGCCCCAGCCGGGGCCCACCGGATTTTTTCCCTTTGTTCGTGGCTGATTGCTTTAGGGGTATGTATGTTACTATGTTACCAATTTCAAGTATCACTACTGAAATTACAAACAGGACTATAGCCCATGAGTTGTATTCTCTGCTATTTCAGCGGACAGAGTAGAAGACATCACAGCCATTTAAAGTACCCATTTACTTAAATCTGCAATTTTTTAGGCTGGATAGGGGTAGTTCCAGTGCTTGCGTCCCCTTTCAAATGTATGGCAAAAGGCATTGGCAGATTGGGGCATTTTTCCACCATCTACCAGAGCATAAATCCGTATGCCTCAGCCTCAGGGTAACAAGTGCCTACAGACTTTATCATAATTATTATTTTTACATTGCTTCCATAGTCACAGACATAATTAGACCCATTGGAATGCTGGCCTCAAAGCTTTATAAGAACTGATCTAATGCAACCCAGGAATCCTGCATTGAGAAAAATATTTTAATTTGCTTGGTATAAACAGTTTCTGTACTTATCCCCCCCCCCCCCAGTCTCTGCACTTTTTAATACTTGCACATTAATCAAGGATTCCAACAAAATACATGGGAATAACTGTCGTTTTAATTTGTGTTGCTTGGTAAGCTAGAAATGTTCACAAGTATGGTGTAACAGATTTGTCGTTATTGTTAATAGTAAACTAATGGACTTGTTTACCATGGTAAGGCAGGTGAAATACTGGCAGGGGCAAATATTGGCAAAGAAACGTGGCAGTCAAAACTCAAAATAAGTACTGAAGAATACCCTCCAGGTGCCCTCTGAAATTTTGAATCTAAATCCAAGGATCCCCAGAGAACGGGGAAGGGGGATTTCTATGCAGCAGAACCCGCATTCCAGACCCCTTGTGCCCTCCAGCAACCGTGGGCTCTGCTTCCTCTATTGTTATGCAGCCAGTGGCCTCTACATCAGTGGTATAACTAGCAAGGGACAGGGCCGGGCACAGCCCCCCTCATGGAATCGATCGCCTGCCCCCAGCAAGTGCAACAAAAATATTCCCTCTGCCCTGTGCCTGTGAAATGACATCCCCTGCACCTCCGGTAGTTACCTCACTACCCTACATTTCACCCCAAGCAGGCTGTAGAGTTCATTTACAACATGCAGGACAAGATGCAAAGTACAAAGGATGGGAGCAGTAGAATTGGTACAGGTCTGTGTTTGCCTCTTGTTTATAGAGCGTTCTGCAGTCAGGCCTGGCTTTGTACAAAGGCCACAAAGGCCCAGGCCTATTGCTGCAGAATTTTAGTGGGGTGGCATCAGGCCTGGATTGGGAGTCAGAAAAGGCCCTGCCATTCCAAGTACACAGAGGCCCAAACAGCTACCTACTTTCCATGGAACCATACAGCAGCCCCTCTGGCATTTGCCAGAACCCACAGATTGCCAGTCCGGGCCTGGGCGGCATGCGGCCCAACCACACCCACATTGGTTTAGAAGCACTGGGGATTTGCAGGCGATACAATAGTTTTTAACATTTCCTATGCACCAATCCCCAGTACTCTGGACCCGATGCTGAAATAGGGTTGCCACCTGTCCGGTTTTGACCCGGAAGGGCTGCCTGGGCCAAAACCAATACGGATTAAGGGAAACCGGGCATGATTCCCCATGATTGACATGGCGATTGGCCGATCGCCGCCTTATTGACATCACTGTCCCGTTGCGTCACGGCCCCGCCCCCTGCCCAGTCTCCACTGGGGGAAAAGGTGGCAACCTTATGCTGAAAATAGGGGAGGGGACGGGGTGATGAACAGCAGCGGTGCCCGCTATGTAAAGCCGTCCCTGTCTGCAGTGCTCTGTACCTGCAAGTTCACCTGAGACAGAATTGCTCTTTAAATGAGAAGCCTGAGCACTTTTCTACTTCAGTTCAGGGTCTATCCAAATTACCCATAATAATTTCAGGGGTTCCCTGTGCAAGTTGCTGCAATGAGTGTTTGCACCAGTTGAATCACACTCAAAGACATTTATTGACAGCCGCTTCCCTGGCATACCCAAAGTGCTGCTTCTGCACAGGATTGGACTGGGCCAGTGGGACACCAGGAATAAACCCAGTGGATCCGGCCCTCATTGATCCTCGCTGACCCATGCCCATTCCTCCATCATCAGCCGCCCCCTGAAATAAAGGAGTATCGGCGCATGATAAGACACAGCAATTTGGCATGAAGGGGATTTGGGTTTGGTCAGAAGTTGGAAGGGGGCCACTGGTTGCAGCCTCTGTTGGCCCCCAATACTCTAGTCTGAAGCTGCCTCTGCAACTAGTTCCAGATTCACCAAATGGGAGCAAAACTTGTATTGACTCATACTGATACTTTTGGTTCAAGTTCCACTGCACACAATTGCTGGAATGTTTCACAATAAGATATTATGGTGGGCAAAATGCATGCTAGATTGCTCTTTGCATGTAGAGCTGCTTGGACCAATGAAAACCCTAGCATGGTAGTCTTGTGACCATCACAGCTAATAAGTGTCGTCTCTGAAACTGCGAAACTGTATAGAATGTTTGTGATGTGAATAAAACAGCTAATTTGTGGATAATTCCGTTCATCTTTATGGCAGAAACTGCATCTCTGTTGAGCAGCTTATAAAGGAAAATCAATCTTTTCATTAACGTTTCGCAGATAAATCTATTATTTAATCTCTTAATGTCCAGAAATAGAAATAGGCTTCTTCTGTCCCATTACAAAGGAGAAAAAGGATTTTAGAGGGAAGGCAATGAAGATGAATAAAAAGCTACATTAAATGTGATAGCATTTGGATCCAGAATTCTATCACATGACATATAATCACATTTCCAGCGCAGCAAAAAAGAATAACTGGATTTATTCGATTGTAAAAATATTGTGTTGACTCGAGATATGTAAATAATGGGGCCAGCGCTGCCTGGGAATTAGCTGCCCAATCGAATTACTCAAACAGGTCACTCCCATCAATTATAAATATAATTCAATCGAAGGTTGAGATTTAGAGAATTCTTTGTATTGCCCAATAATACCGTCAATCAGTATCAACTTTAGTATCCAACACTTAATAAATGATTTATGTTTCAAAGTGCAGTGCAGAAATGAAATAGTCCCCATAAATTAATTATCATATGAATTTGATAAAATAATTAATTAGAAATTGTCCACCCTGGTAAGCAGGGTTCTTTTTTCTCTTCTTACCCATATTGTTAAACATATCATACTGACCAAGGTCAGACCTTTGCCACAATCTAAAGGATAAAACTACTTTAAATCTATTACCAAGGGTGTCTCTTGTTGCTTTTTTTGATAATAACTATGTTAGTCACATTTATGTGCTAGGTTACTTTACAGTAATGTTCTAGGCTAGCTAACTTGCATTAATGCACTAGGTTATTTAATTCTAGCAATGCTCAAGGGTATCTGCCTTACAGTAATGTGCTACATCTTATGCTCATGTTCTTGAAAGGACCATAAATACAGATGAAGCCATTGGGATTTCACATTTTGTTGCACCATGCCCAGACACCATTTTTTAGTGCTAAGTCTAGATCAGTGATCCCCAACCAGTAGCTCATAAGCAACATGTTACTCTCCAACCCCTTGGATGTTGCTCCCATTGGCCTCAAAGCAGGTGCTTATTTTTAAATTCCAGGCTTGAAGGCAAGTTTTAGTTGTATAATAACCATATGTATTGCCAAATAGAGCCTCCTGTAGGCTGCCAGTCCACATAGGGGCTACCAAATAGCCAATTACAGAACTTATGAGGCACCCCAAGAACATTTTTCATGCTTGTGTTGCTCCCCAACTTCTTTTACTTCTGAATGTTGCTCATGGGTTCAAAAGGTTTGGGATCCCTGGTCTAGATGGTGCTAGAGAGAATTGTTTCTGTATATTGCTTCTGTTTGACTAAGGATATTTCACTCTAGTACTATATAGAGGCAGGACTTAGGACTAAAAAATTACACGGTGCAACAAAATCTGAATCTCAATGGCTTCATCTGTAGATTTGGTCTACAGTTGACACATGCTGCCCCAGGCGCGGGCGCTGGGTGCCTATACAATAGATACAGTCCTAGTTCTAGGCTAAGTAACTTACAGTAGTTTGCTACTTGCCTATAGTGACATGTAATGTCCTTTGTTTAGTTGCCTTGCAATAACGATCTAAGTTAGCTTGCAGTAATGTACTTAATTAGTGCCCTCAGCTGACATGCCTAGATTGCACCTCTATATAGTTTGCTAGGTTGGTTGAAGGTTAGTTGCATTTTAGCAATTGTCCCCAACCCCTTGGATGTTGCTCCCAGAGGTCTCAAAGCAGCTGCTTATTTTCGAATTCCTGGAGGCAAGTTTTGGTTGTATAAAAACCAGGTGTACTGCCAAACAGAACCTCATGTAGGCTTCCAGTCCACATAGGGGCTACCAAACAGCCAATCACAGCCCTTATATGGCACCCCCAGGAACTTTATACATGTTTTTTTTATTTTTATATTTGAATGTGACTCATGGGTAAAAAAGGTTGGGAACCTCTCGTCTAGGTTATATGCCCTATAATGATGTTCTACTTTAGTTACTATGTAGTTATGTGTTCAGTTTGAACCTTACAGCAATATGCCAGTTTAGTGCCATAAACTAATGTTCTAGGTTACCTGTCATGCAATAAGGTTCTAGGTTACCTGTCATACAGTAATGTTATAGGTTAGCATTGGTACACTAATGTCTTTGATTAACTGGCTTACTATGTGTAGGGACCCTGAGATTTGGGTTAAATTACTCAGGCAGTTCCCCTGTAGTATGTGGACACCTAAGGGTCCTTTAGTTAACTCAGGCAGCTATGTCCCTTGCTGGGTCCACATTAGTTCATGGAGTTTGTCCACTAGATGGCACTGTTTGTCAATATAAAATGGTTTAGCACCATGCGGTCTGGGTCTGTCCTGGGACTTTGCCTCACTGAGAGGTACTACAGGTCCAGGTCTGCTGGGAAAGTTAGTTAAGTGTAAGATAGTGATAGTAGTACAGTAATAGTCGCTCTAGGAGTGAAAGTCAGCACAGGGTAGCTAGTGAGCAGATGTGGCTCCAACGAGGAGAGATAGTGGGGTTACGACCCCGTGGTATTTGAACCACTAGAGCAGGGACTACAGTGGGTGAGTTGAGGACCAGATAGGATACCAAGACCCAAGACCCCAGGCTGAATACAGTGGGTGAGGATACAAGATCTCAGGCTGAGAAACCCATGTCTTATTGCTTCACCAGAGGGATAGTGCCCAGTGAGAGTGGCAACTATTCCCCAAGTCTATTGTTGCTGTAACTTTGAGAAATATTGAATATTAGTACGTCTGCTGTACCTTGTACCCCCTGGAGGGAATATTGCTGTTTGAAGCTATTCTATGATTACTGTGAACATCAAAGTGCTTGTGAACTACTACCTTGCCACTGTTCTCTGTAAATAAACCAGTTATAGTTTACTGCAAAGAACCTGTCTGGCTGAATATCCTGCTGCATTTACCCACACCAGGTACCGGGAGTCTGCAGGGAGTTGCAGGGGTACACTGGGGGTCTGGGCACACTACAAGCAGTTTTAGCCTGGTCACACATCGCTTTAATACACAGCAAAAGTACACTCAAGGGTGTGCTACATATGCAATATACTTGGCTGGTTGCATTAAGGTGGCAAAAAATTGACAACCTGTACTCCAACGCCTTGTGGAACCATACACACGCTTAAGCCACCGTAGTATTGTCCTGTTCATTTAGGTGAGATCCCCTTAAAGGGTCACAATAGCAGGAATTGTATAGGATATGCTGCTCCTCTTCACGTTTTTTTGGACAGTGGATGGATCCATTAGGACAGATAAGCAATAATCCACCAGGATTATCTGTTGGAAAGGCCCCGCTACTGGCCATATATGCCCAAATGATTAGTTAAACTGGCAACCAAATCTAGGAATGTGTGGACAACTTTTCAGTAATGTTCTAGGTTGTAATGTTCTAGCTGTCAGGACAGTTCGTACAGTTAGGTCCATAAATATTTGGACAGACAACTTTTTTTTCTAATTTTGGTTCTGTTCATTTCCTCAATGAATTTTAAATGAAACAACTCAGATGCAGTTGAACTGCAGACTTTCAGCTTTAATTCAGCGGGTTGAACAAAACGATTGCATAAAAATGTGAGAAACTAAAGCCTTTTTTAACACAATCACTACATTTCAGGTGCTCAAAAGTAATTGGACAAATTAAAAAACTAAAATAAAATGTTAATTTGTAATACAGCCTGAAGTCTTGAACTCATGGACATCACCAGATTCTGGGTTTCGTCCTGTTTAATGCACTGCCAGGCCTTTACTGCAGTGGCTTTCAGTTGCTGTTTGTTTGTGGCCTTTCTGTCCCAAGTTTAGTCTTCAACAAGTGAAATGCAGCTCAATTGGGTTCAGATCAGGTGACTGACTTGGTCATTCAAGAATATTCCACTTCTTTGCTTTAATAAACTCCCGAGTTGTTTTGGCTGTATGTTTTGGGTCATTATGAAACACTTCCAATCAATGTGAGTGAATTTAACTGGATTTGAGCAGACAGTGTCTCTGAAGAGCTCACAATTCATTCTTGTGCTTCTGTCCTGTGTCACATGATGGATAAACACTAGTGTCCCAGTGCCACTGGCAGCCATGCAGCCCAAGCCATCACACTGCCTCCAAAATGTTTTATACATCATGTGCTATGCTTTGGATCATCAGCTCTTCCACTCCTTCTCCATACTTTTTTCTTGCCATCATTCTGGTAGAGGTTGATCTTGGTTTCATCTGTCCAAAGAATGTTTTTCCAGAACTGTGCTGGCTTTTTTAGATGTTTTTTAGCAAAGTCCAATCTAGTCTTTCTATTCTTGATACTTACAGTATGAGTGGCTTGTACCTTGCAGTGCACCCTCTGTATTTACTTTCATACAGTCTTCTCTTTATGGTAGACTTGGATATGGAGACTCTTCCTCCTGGAGACTGTTGTTCACTTGTTTGGCTGTTGTGAAGGGCTTTCTCTTCACCATGGAAATGATTCTGTGATCATCCACCACTGTTGTCTTCTGTGGACGTCCAGGTCTTTTTGCGTTGCTGAGTTCACCAGTGTTTTTTTTCTTTCTCCGGATGTACCAAACTGTAGATTTTACCACTCCAAATATTGTAGCAATTTCTCGGATGGGTTGTTTCTGTTTTTGCAGCTTAAGGATGGCTTGTTTCACCTGCATGGAGAGGACCTTTGACCGCACGTTGTCTGTTCACAGCAAAATCTTCCACATACAAGTACCCCCCCCTCAAATCAACTCCAGGGCTTTTATCTGCTTCATTGATAATGATATAACAAAGGAATTGCCCCCACCTGCCCATGAAATAGCCTTTGAGTCAATTGTCCAATTACTTTTGAGCCCCTAAAATGAAATGATTGTGTTTAAAAAAGGATTTAGTTCCTCATATTTTTATACAATCTTTTAGTTCAACCCACTGAATTAAAGCTGAAAGTCTGCAGTTCAACTGCATTTCATTTAAAATGTATTGTGGTAATGTACAGAACCAAAATTAGAAAAAAAAGGTATCTATGTCCAAATATTTATGAGCCTAACTGTATATATAGGCACCCTTGTCCAGGATTGCAGTTTTAGTGGGGCAGCGTTGGGTGCCTATATACATTTAAAAGAATTATTTGTACACACTGTTAAAAGTTAAAAAAAAATACACACCTCACTTAGGCCTACCAGCTACTGTATCTCTAGTATTCCAGTTGTAGCCTAGATTTGTTCATACGGTGTAGCATGCAGTGCCAGGGTTCCCAGTAGGTAACATCTGCATTAACCAGGTAAGTACAAGGTTTCCTTGGCATGTTACTCCTTAAAGGAACAGTAACACTAAAAAATGTAAAGTGTTCTAAAGTAATACAAATGTAATGCACTGTTGCCCTTTTCTGGTACAACTGGTGCATTTGTTTTAAAAAATCTACTATAGTTTATATAAACAAGCTGCTGTGTAGCCATGGGGGCAGCCATTCAAGCACAGGATACACAGTAGATAACAGATAAGTACTACTATAGTTTATATAAACAAGCTGCTGTGTAGCCATGGGGGTAGCCATTCAAGCACAGGATACACAGTAGATAACATATAAGTACTACTATAGTTTATATAAACAAGCTGCTGTGTAGCCATGGGGGCAGCCATTCAAGCACAGGATACACAGTAGATAACAGATAAGTACTACTATAGTTTATATAAACAAGTTGATGTGTAGCCATGGGGGCAGCCATTCAAGCACAGGATACACAGTAGATAATAGATAAGTACTACTATAGTTTATATAAACAAGCTGCTGAACAGCAATGGGGCAGCCATTCAAGCACAGGATACACAGTAGATAACAGATAAGTACTACTATAGTTTATATAAACAAGCTGCTGTGTAACCATGGGGGCAGCCATTCAAGCACAGGATACACAGTAGATAACAGATAAGTACTACTATAGTTTATATAAACAAGTTGATGTGTAGCCATGGGGGCAGCCATTCAAGCACAGGATACACAGTAGATAATAGATAAGTACTACTATAGTTTATATAAACAAGCTGCTGAACAGCAATGGGGCAGCCATTCAAGCACAGGATACACAGTAGATAACAGATAAGTACTACTATAGTTTATATAAACAAGCTGCTGTGTAACCATGGGGGCAGCCATTCAAGCACAGGATACATTTATATAAACATTTACTGTTCCTTTAAATCACACTCAGTTGAAGGTTATAGAATTCATGTCCTGATTGGGTCAGGGGCAGTTTCTCTGGATTTCGGTGACAGACTGGACTGGTGCAATGTGGGTAAAAAAGTATGACAAACCATTCCTATTTTTTTGGTCTTTCCACTCATTTAGAAAACAAGCCCTAATGTATTGAGTTCTGCATTCATTTATAGACTGATTTTCAATGAGTTCTGATCCAGCATTCTCCTTTTAAGAACTTTCTCCCAAATTCTTTCAGAATGTACCTCATTAGGATATAATTGCTCAGCTTCGGTATTAGTTTCTATAGCTCATGGAGAGCACTTCTGTCGCACTCTGTGAAATCAGTCCTCTGGGCAAATTGTAATATGTACGGAATCTCTGCTTTGAAATCTCCCAAATTGGTTTTCTAACCACTAAGCAGCAATAAAAATCAGAATGATGCAAATATCTGTCCCCAGTTTTGCAAATATTTATTGGGATTTTGTAGATTTAGATCCCTCGTTCTTTTTGCTTAGTGCTTCCTAAGTTCCATGTGTGCCCCTGGGTTGGGAATCATTTTAATTCATGTATGTGCTTTACAGGAAAGGTCTGTCCATTTCTTCTTGTTTATAAAATGCCTGTTTTGGACAGTGTTGGAGCAGATGTGCATCCTGGGAGAATAAGTTGGGCAGAATTAAGGTGGCCATTCACAGGCCAATAAAATGCTTTTAGAACCTTAATGATCAACCTGATGGCCTACCCAACCAATATTTGGCCAAAAGTTGGCCAGATATCTATCAAGAAGGTTGGAATATGACCTTGGCAAGACTTATATTGGAATGTCAAAGCAGTAATCTCTCATTAGTTCTCCTTCGATTTATAATCTGAATCGGGAGACCAGAAACGATTGGATGATTCCAATTTGACCCAGTCTCGCATGTTTGGCGGCCAGTAATGCAGGACCAGGATTACAGATGGAGAGGAGCCGAGGAGCTAGAGAGAGAGAGAGATTTCTTTCAGTTGGGGTAGAACAATAGGCTTGAGCTGAGACAAGGGAGAGGATTGAAGCAGAGTTTAGGTATTTTTGGGTGATTAGTAATTTAGAAGTGGGAAAAAGCATTAGGCCCAGAAGGGACTTGGACATAGACATTGCTGATGTTTGGGTGGCAAAGATAATTCAGATATAGATGTGGCTGGCAAAAGACAAGATAAAAGCAGTGATGGGACATTAGAGACCTTAGACACCTTCCCTCCATTAACTGTCGGCTCTTATTGCTCTGTTTTCAGTACAGGAGGCGCAGGTGGTTGGCAACACATTGGCATCCTCTGGCACATCCCTAGTTTGAATGCTATTCAGAACATACAAGCCTGGAGTGCCAGCGGATGCAAGGAATTAAGGAGCCCTGTACCTTTCACCTGCTTATAGCAAATAATAAGAATTAGGGTTCCTTGAAGATCAATGGCAGGGATACTGTTTTTTGCATGGGGATCTAAGGCTGGAAGGGCCCTTGCGACAAATCATTAATAAACAATACCCTAAAGCTGAATGTAGGTGAGTGGATTCTGCAGAAGATAAAGAAAATGACTCCACCTAGCCTGCTGATAAATAACCAGCAAAGAGGCGCTCATGCACATTCAGCTCATTATGAATTGCTAAAAGAATATATTCATGATGAATGGTTTCAGCACGACTAGACAATGAAGTAAATGTAGAATTACAAGACCAAGCTCCTCATTTATCAACACAACGATGTCGACTGCAAAACAATAATGATTCTGTGATTTATTGATACAGTGCAGTCGCCATTTCCAGAATATTCAACCTTTCAGGCTTGGATATTTTTCTTTTAATGGAAAATTAGCTGAATATCTGGTGCAGATCATCCTGTTGCTGAACCACTTATTTGCCGATTAATCCCTAATGGTTCTGTGCTTGCTCAGTTAAGGACAGAGGTGTGACATTGCACATGTGCACTTATCAATAGTAATAGGAAATAACTGAGCAGGGTACACAGGTCTCTGGCAAGTCTGATCCAGCTTGGAGGGTCCGTGGATGGGGATTGGCCTAGGGTGGTCATACACAGGGAGATCTGCTCTTTTGGTGATGTCGCCAAATAAGCAGATCTCTCCCCGATATGCCCAGATTGAGGTGGCCGATATCAGGCTGATCCGATTGTGGGCCCCAGGGCCCAACATTCAGATCAGAATGTAGGCAAAAAGGGCTTTCGGATCGCAGGACTGCATCAATGAACATAGGCGGCCGTGATCTGACGGGATTTTTTACCCTGCCCGATCAACATCTGGCTGACTTTCAGCCAGATATCGATCAGGGATGCCCATCGGATGACCCCGTACACTGGCCAATAAGCTGACAATTCGGTCTGTTGGCAGCTTTTATCGGCCCGTGTATGGGGGCTTTTAGGCCATAGACTGAGATATCATAAAAGGGGTAAGTAGGCATGTAGCAAGAAGAAAAAGAGTGCATATGGCATGGACTGTAAAACTACCAGGGATCCATACCATCAGGATGTTGGTAACACAAATTGTATTGGGTGAGTACGAAATTCTTAGTTTGTATTATGTGTTTTGCTGCTCAATGCATCATTGTTTCAGAATAGGTTGAAGCAGTCGTGCGCCATTCCATTAAACACTTACTGTACTCTTACTGTATTCTAATAATAATTGTTGGAAATATGATTTGGTCCATGGTAACCTTACATAAGTGGAGGAGCTGTAGATCTTTCATAATTAGAATCAGCAATAAAAATTATCTTAGCCTGGAGCCTTCTATTCCACTGCAATGAACAACAGCTTCTTCTTCTCTCTTTGTACAGGAAAATATAAATATTGATGAAGCCTCCAGATGCCTCGTGAGCCACATAATCGCCAGTGAGAGTGATCTAATGCAGCCCGTGGAACCCGACATTGTAAAGCCCCAAATGAATTCTTCCAAGATTCTTCCAAGTTGTTCTGCTTGCTTTAAGTCCTAGGAGCTGCTCTTCTGCACCTTTGTTAAATAAAGAGGCCAATAAATGCTTTCTGCTTGGTAAATTCGTGTTTTTTTATTAATGTTTCGCCTTCAGCTGATAATATGAGGAAAGGGGTCATTTACGTAACTGTTTGATAAAAAGATGAAATGGATGAAAGCTGAAATTTGCAACATTAAGTTGTGTCCAAACATGCTCCTGCACTTTCATATAGGTGGAAATTACATCCATCCTAACTCATCTAATGAATGGAGCTCAAGTATACTGATGCTGGAACTACCTCCAGCCTAGACTCCTCCATCCCAGAAAATGGGGCACGAAACGCGTCAGTAGTTGATGCACTGTACTAGTCTGGATGGCTTTGAATGTAATTATTAAATAAAGGAATTAAGATTTTTTTTGGTCCTGGAGATAACGTGTTTCAATTAGAGTATTTTCATATATAAGTGAAGTAGCTCCAGGATTCCAACAGTGGGTTACATTCATGGGCATACCATACTTGCACACAGCACCACTTCTGAAATGATGGTGGGCTGAGCCACACCAGAAGATCCTCTGGTAATCTGAAAAGCCAGTCCTACCCTGTCTTTTAACTGAAATATCCATGGAATATTATAAATAATAATGTTTTATACTTGGATATTTCACCCCCTTTTTGATAACCTATGCTCTTATTGAATATCAGCTGTTATCAGGAACAGATGGTTAATATATTAGCAGACATAATGGCCAGAACTAGGGGTAGGCATCAGAGGTGGCTGCTTAGTGGCAAGGGCTGGAGGGAAGACCTGGTGAAGGGCATTGTTGCTTTGCAGCTGGCACAAGAGTAGGTAAATGAGAAGTTGACAGCAGAGGTGGTAGTGAGTGATAGAGAGTGGTGGGATGGATGGGAGTCATAGAGTGGTGGGATGGATGGGAGTCATAGAGTGGTGGGATGGATGGGAGTCATAGAGTGGTGGGATGGATGGGAGTCATAGAGTGGTGGGATGGATGGGAGTCATAGAGTGGTGGGATGGATGGGAGTCATAGAGTGGTGAGATGGATGGGAGTCATAGAGTGGTGGGATGGATGGGAGTCATAGAGTGGTGGGATGGATGGGAGTCATAGAGTGGTGGGATGGATGGGAGTCATGCCTTGGACACTTATACAACTTGGACCAGCACTGTCAGGTATTGGCTTTGACCCAGGTCTATATACAGTTACAGACAAAACATCAGACAGTAAATGCTAACTTTAAATGATTACTATGGGTTACTAGAACAGTAGCAATATTGGAATCTCATTACATTATCACCATAAAGTAGATCTAACCAGTGCTGTCCAAATTTACCCATGTGTAGGGTCAGATATAAACCTGATTCTATCAAAACAATGATGTTCTACACATTAGATGGGTCATGATGATGGAATTGCATTTGGGATCCTTCCCTACAGTCAGTTGCTGGTAAAGATCCTTCATTAAAGAAGAAACTCAACCCCCCAATTAAGAAAAGCTCTTACCTACTAAACTAGATAGTCTACCCTCCCTGCTTCCCCTCCTTATACTTCAATAGCCTTGAATATGTCCCTAAAATATTTCTCACCTAGCAGTGCGGAGTAAGCGCAACAGAGCTTGTGGGCACCATCTTCTGGATCGCCAATGTTCATCTGTAGTAGAGCCCCATATTGGCGAATCTGCGGTTGGAGCAGTCTTCCAGTTCGTACCGACTGCACATGCTCCAAAAGTGCTGGAAATTGCAGAAGCGGACCCGAATTGCTGTAGAGGACCCGAAGATATCTGAAGAGGACCTGAAAAATCGAACATCTGGAAGATGGTGCCCACAAGCTCCACTGCCCTTACTCTGCATTGATAGGTGAGAAATATTTTAGGGACATTTTCAGGGCTATTGAAGTTTGCAATGGGGAAGCAGGGAGGGGGGACTATCTAGGTTAGTAGGTAGGGGCCTTTCTTCATGGAAGGTTGAGTTCTCCTTAACGCTCCTTGCGTTCCCATATAGTTGCACGTGGCGCTGTTCAGTCCTTCCTGCCTTCCATTCCAAATTGACTCCTGACCAGGCGGTAGCTTTAGGGTTTGTGCCCAGCATCGATTGGCTCTGCACACTTGTGCCTATCGGGCACATCACTCACACAGTGAACACTGGAAATAATTCCAGATGGAATTTTGCTCAATTGGGTCCAATTTGTGTCAAAATTTACTTAATTTTGGTGAATCTAATGCATTTGTACCAGGAGCATAGCCTGCAATGATGCTGGAATTATGGGAAAAACTGTTGCATTTTTGCAAAAAAACACGGCAATTACACTCAAAATTGTTTGTTTGCTCTATTAGTTTGCAGACGTAAATGAACTTTTAGATCTTAAACACTGGAGACTTTGAGGCTAGAGACTAATGAGACATCTGCAGTGGTGTAACTAATGAAACAGCAGACCCTGTGACTGTGGGGTCAACTTTATTGCAGGTCGCCGTCTCCAGCCATTTATACACTACCGGTTGCTCATTTACAGTTGGCCGGCCCAAACGGGGTTAGGCTTCAGCAGGAACATCCCAGGGGGTGGCCTGAACTGATCAAGGTACACAACTGGACCTCTAGACTGAAGCCTTGGACTAGTGTACCTAACAAATTACAATCATGTAGAGCAGGTTTATGGCCTACAATGGTTTTATTAATATAAAGTCAACAGAACACAGGAGATTATATTTTATATATTAATACCTAGTTCTCCATTTGTCTTCCTGTCAACCTTGTGCTCCTGCCCAATAACATTTGGAGGACCCTGGATGGAAACGCACATCTTGTTTCCTTATAAATAAATATCAGGCTGTAGTATTCCTTGAATTACATTTGTAAAATACATTTGTTAGACTCTATCAACCACACTTACAGGGAGCATTGATCTTGCTGATGTATCACAATGTGTAGCGCAAGACATACAGTCTAATGAATCCACTATTCTAACACAAGGCAATGAACTTTGTCAATGTCACCATGAACCACAGTAATTATGATGGATGACTAATAGGGTGGAATACAGCAGCTGAGCTCAGCATATTTATAAAGAAATAAATGGCATCCAGTAGCCACATCACATCAGTTCAGCTGGGTTACATCCCCAATATGAATGCATATGAACATCAGGGTAGATAATATTTGAATTAAGGACATGTTGGATTTTGGGCATTTATTGGGCTGAGGCCACACATGGGTTTGGTGCCCAAGGAGCATTTCCACTAACTGCTCAATAAACACTACGATTTACTGTAGCCTCATGGATTGCACCGTTCAACACCAACGAAAGGGTTTACTACAAAAGGCATAGTCAGAAATCAAGAGGGGTCACTTACAAAGCTTAAGACCACTATGGGGAGCATAACTGTGACCCTAAGTTCAGGGAACCCTGCTGTCGGGGTCTGGCTGCACCCTGCCTTTTCTGAATGATTCCTAAGGTATTCTCGTCTAATTGAATAGAGACCATTATGTAGAAATATATGCAGGTCTAGTAACCCATAGCAACGGATCAGATTTTTGTTTCCAGACTCCTAACTTGTAAATGCTATTTGCTGATATATTGTTATGAGTTACTAGATCAATAGCAATGTTGTTGGAATGTTATTGGTGCCATTTGTTTCCATTAGTACATAAGAGGGTGAGCACTAATGTTCAGGGACCAGGTCTGGCTCACATCAGTGTCCAAATTCATTCTGCAAGTGCTCAGTTGGGTTGAGGTCAGGGCTCAGTGATGACCAGTCAAGTTCTTCCATTCCCGTCCCCACAAACCCATTCTGCATGGACCTTATTTTATGCACAGAGATTTATTATCTTGGTGAAACAGTAAAGAGCCTTCCCCAAACTGTCGCCTCAAGGTGGGAAATACAAAATTGTCAACTTCATTGTATTCTGTAGTGACACCTGACTGCGTTAGCAATGAAGCTTAGTTTAACTAGCCATTTCCAATAATTAGAAAGAATTTCTGCATACTTTTGGCCAACACAGACACTTTAGGGTGAATTTCAACAGGAGCCAATAAACACAGTTTATTTATGTGTTTCTGAAGAATCTAATGAAACCCACAAAGACACAGGGAATACAGACAATATTGTGCAAAATACCCTGGTTGGAATCAAACCCAGTACCCCAGTGCTGCAAGGCAACAGTGCTGACCGTAATATTTTATTTCTACAGGTATGAGGCCTATTACCTAGAATGCTCAGGGACCTGGGGTTTTCCTGGTAATGGATCTTTCTGTAATTTGGATCTCCATACCTTAAGTCTACTAGAAAATAATGTAAACATTAAATAAACCCAATAGGCTGGTTTTGCTTCCAATAAGGATTAATTATATCTTAGTTGGGATCAAGTACAAGCTACTGTTTTATTATTACAGAGAAAAAGGAAATCATTTTTAAAAATTTGGAGTATTTGATTAAAATGAAGTCTATGGGAGACGATCTTCTGCGTAATTCTGAGCTTTCTGGATAATAGATTCCATACCTGTATTAGATTCTATATACCTAGTAACTGGCTTCATGCAAGTCTATGATTAAAGAGAACTCAAATACAAATCAAATGTTAAAGGGATACTGTCATGGGAAAAAAAAAAATTTCAAAATGAATAAGTTAATAGTGCTGCTCCGGCAGAATTCTGCACTGAAATCCATTTCTCAAAAGAGCAAACAGATTTTTTTATATTCAATTTTGAAATCTGACATGGGGCTAGACATTCCCAGCTGCCCCAAGTCATGTGACTTCTGCTCTGATAAACTTCAATCACTCTTTATTGATGTACTGCAAGATGGAGTGATATCACCCCCTCCCTTTTTCCCCCTAGCAGCCAAACAAAAGAACAATGAGAAGTAGGGATGCACCGAATCCAGGATTCGGTTCGGGATTCGGCCAGGATTCGGCCTTTTTCAGCAGGATTCGGATTCGGCCTAATCCTTCTGCCTGGCCGAACCGAATCTGAATCGGGAAGGAAATTGTGTGACTTTTTGTCAGAAAACAAGGAAGTAGAAAATGTGTTTCCCTTCACACCCCTAATTTGCATATGCAAATTAGGATTCGGATTCGGTTTGGTATTCGGCCGAATCTTTCGCGAGGGATTCGGGGGTTCGGCCGAATCCAAAAAAGTGGATTCGGTGCATCCCTAAAGGTAACCAGATAACAGCTCCCTAACACAAGATAACAGCTGCCTGTTAGATCTAAGAACAACACTCAATAGTAAAAACCCATGTCCCACTGAGACACATTCAGTGAAGGAAAAACAGCAGCCTGCCAGAAAGCATTTCTCTCCTAAAGTGCAGGCACAAGTCACATGACCAGGGGCAGCTGGGAAATTGACAAAATGTCTAGCCCCATGTCAGATTTCAAAATTGAATATAAAAACATCAGTTTGCTCTTTTGAGAAATGGATTTCAGTGGAGTAGCACTATTAACTGATGCGTTTTGAAAAAAACATGTTTTCTGATGACAGGATCCCTTTAATATGCAGAGGAAAATGTTAAAAATAAAGCAGCTGCATGAAGATAGCGTCCTTTAAAGATGCCTTTCTGTGTTTATAACAGGAGACATTATCCATAAAGAAGCTGAAACTGTCGGCAGCCCCTGTTCTGCATAGTAATGGCAAAAGCTGCAATAAATTCAGTCTCAGCTGCATTTGTACGACACAGATTTGCTGCGTTACGCAGGGAAGCGCATTCTCGGGGGATATTACCATTATTCCACATGAACATTTCTTGCTTAGAAGAAATGAGTTTCTGAGAAGGGGAGGTTTGAACAGGTTTCCCAGAATATGAACATTAAATTGATGGATTGGGAGATTATGCTGGAAAGAGATTTTGTCAGGTAGTGCCCATAAAGTGTAAATATTCTCTCTCTCTCTCTCTGTTCTCTGTGACAATCCCATGGCTCTGTCAGAGATGCAGAACTAGACAAATGACAAGAAACTCTGTGATAGACGCGAATGTAACATTGAAGTCTTCCATTGGAACAATAACAAGGATTTTAACACTGTGCTACATATACATAGTTCCAGAATTTGTTTTGGTTGAAACAAGACAACTGTCCATCTGACTATCAAAGTCAAACCCCAAGCATATATATATATATATATATATGTGTGTGAATATGTATACCTGTATATATATATATATATATATATATATATAAGCAAAAGAGAAAAAACGCACCAACAGGTCTTTATACAAAAATAGAAAAACTTTTATTAATCAACATTTGGGCTCGACCGCTGGAGCCATCTTCAGGAACAAAAAAAAAACGTTTCGGCCGAAACGTTGATTAATAAAAGTTTTTCTATTTTTGTATGAAGACCTGTTGGTGCAGTTTTTTCTTTTGCTTACTATTACTGTTATATGTAACCAGCACACAGGCGTTGTTTTCTTGGTTGTCCATGTGCACCATGACCAATTTTGATATATATATATATATATATATATATATATATATATATATATATATAGGCATATAACTATATAGGTATACTCAGATAGCCATGGTGATGCCTAGGTGCTGGAACAAAAAAAAAAATATAATATATATATATATATATAAAGTGGGTGTATATAGATGTGCCAATTGTGCGCTGTGCAGCTCTTTAATGGTTGGCGACAAAGTTTTTCACCTGCACACGGGTAAGAAATACTTTGTCAAGTAGAGACTGACTTGTTCGTCTCAAAATGTAGTGTATATAATCAAACGACCGTACGGATTTTTATATTGGGGCAAAACATGCAGACAGTTAAAGGGAAAATGTGTTTTTTTCAAAACACATCAGTTAATAGTGCTGCTCCAGCAAAATTCTGCACTGAAATCCATTTCATAAAAAAAAAAACAGATTTTTTTATATTTAATTTTGAAATCTGACATGGGGCTAGACATTTTGTCAGTTTCCCAGCTGCCCCCAGTCATGTGACTTGTACTCTGATAAACTTCAGTCACTCACCCCCCTTCCTCCCCCTCCCCCAGCAGCCAAACAAAAGAACAATGGGAAGGTAACCAGATAACAGCTCCCTAACACATGATAACAGCTGCCTGGTAGATCTAAGAACAACACTCAATAGTTAAAGCCCACAGAGGCTGAAAATACAGCCTGCCAGAAAGAAGTTCCATCCTAATGTGCAGGCAAAAGTCATATGACTGGGGGCAGCTGGGAAACTGACAATATATCTAGCCCCATGTCAGATTTCAAAATTGAATATTAAAAAATCAGTTTGCTCTGTTGAGAAACTGATTTCAGGGCAGAAGTCTGCTGGAGCAGCACTATTAACTGATGCATTTAGGAAAAAAACGTTTTCCCATGACAGTATCCCATTAAGGGAATGAATAAGCATGCACCGAGCAACCATTAGGGCAGCACTTGATCCTAAACCAAGAAAGGAAACTAAACAGGACATTTCCAAGCAATCGGTGGCTCAACACTGGTTGCTAATTAAACATCCAGCCTCCTCATTTAAATGCGGATTTTACTGAACTTTACCTCTTGCGCCAGACTTGCCTTCGCCACCTCAGACCAGGTGAAGGTATATTGATACTGAAAGAATACAAAAAATATATATTGGCTTAGCGTGACAAGATGATTGTTTTTAATAGACATGTTTTTAACGATATCACGTATGCACTATTATAATTCGACTTTTTACACATATACAGGGGAATGTAATAAAAGTCGCAAAGAGCAAAACAATTCGCACCAATAAGACTAAAAATCTACATCTCACAATGTAATATTGATCCTTAAACTGTTATTGCATTGCGAATTTTAATTGCGCATTGCGAATTTTAATTGCGCACTCATAAGAAGTGCTTGAAGGTGTCGTAATCTTTTGGAGCAAACATAACGACTTTTTCAGTAAGAAGTTTTATTACATTGACTGCGCATTGGCGCAAACTATAAAATTCGCAAACGGTCTTTCACTGTAGGAAGTGGTCGCTAAACAGTTTCCGGGCTTACAAAAGCTATATTAAATTCGCACAAAGCATAATTTGTTCGCGCAAAGGCATAACTTTTCGCATTGCGAATAGTTTTTCTGTTAGCGATTTTTATTACATTCCCCCGATAATATGTACCTTATACTGTATTTTAATTGACTTTTTTAACATTATGTACACAATTTTAGACATAATGCATACAGGGATACACATGTTTATTGTCATTATGATGACATCTAACACACTAAACAACAATAGTCACTTTTAAGCACATCCACTTTTGAATTAAAGGGGAAGTAAAGTCTAAAATAGAATAAGGCTAGAAATGCTGTATTTTGTATACTAAATATAAATATGAACTTATTGCACCACAAGCCTAATCAAACAAATGATTTATGCTCTCAAAGTTGGCCACAGTGGGTCACCATCTTGTAATTTTGTTATACATCTTTGCAAGACCAAGACTGTGCACATGCTCAGTGTGGTCTGGGCTGCTTAGGGATCGTCATAAACAAAGCTGCTTGAGTTCTGCATGGCTGGGAAGTAAGGCGGGGGCTCCCCCTGCTGTTCATAAGTATGATTGTTTCCCTGCAGAGCAGTTAGGGACCGTCTGACAATTCCTATCCACAGCAGTAAATGAAGGGAGAATTTCACTGCATACAGTCAGGTTTCTTATAAAAACAGTACACATTTTTTAATTAAAGTATATTGGGGATACATGCCCTTTAACACAGTAGCCACTTGAAGGTAATGATGTCACTTCCTGTTGATGGGTATATATGTGGGTTTTGAATATGAGCATGGTTGCCATGAGGAAGGTCCCTGTGTGGACCTAAACGTCACGACGGCTATTCATGCAAATTTGAACTTTGATGCACAAGATATCTCGGTGTTGCTGGTCTTTTTTGTGAAAATATCAGAATTATTTACTGTGCAAGCCATACAAGCAGGGTGCTGCCCCTAGGAAGATATATCTATATACCTGTTATCCAGAATGCTCGGGACCTGGGGGTTTCCGCATAACAGATATTTCCATAATTTCATACCTCAAGTCTGTTAGAAGATCATGTATAAACATTAAATAAACCCAACAGACTGCATTTGATTCCAATAAGGATTAATTATATCTTAGTTGGGATTAAGATACTGTTTTATTATTACACAGAAAAAGGAAATCATTTTTAAAAAAATGTGGATTATTTGGAGCCTATGGGAGACGGCCTTTCCAGAATCCTGAGCTTTCCAAATAATAGATCCCACACCTGTACACACATTCATACACATATATACATACAAAGATATGCAAAGATGGTGCCGTGTGCTGTTGCATGGTATCGTGTGCTGTTGCTTGGTGATGTGTGCTGTTGCATGGTTACAGCAAGGATACCAAACACACGATGGCTAGTGAAGCGGGGGTAACCCCTGCGTGTTTATTGCGTCAAATGTAACGTTTCGGGGGCGTGCCCCTTCGTCAGACATCAGGCACGCCCCCGAAACGTTACATTTGATGCAATAAACACGCAGGGGTTACCCCCGCTTCACTAGCCATCGTGTGTTTGGTATCCTTGCTGTATTCAAGTAGGAGAGGCGCCGACCGCTCCAACCAACACCGGGCTGATACTTTGAGAGAGAGGTGGGGAAAGAGGATCATTGTGTATCGTGCTGTTGCATGGTAACGTGTGCTGTTGCATGGTGCCGTGTGCTGTTGCTTTGTGATGTGTGCTGTTGCATGGTATTGTGTGCTGTTGCATGGTGCTGTTGCTTGGTGATGTGTGCTGTTGCATGGTAACGTGTGCTGTTGCAAGGTGCTGTGTGCTGTTGCTTGGTGATGTGTGCTGTTGCATGGTAACGTGTACTGTTGCATGGTGCCGTGTGCTGCTGCTTGGTGATGTGTGCTGTTGCATGGCGTTGCGTGTTATTGCATGCCATTGCATACTGTTGCTTGGTGTTGCATACTGTTGCATGGTGTCACATACTTTTGTATGGCATCGGGTGCTGTTGTGTGCTGCTGCCGGGCATGATCAGAAAAAATCTTACCCACAAAATCTGATAAAAATCCTTTGTGGAGTTTTACACTTAAAATTACTATGGGCAAGGTTTCCCATCCAGGTTAAGCTTGCTCTGTTGAAGAAGGTAGCTTCTTTTTGGCCTTGGATATCAGGTGGGTTTCCACAGTCTATAGTTGGGTGCAGGATCCCACAATTGTACTGCTGTAGAAGGTATTGGGAGCTTAAAGGAAAACTATACCCCCAAAATGAATACTTGAGCAACATAGTTGACAGTTTATATCATATCAAGTGGTATATTAAAGATTCTTATCAAACTGGAATATATATTTAAGTAGAAATTGCCCTTTTACATCTCTTGCCTTGAGCCACCATTTTGTGATGGTCTGTGTGCTGCCTCAGAGATCACCTGACCAGAAATACTGCAGCTCTAACTGTAACAGGAAGAAGTGTGGAAGCAAAAGACACAACTCTGTCTGTTAATTGGCGCATGTGACCTAACAAGTATAGTTTGCTTGGTATGTTTGTGTACACAGTGAATCGTAAGATCCCAGGGGGCGGCCCTTAATTTTTAAAATGGATATTTTCTATTTATGATTACACAATGGCACATATTACTAAAAAAAATATATTATTATGAAAATAGTTTATTTACATGAAGCAGGGTTTTACCTATGAGCTGTGTTATGCAATATCTTTTTATAGAGACCTACAATGTTTGGGGGTATAGTTTTCCTTTAAGGTAGGGCGTCAATAAATCAATAGCCACTAGCTAGTTTGGGTTAACTACAGCTTACACAGGTGGTGAGAAGTGACCTTATCAATGTAGGAAATTAAGCAGATAAATATTTAATATTTCTGAGCCATTGACATTATTACCCTGAAAAAATTAGAGTATTGACAAAATTAGCCCTGATCATGTTAATGTGCTTTAATGTGGACATTTTTATAGTAAATCAATCCCATACAACAGACCCCTTTATAAATGTTTCTCTTAGTACATGAAACAAAGAGCTTTCTGCTCACCTTTGTTTGGATTACGGAATGGAAGTGCCTTTATTTACTTGGAGGTGCCCAGATGACAAGAGAACTTCACTTACATTAATGACATTCCATGAACAGGAATAAACTATAAATACAAAGGAGAAACTATATAATGGGCAGAGTAGAAGGTATGACAGTGTGATACTCTTTAGATTTAGATGGTAAGCTCTTCTTCACCTCTTGTATCAGTTATGTATTTTTGTGTATAATCTATATGTTCAGTGTATACACTCGTGTTGTACAACGCTCTTGTGGTGCTACATAAATACGTATTATTGTAATTATAATAATAGTGAAGGTTGCTAAGGAACTTTTTGCAGACAAACAGGGTAATTTTATTTGGGCACAAAACGAATAGAAAGAGCAGCGTGCTGTTAATTCTAAGTAACATTCCTGCCAACATTCAACTTGAAAAAACATAGGGACCCTTCTGGATAAGGTATTGTGTTTTTCTTCCAACTCTACAACAAGAAGGAGACTAATGAAGTGCACCTGGTACTGGCCTCAACACATTCCAGCGCAGCTGTGCACAATGCATTTGCATTTGGAGGCCTCCGACTAGCCAGGACCCTGACCTGCTTGCCAAACACTAAATTCTACCTTAGGGCTCGTACACACGGCCGTTTTTGCAGGAGTAGACGCACTCAATTATTTTTTAAGGGGGCTGTACCCACACAGACGCATGTATGTGCCGAACGCAGGTGAAATGCAAAATGCTGCATCCCAACTTGCATTTGGCGCTTACATGCGTCTGTGTGGGTACAGACCCCTTCAAAATAATTGACTGCATCTACTCCTGCGCTCCCCTGCAGCTGAACGGAAGAAAGCGCAATGCAGGGGAGCGCAGGCAAAAACGGCCAATGTATCGATTGGGCCTGAATTTGCTGCCTCAGTCCATAAAAAGCAAGACCAGGTAGGGACCCATAAGGTTAATGCTCCCCATGGATTTAAATCCCCACACTTCCTTGTTCCATAGTTGCCGGGGCAGAAGGGGGGATATATCTGCAGTAGTTGTGCTCATTAGCATAAGCTTATCATTGGCCCAGAAGCTGTTGACCACTTCCTGTTACACATCAGTATAATGTTGGGCAGAGGGGGGAACTTTCTCTTCAGGAGGGAGTGGATGGTGCTGGGAGCTTGGGACTTAGAAGGGAAAAGGCCCCAATCATATGGAGACCCTTGGTGAAGTCAGGGAGCAGGGACCCTGTCAGTGAGGAGTATTCAGGACAGGGTAATTCTCTATACTTTCTAGGAAAGTGAGAACTAGTGAGCAAGAGCAGCCTGTGCTCCAACTAGGAGGGATAGCTGTGTAGCCTGTAGTGTAGGGATCACTAAGCTGAATAGGCATTTAGGGCATGTGTAGTCCCTGATCCAACATGTGGGGATCCAGGTCACTGTCCAGAGATCCAGAGTGTGCATCTATCAATATGGTACACTATTTCCACATGGGTATCATATGGTGTTGGATCTGAGTTGGTGCGATGTTACCTGACTAGGGATGTAGCGAACGTCGGGAAAAAAGTTCGCGAACATATTCGCGAACTTGCGTCAAAAATGCGAACGGTTCGCGAACGTCGCGAACCCCATAGACTTCAATGGGAAGGCGAATTTTAAAAGCTAGAAAAGACATTTCTGTCCAGAAAAATGATTTTAAAGTTGTTTAAAGGGTGCAACGACCTGGACAGTGCCATGCCAGAGGGGGATCAAGGGCAAAAATGTTTCTAAAAAATCCATTGTTGACACAGCGCTGCGTTTTGTGCTGTAAAGGGCAGAAATCACACTACATTTCTTAACCTGTGTAATAAAATGCTTTAAAACGTCCGGCGTCTACATGCCAATCAAGTCGTGTAAAGGTTACAGCCTGTTCACACGCAAAGACGAAACGCGGTGCTTACTGCAACGCAAAAAGACGCAAAGAGCTTTAATGAATGATACCGTCAAGTGAGCAAATAATAGTTTTTAATTACTAGTTGCTTGTCACCTCCAGGATGTTCGTCCTGTTGGTGGCAATATTTCTGTAGTGGTGTGTTTAGCAGTCACCGTGCTTGTGCGCACGTGCACGGTCAGGCAGAGGTAATTCAATGTACAGTGAAGTGAACCAAAAAACACTGATTCTGCAGTGTGGGCCCAGTTTTGGTCTACTTTATTGATCACCTGCGGTGACCATAAAAGATGCGATTTTGCCACTGTTGCAGAACCCTGAAAAATTAGGCATGTGTACTTTCCTGAAAAATTATCTTTTTTTTGTCGCAGCCACTGAAGCACAGAGGCCAGAAAAAATATGCCATATAAATGCTGAAAATATTCATTTTTTTGTCACAGCCACTGAAGCACAGAGGCCAGAAAAACTCAGGATTTACCTGGATTCAAATTAAACCAGTAGGGTTTGCACCCTAGTTTATAACGGTGGTGGAGGGAGGAGGACGCTAAAGGACAGCTGTATGTGGAGTCATGAGGCGTGCAGAGAAGGACAGCTGCATGGGGAGTCAGAATCAGAAACTCAGCACAAGTCTTCCGGCGTGCAGTAACCCTCCGAGATCCACCCCTCATTCATTTTAATAAAGGTCAGGTAATCGACACTTTTGTGACCTAGGCGAGTTCTCTTCTCAGTTACAATCCCTCCTGCTGCACTGAAGGTCCTTTCTGAGAGGACACTTGAGGCGGGGCAAGACAAGAGATTCATGGCAAATTGTGACAGCTCTGGCCACAGATCAAGCCTGCACACCCAGTAGTCGAGGGGTTCATCGCTCCTCAGAGTGTCGATATCTGCAGTTAGCGTTCTTTGAGGGTGGATCCCGAACGGTTCTGCCGCTGCCTTGGACTGAAAAACATTTGCATGTCTGACGTTACAGAGTGGCCAAAGTGCTTTGTCCTTGCAGGTGTGCTCGTGGCAGGATTACTGGCACCTCTGCCCCTGGAATGTTGATGAGTTCCTGAAGTGACATCACCCTTAAAAGCATTGTACAACATGTTTTGCAGGCTGGTTTCTAAATGCAGCATCCTTTCAGACTTGTGGTATGTTGGTAACATTTCTGCCACTTTATGCTTGTACCGAGGGTCTAGTAGAGTCGCGACCCAGTACAGGTCCTTCTCCTTAAGCCTCTTGATACGGGGGTCCTTCAACAGGCATGACAGCATGAAAGACCCCATTCTCACAAGGTTGGATGCAGAGGTATCCATCTCCGCTTCCTCGTTATCAAGGACTGCATCATCCACGGTCTCCTCCCCCCAGCCACGTACAAGACCAGGGGTCCCCAAAAGGTCACCACTAGCCCCCTGGGAAGCCTGCTCCTGTTGGTCCTCCTCCTCCACAAAGCCACCTTCCTCCTCTGACTCCACTTCTGACACCTCTCCCTGCGTTGCAGCAGGTGCCTGGGTTCGTTCTGGTGATTCCGACCAGAAATCGTGCGCTTCCTGCTCCTCGTCACGCTGGTCTACAGCCTCATCTGTCACTCGTCGCACGGCACGCTCCAGGAAGAAAGCAAAGGGTATTAGGTCGCTGATGGTGCCTTCGGTGCGACTGACCATATTTGTAACCTCTTCAAAAGGGCGCATGAGCCTGCAGGCATCGCGCATAAGCACCCAGTAACGGGGTAAAAAAATCCCCAGCTCTGCAGATCCAGTCCTACCACCCAGTTCAAACAGGTATTTGTTGACGGCTCTTTGTTGTTGCAGCAGACGTTCCAACATGAGGAGCGTTGAATTCCAGCGAGTCTGGCTGTCGCAAATCAAACGCCTGACTGGCATGTTGTACCGCTGCTGAATGTCAGCAAGGCGTGCCATGGCTGTGTAGGACCGTCTGAAATGGGCCGACACCTTCCTGGACTGCCTGAGAACGTCCTGGAATCCTGGGTACTTTGAGACAAAACGTTGTACTATTAAATTCAGAACATGTGCCATGCAGGGCACATGTGTTAAATTGCCCAGTCTCAGTGCTGCCAACAGATTGCTTCCATTGTCACACACCACTTTTCCGATCTTCAGTTGGTGTGGGGTCAGCCACCGATCGGCCTGTGACTGCAGAGATGACAGGAGTACAGACCCGGTATGGTTTTTGCTTTCCAGGCACGTCATCCCCAAGACAGCATGACAACGGCGTACCTGGCACGTCGAATAGCCTAGGGGGAGCTGGGGGTGCACAGGTGTGGAGGAGGAGGACCCAGCAGCAGAGGACGAAGAAGAGGAAGAAGACGAGGTAGAGAGCGAAGGAGGAGTAGAGGTGGTGGCAGAACCGCGTGCAATCCGTGGCGGTGACACCAACTCCACTGTCGTTGTTGAGCTACACATTCCCTGCTTCCCAGCCATTACCAAGTTCACCCAGTGGGCAGTGTAGGTGACATACCTGCCCTGACCATGCTTGGAGGACCATGCGTCAGTAGTCATATGGACCTTTGGCCCAACACTAAGTGACAGAGATGCGGTGACTTGGCTCTGCACATGGTGGTACAGGTGTGGTATTCCCTTTTTTGAAAAAAAATTGCGGCTGGGTACCTTCCACTGCGGTGTCCCAATTGCTACAAATTTGCGGAAGGCCTCAGAGTCCACCAGCTGGTATGGTAAAAGCTGGCGGGCTAAGAGTGCGGACAAGCCAGCTGTCAGACGCCGGGCAAGGGGTTGACTCGCAGACATTGGCTTCTTACGCTCAAACATGGCCCTCACAGAAACTTGGCTGGGGGCAGATGACTGGGAATGGGAACTGGTGGTCAAGGTGGAAGGCGGAGTGGAGGGTGGTTCAGACGGGTGAAGGACAGCAGAGGTAGAGCAGTAAGATGCTGGACCAGAAGGAGGGTGGCTTTTAGTTTGCCTGTTGCCTTTGAGGTGTTGCTCCCAAAGTGCTTTGTGCTTGCCGTTCATGTGCCTTCGCATAGAAGTTGTACCTATGTGGCTGTTGGGCTTCCCAAGACTCAGTTTCTGACTGCACTCATTGCAAATGACAACGCTTTTGTCAGAGGCACACACATTAAAAAAATCCCACACTGCTGACCTTTTTGAGGCTGGCAATCTGGCGGTAACAGTAGAAGTCGGCGGCGTTGGCGGCAATGGCGGGTGCGTTGGCCGGCTGACCACAGGTGCCGATACATGTTGTTGCCCTACTGTTCCCTGCGAGCTGTCCTCCCTGCTTCTTCTAAGTCTTATTCTCCTCCTGCCTCTCTGACTCTCCGTCTCTCCATCTGAACTATCCTCCTCTTGCTCTCTTCTACTGGGCACCCATAAAACATCAATCTCCTCATCCTCATTCTCCTCAGATGCATCAATTTCTTCTACCAGCTCACAGAAGGAAGCAGCAGCGGGGACCTCCTCGTCATCACTCATTATGTCCATCTCTGTTGTGTTCTCTGCCAGAATTAAATCTGGTGTAACGTCCTCATCTCCTTCATCTTCTTCTGCCAATAATGGTTGCGCATCACTCAGTTCAAGAAACTCATGTGAAAATAACTCCTCTGACTCCAGTGAAGAAGGGGCGCCGGTGGTGGAGGAAGTGTTACGTGGGGTGCCCATAGCAGTGGAGGATGAGGATGTTGTGGTAAAGTTAGAAACGGTAGAGGATGGGGTGTGCTGTGTAAGCCAGTCAACTACCTCTTCAGCATTTTGGGAGTTCAGGGTCATTGCCTTTTTAAAACTGAGCAATTTCCTAGGGCCACAGGATAGCATAGCAGCACGGCCCCTAGTGCCTCTGCGTGGCGGCCTGCCTTTGCCTGGCATTATTTTTAAAACAACAACAACAACAACTCAGGTGGTGTTTCTAGAGACGGTATTATTATTGATATTTAGACAGAATGTGAACAAGCTCACACAGCTAAGTGGCAGTGGTTTGAAAATGAAGAAGAAGAACACACTGGGCAAACAAGGCCTACAAGGTCAACGTATACACTACTACAGCAGTAGATACGGAATATATTATTGCTGCCTGAAAAACGTCACTCGGGTGGTGTTTCTAGAGACGGTACTATTATTGATATTTAGACAGAATGTGAACAAGCTCACACAGCTAGATGGTTGTTGTTTGAAAATGAAGAACACACTGAGCAAATAATGCCTACAAGGTTAACGTATACACTACTACAGCAGTGGATACGGAATATATTATTGCTGCCTGAAAAACGTCACTCGGGTGGTGTTTCTAGAGACGGTATTATTATTGATATTTAGACAGAATGTGAACAAGCTCACACAGCTAAGTGGCAGTGGTTTGAAAATGAAGAAGAAGAACACACTGGGCAAACAAGGCCTACAAGGTCAACGTATACACTACTACAGCAGTGGATACGGAATATATTATTGCTGCCTGAAAAACGTCACTCGGGTGGTGTTTCTAGAGACGGTACTATTATTGATATTTAGACAGAATGTGAACAAGCTCACACAGCTAGATGGTTGTTGTTTGAAAATGAAGAACACACTGAGCAAATAATGCCTACAAGGTTAACGTATACACTACTACAGCAGTGGATACGGAATATATTATTGCTGCCTGAAAAACGTCACTCGGGTGGTGTTTCTAGAGACGGTATTATTATTGATATTTAGACAGAATGTGAACAAGCTCACACAGCTAAGTGGCAGTGGTTTGAAAATGAAGAAGAAGAACACACTGGGCAAACAAGGCCTACAAGGTCAACGTATACACTACTACAGCAGTGGATACGGAATATATTATTGCTGCCTGAAAAACGTCACTCGGGTGGTGTTTCTAGAGACGGTACTATTATTGATATTTAGACAGAATGTGAACAAGCTCACACAGCTAGATGGTTGTTGTTTGAAAATGAAGAACACACTGAGCAAATAATGCCTACAAGATTAACGTATACACTACTACAGCAGTGGATACGGAATATATTATTGCTGCCTGAAAAACGTCACTCGGGTGGTGTTTCTAGAGACGGTATTATTATTGATATTTAGACAGAATGTGAACAAGCTCACACAGCTAAGTGGCAGTGGTTTGAAAATGAAGAAGAAGAACACACTGGGCAAATAATGCCTACAAGGTCAACGTATACACTACTACAGCAGTGGATACGGAATATATTATTGCTGCCTGAAAAACGTCACTCGGGTGGTGTTTCTAGAGACTGTACTATTATTGATATTTAGACAGAATGTGAACAAGCTCACACAGCTAGATGGTTGTTGTTTGAAAATGAAGAACACACTGAGCAAATAATGCCTACAAGATTAATGTATACACTACTACAGCAGTGGATACGGAATATATTATTGCTGCCTGAAAAACGTCACTCGGGTGGTGTTTCTAGAGACGGTATTATTATTGATATTTAGACAGAATGTGAACAAGCTCACACAGCTAAGTGGCAGTGGTTTGAAAATGAAGAAGAAGAACACACTGGGCAAACAAGGCCTACAAGGTCAACGTATACACTACTACAGCAGTGGATACGGAATATATTATTGCTGCCTGAAAAACGTCACTCGGGTGGTGTTTCTAGAGACGGTACTATTATTGATATTTAGACAGAATGTGAACAAGCTCACACAGCTAGATGGTTGTTGTTTGAAAATGAAGAACACACTGAGCAAATAATGCCTACAAGGTTAACGTATACACTACTACAGCAGTGGATACGGAATATATTATTGCTGCCTGAAAAACGTCACTCGGGTGGTGTTTCTAGAGACGGTATTATTATTGATATTTAGACAGAATGTGAACAAGCTCACACAGCTAAGTGGCAGTGGTTTGAAAATGAAGAAGAAGAACACACTGGGCAAACAAGGCCTACAAGGTCAACGTATACACTACTACAGCAGTAGATACGGAATATATTATTGCTGCCTGAAAAACGTCACTCGGGTGGTGTTTCTAGAGACGGTACTATTATTGATATTTAGACAGAATGTGAACAAGCTCACACAGCTAGATGGTTGTTGTTTGAAAATGAAGAACACACTGAGCAAATAATGCCTACAAGGTTAACGTATACACTACTACAGCAGTGGATACGGAATATATTATTGCTGCCTGAAAAACGTCACTCGGGTGGTGTTTCTAGAGACGGTACTATTATTGATATTTAGACAGAATGTGAACAAGCTCACACAGCTAAGTGGCAGTGGTTTGAAAATGAAGAAGAAGAACACACTGAGCAAATAATGCCTACAAGGTCAACGTATACACTACTACAGCAGTGGATACGGAATATATTATTGCTGCCTGAAAAACGTCACTCGGGTGGTGTTTCTAGAGACGGTACTATTATTGATATTTAGACAGAATGTGAACAAGCTCACACAGCTAGATGGTTGTTGTTTGAAAATGAAGAACACACTGAGCAAATAATGCCTGCAAGTGCACTACTATTGGTGCACTACTATGAAGAACAGCAACAGCACTGTACACGTTAAAGAACAGTAAGATAAGTAAAAGAAAAAAAAAATATATGTATATTAAAAAAAATATTTTTCTCGGGTTGGTGCTGCTGAACTTCTAGGAGCAGCACAGTAGCACACCAGTCCCACTCCTCAACACTGCTAGACTAATAGCACTGGGCTTATAGTTGCAACTAGCAAAGTAAAAAAACAAAAAAGAAAATAAAAGCAGTCCTTACAAGGACTATTGGGTTATTACAGCAGTCAGCAGATGAGATCAGAAGAGATCAGTGCCCACAGCAGGCAGCTACATACAGAGCACTGCAGTAGAAGGTAGATTACTAGCCAGCAAAGCTACCCTAAAATGTCCCTCAAATCCCTGCAGACTTCTGTCCCTCCAATACAGAGCAGTATCAAGTAGATTACTAGCCAGCAAACTTACTATCAACTGTCCCTCAAAGAAATCAGTGAAATCAGTAACAGCTCTCTCCCTACACTAGCTCTTGCAAGCACACACAGGCAGAATGAAAAAACGCTGCAGGGCTTCAGTTTATGTATGGAAGGGGAGTGGTCCAGGGGGTGTGGGGGTGGTCCAGGAGGGAGAGCTTCCTGATTGGCTGCCATGTATCTGCTGGTCTGGGGTGAGAGGTCAAAAAAAAGCGCCAGGTAAGGCGAACCCAAAATGGCGAACGTCGCGCGACGTTCGCGAACTTGCGGCGGACACGAACAGCCGATGTTCGCGCGAACAAGTTCGCCGGCGAACAGTCCGCAACATCCCTATACCTGACATGTATTTCAACAGCTCAGGGATTGTGAGTATGATTTCCCTGGTTTTAAGAGAATAAAGCCTGTTGCTATTTGTTTTGTTCAAGAACCTTCTGGCTTCCAGTTCCAGTGTAGTTGCACAACACCATTCCTTCACCCTCTCAAGTAGCAAAGGCCACTGGTCTTGGGGGTGGGCTAGTCTAATCTGGTTGTGAGTGGCAGAGTCCGAGTCCCTCATACCTCCCAACATTTTGGAAACAGAAAGAGGGACAAAAAGATTTGGCGTGCTCCACTTAGCGATTTTTGACCATGCCCATTTTTGTGGTTGCACCCCCTAATTACATGTCCATTTTAAAAAATTTAAAAGTTTGAACACATTTCTGTGGTTTTTAATATATTTAAAAAAATGAAGGTGAATTGCCCTTTAAGCAGCAAATCAGTTTCCCCAAGAGACCTGCTTATCTTTAATTGTTGCAATTGATTCTTTGCTTATTTTAAATTGTTACAAAAGTATCTAAGGCTCTATTCTGGGCTCTCTGCCAAAAGCCAATTAAGTTAGAGACTTTGTATCTTTTTTCTGGATGTTCAGTGCAGGAGATCAAAGAGAAAGTCGGGAGCTGTCAAAAATCGGAAATGTCCCATGAAAAACTGGATATTTGAGAGGTATGCACTTAGTAATGATATTAATAATGCTGAAGCCTGAAACCAGTGCCTGATAAAGGCCAATCTTACAGCCCCCTGCAGTACACACTCTCTCATGAGGCAGAGAGCTGGTGAAGGAGGAATTTGAGAGCCAAGATTGTACTACATGAAGAAGTTTAGTAGTAAGAGAAATAGAGGATGAACTGTAGCAATAGATCAGACAGGAATTAGGTCAAGAGAGGAGGCAGAGTAAAGAAATAGTCAGGAGAGATCCAAGGTCAATTAGAAATATGCAGGAACAATACCAGCAGAGAGGCACAGGAGGAATGGCAAAACAATATACAAGTGCCAAATAATCCCGGGAATGATCTTAATGATGTAATCCGTGTGATGTAAAAATACGCAAAAAACTTGCGTGTGCCTTTGCAAGAATGTGAAAACTATAAGACAGAGAGGGGAGCCCGGTGCAGTTTATAATTAAAAGAGGACTTTGAGTTGGTTTGGGTGTTGATTGAGAGAGCAGGTTTAGGTACGTCATCATATAAAATATGTCATATACTTAGGGTTGCCACCTGGCCGGCCTGCATATACTGTATACATACATAGAAATCTCAAGTAATGTATCTACCAGACTCCATGACTAATTGCCACACACAGGGCCATCATCATCAGGGGGCACAGCTGTACCGGACCCTTCTTTTTTTTTGAAGCGTGAAGGGGGGCCCAGCAGTGCTACATTTCCTGGATTTGCTGGACCCCCCTTCAGTTGTGAAAAATCAAAAGCCACTGCTGCCACCAAATGAACCCAAAAGCCACCGAAAGGACCCAAAGCAGCCGAAAGCACCCCAAAGGTGCTGAAAGGATCCAAAGGCCGTAGAAAGGATCTGAAGCTGACGAATTGAGCCGAAGTAGAATGAAGAAGACCTTTAAAGGTAAGTTCCACTGAACATCAATGGTCTTTTTTTTTTTTTTTTTTTTAAACCACTGACCACCAATGTTTTTTATGTAACTTTTATGGGGGACCCTGGACACCAATGTTTTTCTTTTTTTAACTTATGGGGGGCCCTGGACACCAATGTTTTTCTTTTTTACTGTGGTGTGGGCGGGATCTGGGATGGGGCTTTGGGTCATGCTGGGGCTCAGAAAATGTTGTTGTATGGGGCCCCGTGATTTCTGATGGTGGCCCTGGTCACACATCACATTCTTTCTTAGATATTTGAAGGACTGTATGTATGACTAGGGATGGGCGATTTTTTTTGCCTTGTTTTGCCATGGAAATGACACCCATAGACTTGTATGGCATAGATCGTCAAAAAACAATGGCGCGTGTCAAAAAAAATTAGTCGCCTGGCAAATTTTTTTGATGGCCATAGACTTTAATGGGCGTCAGCGTCATTTTGCCGGCTTTTGTCCTGGTGTCTTTTGTTTGCCTAGGGAAGTCTACCTTCCCCCCCCTCTTCTATGGACATGTGTCTGTGTGCTGGTTCCACCAATTGATTCATAGCATAACATGCTCATTGATTGGATATATTGTAAGACCACCTTTTGTCTTGGTGTATAATAAACCACTGGCCATTGTAGCGGGAGGCAGAATACTGGACCCCAGCTGAGAACGACTGCTGTGACGTTATTTCCGGGGGATTGCGCAACATCACCACACGATACATCATGGTTTCTGGATCGATTGTCCATTAAAGGGCACCTATCACAGCCAAAATCAAACACATATTAACAATCTGACTACATATATAGTTTTTTGAAAAAACTGCAGGTTTTAAAAAAATCCCTTACTTTGTCAAATGGGTTCTTTCACTGAGGGAGGCCATACTGTGACTATAACAAAGACTCTAATATGCAAATTTCAGGAGCATGCTCAGATTGTAACACTGCTTTGAGTATTCTACCCAGAATGCCTTGTTTTAGTAAACTCCTCCACTAGAAGTATCAGGAGATTTCCCTATCTTGTCCCCTGCTGGTAAAGTCATTATGCAAATGAAGGACACACAGTAACTTCCAGCAGGTGGCAGCACTACTGAACAGCAGCTAACACACAGGTTTGGCTGATTTGAAAATAGCTTAGAAGGGTTGATAAGCAACAAGGAATTTCAACTGAGCATGTGCGAGATTTCAGAGCTACAGTTGGCTGGGAAGATATAGGTAGGAGGAGCCAGTGAAATCCAAGATGGCTGCCTCAGCTAGAACTGCAGGGGAGATAGGGGAGATCTTGCAGAAGGAATAGTGAGCTGATCATTTACATTATACAAACAATTCTAACTGTTTTAAAAAACGGATTTCTTGAACTTTCACATAGTGTATTTACTTAGGGAATGATTTTGGTCATGATTGGTGCCCTTTAAGACAAAAGATCATTTAATTCTACTACAACATTACAATGTAATGTGATGTATCTACCAGACTCCGGTCCTGCCTCCAGCACCTTCCGCTACCTTGAATTAACTTGGTGCATTAAATTTAAGGAACTATACCCTTGACAGAATTTTAAGATATATTTTAATAACACATTTCCACTTGATTCATAAAAATAGGGAAAAATCTGGATAGCAAATAGCAGAAATGCCACTGAGATAGCCTAACTGGATGCAGAACCACATGCCGTGCCCCAGTCATCAAATGATCTTTTTTAGAATTACTGGTTCATTAATCTGAAGAAAATATCAGTCATTGATCAAAGCCCAGTTCATGAAGGTCAACGTGCTGACTGCATAAAAAAAAGTAGCAGAAGACTCTCAGGCTCCACTGCAAAGGGAACGTCACCGGCCTCGTAAGTTGGAGACTAGAAGATGTTCTTGTTCCATTGCACATTGTACAAACAAACACAGCCCTGTACATTTATTAGCGGTTCCTAAAAGTGTCAAAATTAAAAATAAAAAAAAACACAGCAACTGTAATTACCGTGTCTGTTCCCGCATCAAAGCAATCAATGTGTTTAATTAGCCCCCCGCTGTTTGGATCTGTTTTGTGCCAAAAGTGCACAAATCCGTGTCCTTAGGAACACTGCCTCAACTATTTATGGTATTTGAACCGACTCGGCTCTTGCAAGCTAAAAAAAACTTGTTAGAATGTTAAGGAGAGCGGGCAATCCTGGTCTCGTGGTGATGGCTTCTTAGAATGCAAGGTCAATTTGGGGGAAAATAATAGGGTTGCAACCCAGACAGCCCAGTTTTTGGAAGGGCTGCCCGGGTGAAAATTGCCTGCCCTGATTTCCAAATTAGGAAATGCCATCCATGCCCCCCGATGCCATCCATTCCGCCCCCCAATGTCACCCAGCCTGTCACTGCCCATTTTCCCCAAACAAAGAAGGTGGCAACCCTAGAAAATAACCATGGAAGTCCTGCCAAGCAGTCTCCTTACTAAGAGACCAAGATTTGGAAGGTTCAGATGGGGGCTCAATAAGAGGAACACAGGGTTTTCATATAACATCTCCATGCAGTAGTATTTGCGTGTCTGAATGATGTGCAAGTTAGGGAATAGGTAGGGAGGAAACCTTTATAGTTTTTTAATTATTTGCCTTCTTCTTCTGAAGCTTTCCAGCTTTCAAATGGGGGTCACTGACCCCATCTAAAAACACAAATGCTCTGTAAGGCACACATTGTTATTTTTACTTTTTATTAGTGATCTTTCTATTCAGGCATCTCCTATTCATATTCCAGTCTCTTATTCAATTCAGTGTATGGTTGCTAGGGGAATTTGGACCCTACATCCAGATGCAAACTGGAGAGCTGCTGAATAAAACATTAACTTAAAAACCACAAATAATAAAAAATGAAAACTAGTTGCAAATTGCCTCTCTCAGTTTATATTTCGCATTGGATAATTATGGTACATTTTTTCTACAGTTCCAAGTATTTTCAACTCACAGGAATGGAAGAACTTCACTGGGCTGGACACAGCCAAGACCTTAACCCAACAGAATCACTGTGGGATGAACTGGACGCAGAACCGTCAACCTTTCAAGATGTCTTCTCTTTTTGCCCAAAAATCGTCCGAAATTGGGGGAATGTTTAGGACTGACGGGATACCAGGGGACAGTCAAATCTGGTAAATACCAAACAAAAGGGGCTTGAGTGGGGAATTAACAGCGGTGTGGAAGACCAGATGCAATTCACCTTCACTGTTCCGTTTGCCCAACCTCACTAGTGCTCTTGTGAATGGAAGCAACTCCAGGAACTATGTTCCAACATCTGGTGGAAACCTTCCCAGAAGAGTGGGGACTGCTCAGTATCAATACTTCTTTAGCTGTTGGACCCAAGGCAGATTCTTTTGCAAATACATTTTAGCTTTACAGTAATACAGATGGACACAGGCTTGTTTGCTTCTCTATGCTGGAGGAGTCAGTAGGGAAGTCATGTACTGTAGCAGCTGCAAGCTCCATCAGCCTGGGCTATAACTGGGGGCATAGGTCAAAAACTGACCATTAGAAAATAAGATTAAAAAAACTGATATGGGGGACCGTTTAGGTGGAGTGCAGTGATGGGTGAATTTATTCCGCTGGCTCTAATTTGCGGCGAATTTGCCTGTTTCGCTCCTGGCGAATAAATTGGCGAATTTGCAGTGAAAATTCGTCAGCGTAGAAAACATTTTTTCAACATTTTTTCAACATTTTTCCAATGCCGGCGACGGTTCTGACGCCAGTGGAAATTTAGACTTTGAAAACTTTGAGAATCGCCGTTTCGAGAACTTTTCGGCAGTTTCGCAAATTTTTCGGGCAATTTGCGAAATTCGTGGCGAAGCGAAACGGGACAAATTCGCCCATCACTAGTAGAATGATATCTCCTTCAAACAGAACTCTGAACTGTATGATGCACTTGACAAATAATGATGCTCAGTATGAAATCACAGTCCAGCCAAAAATGAGACCTGTATAAAATCCAATAAAAATGAGCTGCTACATAATAAAGGCAGGCATCAGACAGGAAAGCAATTTTTGAAGAAAAAAAAACGAAACATCAGTCTGTGTTTTATGATAAAAGAAATAAAACCGGTGACTTCTCGGCAATAAAGCGTGCCGCTGGCAGGAATAAAGACAATATAACGGCACAAAGAAATGTAGCCCAGGCCTGAGAGTGACAGACACATAAATACTAGAGAGACATTCCCCCGAGGGTAACAGAGACGCGACCTCCAGGCGCAGCTCATTTTCCCACCCTAACGAGAAATTTTATTAATCCTCAGATCAGAATCTTTAGTCGCTGTTTAATTGTGCAGCAGTAATGTGATTGTTTGGGAAACTGGCCTGTGCTTTGCAGAATGTTTCATAACTTTTAAGGATTTTTCTAACGTTGGTCTTGTCTGTTTCACACTGATTAGCGATTCCACCTCAGCGCACCCAGGGGGGCTGATTCACATCATTTCCAACAGGGGAGGATTCCCAGCAAGTTCCATCAAAGCAGAAAAATGTGCAGAACACCATTATTTTCGGCGAGGGACTGAGGTTTAATTATTAAAGGGGTGGTTCATCTTTCAGTTAACTTTTATTATGTTATAGAATGGTCAATTCTAAGCAACTTTTCAACTTTTTTTTTATAGTTTTTAATTATTTGCCTTCATATTCTGACTCTTTCCAGCTTTCAAATGGGGGTCACCGACCCCATCTAAAAAAAAAACAAATGCTCTGTAAGGCTACAAATGTATTGTTGTTGCTAATTTTAATTACTCATCTTTCTTTTCAGGCCTCTCCTATTCATATTCCAGTCTCTTATTCACATCAGTGCAGGGTTGCTGGGGTACTTGGACCCTAGCAACGAGATGGCTGAAATTGCAAACCAGAGAATTGCTGAGTAAAAAGCAAAATAACTGAAAAATCACAAATAATAAAAAATGAAAATGAGCAGTAATGTAAATGTAACCCCAGGGGTAAGGGAATATGTGAAATTGCGCCCCTGCTGGGAAAAGTAGGCACAGCTCCATGGGCATTGCCTGCCCTTCCATTGGTCAGGACAAGCACAGAACATGCAGATTTCCATACTATGCATGCGCCCAGCACCCAACCTAGCCTTGATTCATATTTTACTCATTTATCTTTAGCAATGGAACACACTCTAGCGGGGTGGGGGGTTCATTTCACATAACTGGCCAGATTTGCCCTATTGCAGCCAGGGGCCCACCAGGGCTGTTGCTTCGGGATCCCCAAACCCACCCCCGGGGCCCACCAGCGTTAGTAAATAATCCCCACTCACAACAGAGTAGCAAAGTTTTGTAAACAGATACAAAAATGTAAAAAAAACTAGAAATCCTTTACCCTGCCCTTACTGTACCGTTCTATTCTTCTCTTTTGATTTACTGCAGTTTTAAGAGTAGTCGCTAGGGTAACATTCTGCTGCAAATTCATTTGATATAAAGGGGGTTATTTATCAGACTCACTTTTTCTGAAAACCACTCCGACCAAATCCGCACTGACTTTTCCCCCTTATTTAATACATTTTCACAATTTTTTTTCTTGTGCGGAAAAAGTCATGATAAAAAATCATAAAAAATCTGAATCCTACCATTTTTTTCGGATCTTACGCTTAAAACCTATAATTTTGTCATACAGATTCCCAGCATAACCCTGAAAATCTTCCAATTGCTAACGGGACATCTGCTTTTTTACATGTTCTCAGCAGGTCTGAGTTGGAGTACTTTTTTTCATCTGACTTTTAACACCGTCAGTGTTAAATGTAGAAAAAAAACTATTTTTTTTCCTCCTGAAAAATTGTATTTTCCCCTTTAAAAGCCAACGAGAAAAATTTAGAGCTTAATAAATAACCCCCAAATATTCTGCTGCCCCTTCTGTCAGTATTGAAAGATTCTGATATAAATGGTGTTAAGAGAAAAATCTGCATATCGTTATGAATAAATGGATTCGATTTTCACTGGATTTCTATGGATACATTTTCGTAACGAGCACATAAATGTTATAAACATTGGACATTCGGCCTGTCTCCACCTACAGGCCAAAATACTAACATTCCAACTATTTATTTTATGCCATCCATCAAGCCCTGACATATTTATTGCCGCCCACAAAAAAAATACAATGAAGCCTTTATTAGAAAGTATTAACAATTATTGCTGATTATACAAAGTGCTATTTCAGTAGAACCCAGAATCTTCCCATTAGATTTAATGGTTTATTACAGACGTGTAAAGAGGCTGCTCTGATGTTCTCCTGCTTAGGAATAAAATTAGAAACCTTTCTGACATATTTCCTAAGCAGAAGAACATCAGCCTCTTTCTTTATCCTGACAACTTCCTTGACTACTTGGTGGTCAGACTGGTGGGAAACTGACCAGCAGGTGGCGCTGTTGTAACAAAATTCATTCATATTAACAGTACATGTATCCCTTAATATCTTGGAATGAAAAAATAATAAATAATGAATGTACATTGCAAAAGTGCTTAGAATAGCCCCCTCATTAATTTTACATTCACTTATTTGAAAGGTTTACTTATCCATTTAGCCACAAATGAGCTGCAGCAGTTGAATAAGGCCAATGTGGGAACCCAGGAGCTACTGGCAGGTTCAGAGATGGCAGTAGCTCCAGGGTTCCCCTGTGTGCCAACTGATGCAATTGTGTGAAATTCAGACAGAGCAGTGTCGTTAATATTTAATGCAAGTACCTTTATTGAAAAGGATTGTTCTTGCTAATAATCTCCTCTCCTCTCTTGTACTTGTGGTCATAAGTGATCCCTGTAATGCACAGAACCAAGCAGTTACACAGAAGGGCACTATGTTAGCTAAAGTTGGCCATACACAAGTCAGCAGCTCATTGGCTCATGTATATCCATATTTCCTGCCCAAACAAGATTTGTTTACATTTCATTGTAGCATACCTTCCTATGAAATTCCTTCTTCTAAAATTCAGACTCCAAACCCCTTTTTTCTCACTTATTTTGCAGGATTCCATTTTCAGCTCCAAGACTTTCATCTGTGTTTAATACTCCACTAGAGGAACAATTTGTTCTGCTAAATCTTCAGCCTGATTCCATGTTGACAGCTGACCTTCATATCAGGACAGTTGGCCTTTTCATCACTAATTCTGATGGTGTTTGGTGCACACGGATGTTCCTTTCTATGTTAAAGGAGAACCCTTGTTTCTGTAGCTGTAGGTAGCAGTGATTCTACTGACTGCACAATATTGTGCACTCACACACACATACAAGCACACTCACATTCTCCCATGCACATACACAATTATAGAAACCAGGATCAGACTGGGGTGTCCAGGTCCACTAGAGCTGCCACCAAAGGCACCCCACACCCTCTTTTTTTTATCAAAACAGCACAAGTAAAATAATATCTGCCATAGAAGCCGATACAACAAGACTGATTAATAATCAGAATATTCAGACTGCACTGGGCCCTGTGTTGTCATGTAATCTAATGTAGATTTTATAGTTTTTCTATTGTTTAATACAAACTTTCTCCAACTCTGCAGAACCAGTGGCTTCAGCAAAATAATTCTCCAAATAGAATCCCAGTTTATCTGTTTAAATCCGGCTCCATGATCTTTGTCCCCGCAGCTGGAGTTGGAAACAATAAAGGGGATGTAAAGGCAAAAATAAAATCCAATACAAATCTCTACACAGTCGCCGACTGCTCTACAGGGAAACAAACAAAGCTGCTTGAGTTCTACATGGCTGGGAAGTAAGGCGGGGGCTCCCCCTGCTGTTCATAAGTATGATTGTTTCCCTGCAGAGCAGTTAGGGACCGTCTGACAATTCCTATCCATAGCAGTAAATTAAGGGAGGATTTCACTGCATACAGTCAGGTTTCTTATAAAAATGGTACACATTTTTTAATTAAAGTATATTGGTGATAGGTTTCTTTTTCATTAAAGAAATTAAAAATGGGATTTTATTTTTGCCTTTACATGCCCTTTAAGTCTCTCTCCCACATGCTACCTCCCTCTCTCATACACACGCATTCATGCAGCTGCCAGTGAGACTTTCAGTGTTAAAAATAAAGAGTCAGTGACAACATTGGAGGGACCAACCTCCCCCCCCAACACCTATAATAACAGTTCAATTACAGCATCACCACTTCTGCAGAGATATCATTACCCTATGGATAGTCAGCAGCACTGAAAACAATGGGCATTCCATTTCTCACAAAAGAATAAGAAATTCAGCAAGTTTTCAGGGGCTCGATGTAAAATACTTGCCGTGTCTTCGCTTAGCCACATCTACCTTATCAGCAGAGACAGGCTATTTGTCAGAGCCAAGTAATGATTGCAATCCGAGATACGTCTCTGGGTGAAGCTCAGTACTAATGTGTGCAGCACAATCCTCTCCCCTTGGAGTTAAGCTCTTACATAGCAATAGAAACAGCAGCAGAGGGATTAAAATTTGGCACGGGGAGAGATGGAAGAAAGGCATGAAAATGAGCAACTAGCTATTATGGATTTTGAAAGAAAATATGATCTGTGATATTTCATTTCCCTGCCTAAAACAAGGGAGCCCACAGCTCCGAGTTTTTTTCATTCGCAAGATGCTTTTCGCTAAAACCAAACATTTTTCTCTATTATCTAAACTGACTGGCCACTGGAGATACTGGTGTATTTGATCCGATGATTCAGAAGCAAAGGCACTCTTTCCTAAATGTTTTATTTAACAAAAAGCAACTAAATATACAGTATTTTTCAAAGTCATTTACCTATGAGAGAGTGGTCTTACATCATTTTTCTACTTCTGCTTCTGAACTTGATCCTTTAAGTCAGAAAAAAAAGGCAAAAAAATTTAAAAAATTCAATAAAGCCAATGAAAAAGTTGCTTAGAATTAGCAACTCTATACCTGTACTTAAAGGTGAATCACCCATTTAAAGTATAAGAGCTGTCAACTTGACCCTCCAGACCAGACTGCAGTTTATTGACCTCCCCAACAGGCAAGTATATGACAATAGTTATGTATTCTCTGCCCTACAACCAGTCCCAATAAAAAAAATGGCCCTGCAGGCCCAACCATACCCCTGATCTACCCCAATTGCACAAGGACCCTGATTGCAGTTCCCCCTGTTCCCTCCTGATGACGGCACTTCAGCTATCTTAAAAACAGATAGGGGGAAATCTCTGGCTACATCTAAACTTCACTGCAATATAACACAATCTACATAAAGTGGCAGAGAATCAGGAGGCCTTCAGTTCACATTTTCAATTGGTCTTCATTATTTATTTTTTATTGTTTTTGAATTATTTGTCTTCATCTTCTGACTCTTTCCAGCTTTTAAATGGGGATCACTGACCCCATTTAAAAAACAAATGCTCTGTAAGGTTAAAAAAAGCCACGTTCATCAAGTTCAACCTTCTAAGTCAACTGCCAGTTGATCCAGAGGAAAGCAAAAAACCCATTTGAACCCTAACTAATTTGCCTCAGAGGGGAAAAATTCCTTCCTGACTCCAAAATGGCAATGGGACCAGTCCCTGGATCAACTTGTACTATGAGCTATCTCCCATATCCCTGTATTCCCTCACTTGCTAAACACCATACAACCCCTTCTTATACCTATCTAATGTATCAGCCTGTACCACTGATTCAGGGAGACAATTCCACATCTTCACAGCTTTCACTGTGTATTGTGTATTGTATTCATATTCAAGTCTCTTATTCAAATCAGTGCATGGTTGCTAGGGTAACTTGGACCCTAGCAACCAGTTGAAACTGCAAACTGAGAGCTACTGAATAAAAAGCTAAATGACACAAAAACCACAAATAATAAAAAATGAAAACCAAATGCAAATTTTCTCAGAATATCCCTCTCTACATTATATGAAAAGTTAACTCAAAGGGGAGCAACCCCTTTCAAACAATTATTCTGTATTTTTTATTTCTATATATTTCCCAGAAGCCCCCTTCAACATTTCTTCCTATCTATTGTCTAAAATGTATACCAGATCAATACACTGAATTCAATGAATAATGAAATTGCATTCAGAGCAGCGTAATCAGTAAATTAGCAAAACCGCACTACACACCTTGCAGAACTGAACACGGGAAAGGATTTTTTTTCATGACGTCACAGCAGGAGAAAGAGTTTCACCAGCAACAGGAATGGACATTTGTTCTAGTGATGGGCGAATTTGTCCCGTTTCCCTATGACAAAAAATTCCAGTGAATTTCGAGAAACGATGAAAAATTTGCAAAAGGCGTCAAAATCTACGCTGTGAGCAGTTCCAACGTCGGCAACAATTTGATGCACATTAAAGTTAATGGCGTGCCTTTAATTTTCGCCAGCTTCAAAAATAAACTTTGACACTGGATGAATTTTCACTGCAATTTTGCTTATTTATTTGCCGGTGGCAAAACGTGGTAATTTGACGTTAATTTGTGCCTGGCAAATACATTTGCCCATCACTAATTTGTTCCAGTCCATTAAATATTCATAAAAACATTATTTCCTTGTATTAATGTAGGGACCCATAGGGTAAATGCTTCCCTATAGCTTTAAATCCCTGGGGTTCCTCATTCCCCAGCTGCTGGGCGGAAGTGGATGCATCTAGTTTTGCTCATTAGCAAAAAAAAAGCTGATGACGTCTTCCTGTAAAACTTCAGTAAAGTGTTGGGCAGAGGGTATGGCTTTCTCTTTAGGAGGAAGAGGATGGTGCTGGGAGGCTGTGACTTAGGTCGTAGTAGAGTAAAGGTCCCAAGAGAACTTTGTTGAAATCAGGTATACAGGGACCCCATGAATGAGGAGTACTCAGGACAGGGTAGATTCTGTGACAGCACTAGGAAAGTGAGACAGATAGAACTAGTGAGCAAGACCAGCCTGTGCTCCAACTAAGAGGGATAGCAAGGGGGTAGCTCTCCCATCAGGCAACACTGGCCTGTAGTGTAGGGATCACTAATCTGAATAGGGATTTAGGGTCTGTCTATCCCCTGAGAAAACATGTTGGGGTCCAGGTCATTTTGCAGAGGTCCTGAGGGGGCATCTATCGAGCTGAAAAACTATCTCCATGGGTGCTTTAAGAGAATAAAGCCTGTTACTATTTGTTTAGTTCAAGAAGCCTCTGGTGTCCAATTCTCTTATTAAGTCACAGATTAGACGTGAGCTGTAGTTCATAAAAGTAAGGTGACCTTTAAAAATAATTTCATCTTCCCATCATATTGATATAAAATTGTAATAAATATTATGATGTATCTTTGTTTCCAAAATATTAATTTTAAATGTCAGTAGAATCTGGAAACTCAAGGCCTTTTTAGGAGTATCATATTAGAAGTCACTGAGGGCTTCTGTGACCACATAAAGGCATGAGTATCACTCATGTATTATAAGGGATAATGTACCCCCTACTGTAAATGATAAGGATATTAGAAGTCACTGAGGGGTTGTTCTGTGACCATATAAAGGCACAAGGCTGCAGGCTGAGTTATACAGGGAACTCTGAGTATCACTCATGTATTATAAGGGATAATGGCCATGGAAAACCCTACTAGAAAATCTGTTTCTCATACAGGTATGGGATCTGTTATCTGGAACACTCCGAATTATGGCAAGGCCATCTCCCATAGACTCCATTTTAATCAAATAATTACATTTTTTTTTAAATGATTTCCTTTTCTCTGTAATAATAAAACAGTAACTTGTACTTGATCCCAACTAAGATATAATTAATCCTTATTGGAAGCAAAACCAGCCTATTGGGTTTATTTAATGTTTACATGATTTTCTAGTAGACTTAATGTATGAAGATCCAAATTACGGAAAGATCCATTATATGGAAAGCCCCAGATCCCAATCATTCTGGATAACAGGTTCCATACCTGTACTTGATCCCTACTAAGATATAATTAATCCTTATTGGAAGTAAAACCAGCCTACGGGGTTTATTTAATGTTTACATGATTTTCTAGTAGACAAAGTATGAAGATCCAAATTACAGAAAGGTCCTTTATCTGAATAACCTCAGGTACGGGACCTGTTATCCAGAATGCTCTGGACCTCAGGTTTTCCAGATAACGCAACTGTTTGTAATTTGGATCTGCATGTCTACTAGAAAATCATGTAAACATGAAATAAACCCAATAGGCTGGTTTTGCTTCCAATAAGGATTAATTATATCTTAGTTGGGATCAAGTACAAGCTACTGTTTTATTATTACACAGAAAAAGGAAATCATTTTTAAAAATTGGGATTGTTTGGATAAAATGGAGTCTATGGGAGACAGCCATTCTGTAATTCAGAGCTTTCTAGATAACGGGTTTCCGGATAATGGATCCCATACCTGTACATTACTTATTGATTTCCAGACTTTGCCATGACTTTTTAAATGGAACTAGTTCTTATCAAAAGCAACTTGTTTGCCTTTCGATATTCCCCATGAATTGCAGAAGAGACTGCCAACGGATAAGGACATTGCTATAGAAAATATGGAATGATCCAGGGGAAACAAACTTGGAAAATAAAATATTAAGAACAACAATATAGTGAAGCCAGGAACTCCACAGCATTGAGAGACAGGCAGGGAGCTAAATGTGAAAAGGGGCCATTGAAAAACATTTGGCACCAAGCATGATGATGTCATCACCCATTACTATGCTATCCTATTCCTATGTCACAGCATGATGTCATCAATGTAGATGAATTGGGACTCTCAGGGACCTATGGGGCAAATTCACTAAGATGCGAAGTTGCGCCAGGCGCAACTTCGCCGCACTTCGCCAGGCGTATTTTCGCCAGCGCTCCGCAAATTCACTAAAATCCGAAGTTGCGCACAGGGGTAGTGTAAGTTTTTGAAGTTGCGCTAGCGTTGATTCACCAAGCGAAGCGAAGTTTCGCTAGCGATGGTTCATTTGCATACGGCGCCAAATTCAAATTTCAATGGAGGAACACGTATTAGCACTACAAATGCCTAGAAAACCTTCAAAACATCAAATAAAAATTTTATTATGCCCTACACATGTGCCCACTGTCTAGGTAAGTTGCCATGAGTCAGGAAATGTAGGGGGGAAGGAGGGGAGCCCCAAAAATATTTTCGATCTTTTTCAGCCTATCACCCATCATGTAGAAAACACGCCAGCGTTTTTTGGGACTTAGAAAAAATTTTGACTTTTTGTTAAACAATCCCTATCTACTCTATTGCGCTTCGCCAGGTCTGAGGTGGCGAAGGAAGTCTAGCGTAAAAGGTAGCGTTCAGTACACTGCGCAAGTTAGTGAATTTGCGTAGTTACATCGCTAGCGAAAATTCGCCTGGCGTAAGGGTGCGAAGTAACACTAGCGAAACTACGCCATCGTTCGTTAGTGAATTTGCGCAGTAACGAAAAATGCCAAACGCCAGCGAAAATTGCGCCTATGTGAGGGTTGCCGCCATGTTGAATCTGGCACAAGTGATTCTTCCTGACACTCATGGGATATATACAAATACAGACAATATTTCAGGCTAAATGAAAAGCAAACAGCCTTATAAACGTGTGTCTGTTACACTTTCAGTGAGCGGCACACAAACAACTTTAGAAAATTGGGCTTTATTTGCTGTATAAAGGATTTTGGCAGGAGTTAATAGTGGTGCATATTACAGACACATTATCTGGACCCCTGTGCAAATCTCTATCAAATATGTTGTTATGTTCTAAGAGAACAAAGAGCGCTGATTGCAGAATAAAAGCAAATCATTACTCCTCACTGTATTTTACTGCAGAGCCAGTGACGCACTCACTCATATGGCAGCACAGGATTTACCCCTTGCCCTTAGTAATTGCCCGATAATTCATTTCATGAAAATTACAGTCAATGTGTTATTGTTCAATTGTGTTTAGCCAAATATATGAATTACAGTTATGGATCCTGTTATCTAGAAGGCTGATTACTTGATTAAAATGGACTTTACAGCAGACAACCTTCCTGTAATTCAGAACCTTCTGGATAATGGTTTTCCAAATAATGGATACCTGTACTGGAAATGTCTCAGTTACATACATGGGTATGGTTTCATATGGTGGAATTGACACTTACATTGTTGAAGGTGGCAGTTGGCTCACGTTGATTTGTAATTGCTCTGATTTCTGGTTGTGCTATTGCCTTCTTATAATTTACTTGTATTTTGGTCACTATTAGACACATACACATCTGTCAGGAATTCTTACCCTGGTGGTCTAGTGGTGCGGTGGGGATGCCCGCCGCGCCATCGGCGAGGACACCCGCCGCTCCCTCCTTAGTGCGCGTGCCACACGCATTCTTGCTATTTAAAGGCGCAGGCGCGCTGATGCTCAATGGCGCCAAATTTAAATATATTTAAAGGGACATTGGTTGCTATGTGGTTGCCCGTGATAGGTTTGTTCCTGGTGCCTTGTACCTTGCTGTAAAGCTTCTAGTCTGTCTTGATTCCTGTGTTTGACCCTGCCTGGCTATTTTGACTACTCTGATCTCTGAAACCTGACCCTTGCCTGAAACCGACTGCTTAACCCTCCTGATTGATCACTTTGACCCTTTGCTTGCCTTTGCTTGCCTGACTACTCTTGCTTTCTGCCTGCCTTGACCCGGCCTGTCTGACCATGATTTTGCCTACTCCTGTCTGTACCGTGACCTTTGGCCTTAAAGACTTATACAATCGTGCCCCATTGCTGGCCATAACTCCTGCCCTGTACCTCTCGTTTAAGTCCAGGTGGCATCTGAGTAAGCTGAGGGCTCCTCCCGAAGCCAAAGGCGGTCACACTACTGGTGAAGCACGAGCCGAAACCAGGGTGCTTGGCATTTGTTCTGGTATTGGGTGCCGACCATGACAACATCAAAGTACAAAGAAGGGCACTTTCTGTTTATTAAAAAGCCACCTCTAAAATAGTGGTTTTTATTTATAAATGCATTAAAAGTTGGTGAATCAGTATATGTAGAGAGGAGACTCCTGTTGTGACTTAGGTACTTGCAACATCATTAAGTCTTATCTCATGGTGTGACTATGGCGGCGGCTTCATCAATAAGTTGTTATCTCTTGATGTGACTATGGTGGTGACCTCATCATTAGGTCTTATCTCATGGTGTGACTATGGGAATGGCCTCATCAATAGGTTTTATCTCATGGTGTGTCTATGTTGGTGGTTTCATCAATAGGCCATATCTCATGGTGTGTCTATGTTGGTGGTCTCATCAATAGGTTGTATCTCATGGTGTGACTATGGTAGTGACCTCATCAATAGATTGTATCTCATGCTGTGTCTATGTTGGTGGCCTCATCAATAGGTTGCATATCAAGCTGTGACTTTGGTGATGGCCTCATCAATAGGTCATATCTCATGGTGTGTCTATGGTGGTGGCTTCATCAATAGATTGTATCTCATGGTGTGTCTATGTTGGTGGCCTCCTCGGTAGATTGTATTTCATGCTTTGACTTTGGTGATGGCCTCATCAATAGGTCATATCTCATGGTGTGTCTATGTTGGTGGTCTCATCAATAGGTCTTATCTCATGGTGTGTCTATGTTGGTGGCCTCATCAATAGGTTCTATCTCATGGTGTAACTATGGTGGTGGTCTCATCAATAGGATGTATCTCATGGTGTGACTATAGCTGTGGTCTCATCAATAGGTTGTATCTCATGGTGTGACTATGGTGGTGGTCTCATCAATAAGTTGTATCTCATGGTGTGACTATGGCTGTGGTCTCATCAATAGGTCATATCTCATGGTGTGACTATAGCTTTGGTCTCATCAATAGGTTGTATCTCATGGTGTGACTATGATGGTGGTCTCATCAATAGGTTGTATCTCATGGTGTGACTATGGCTGTGGTCTCATCAATAGGTCAGATCTCATGGTGTGACTATAGCTGTGGTCTCATCAATAGGTTGTATTTCATGGTGTGACTATGACGGTGGTCTCATCAATAGGTTGTATCTCATGGTGTGACTATGGCTGTGGTCTCATCAATAGGTCATATATCATGGTGTGTCTATGTTGGTGGTCTCATCAATAGGTTGTTTGTCATGGTGTGACTAATGGGTGGCCTCATCAATAGGTCATATCTCATGGTGTCTATGTTGATGGCCTCATCAAAGGGTTATATCTCATGGTGTGTCTATGTTGGTGGTCTCATCAATAGATTGTATCTCATGGTGGGACTATGGGGGTGGCCTCATCATTAGGTTGTATCTCAGACTGCAGTTCCATTTTATATATATTGTAAATCATTATATTGATTTGCCTATATTTAATCATAATCTAAACTGTTCTACTGCAACATCTAGCTCTTTAGCTCTTACAGTGCAATGAAGCAGGAATAATAATGCTGTATAGTTGTTATAGAAAAATATTTGATCCAAAAATCTGAATTGAAAATAGAAAGCACATTTGGAATAAACACAAAAGCACAAAGTATTGTCGCCGTTCCGGGAACGAGACAGCACCGGCATCCACATCACATGAGGAAACAGCTCAGGACTCAATACTTGAAATTCTAACACAAAAGAAGTCGTGGGAGGTGAGTTTTTCTTAGAGCTGAACAATCAATGTTATTTTGAGAAATAGTGATTGCACGGTATAAATCCATACGGAATCTTAGCTGTCTTTCAGGTATCAGCCCACGTGAAACAGGAAAACAATAGTTACGCAACCTCCTAAGTTACAATTGGTGCAACAGGTTGACATGGAAACAGGACTTGTGTTTTATTCCGTTTACATTGATGATTCACAAATCCCTATGGTTTTTAATGGTGTTTACAATCCTTCAGGACCCACACAGGCTTCATCAACAATGCATATGTAATAATGCTCTACAGTATCAACTACATGTTGCACACCAAACCTTTGGCTATGGATCCCTATGGCCTCAAAGCAGCTGCTTATTTTTGAATTGCTGGCTTGGAGGCAAGTTTTGGTTGCACAAAAACCAGGTGTCCTGCCAAACAGAACCTTCTGTAGGCTGCCAGTCCTCATAGGAATTTTTTTTTTATTTAGAATAAAAAAAAAAAAACCCACAAAGGTAACACGTCAGATGATTAACATAGCAACTAATTAGTGAGACATAAATAGCCCACATTTTGAGGCTGTCCATTTAAAAAACATAAAACAGGTGATCGAAGCATAAACCAAAACCCGCCCTTGTCCTCCCATCAGAGGAGAGACATCTTTCCTCTGTCCATTCCTCTGTCTGTGATGACTTCCATTCTAGTCCACATAGGGACTACCAAATAGCCAATCACAGGCTTCATTTGGAACCTCAAAGAAGTTTTTTTTCATGCTGGTCTTGCACCTCAACTCTTATTACAATTAAATGTGACTCACATGTAAAAAAGGTTGGCGACCCCTACTCCCCCACACTATAGAGAGAGAGACGTTATCCAAAAAAAAAAAAACAGCTCCCGTGCATTCTGGATAACCGGTCTCATACCTGTATAATAAAAAAATTAATTGCACACACACCTTATGACTAAAAGTATCCGGACACTATGGGGCCGATTCACTAAATTCGAGTGAAGGATTCGAAGTAAAAAAACTTTGAATTTCGAAGTATATTTTGGGCTACTTCGACCATCAAATGGGCTACTTCGACTACGACTTCGAATCGAAGGATTCCAAATAAAAATCGTTCGACTATTCGATAGTCGAAGTACTGTCTCTTTAAAAAAAACTTCGACCCCCTAGTTCGGCAGCTAAAAGCTACCGAAGTCAATGTTAACCTATGGGGAAGGTCCCCATAGGCTTTCCTAAGTTTTTTTGATCGAAGGATATTCCTTCGATCGTTGGATTAAAATCCCTCGGATCGTTTGATCGAACGAATAATCCTTCGATCGTACGATCGCAGTATTTGCGCTAAATCCTTCAACTTCGATATTCGAAGTCGAAGGATTTCAATTCCTAGTCGATTATCGAGGGTTAATTAACCCTCGATATTCGACCCTTAATGAATCAGCCCCTATTAGTCTAAATTAATATGTCCTCCACTGCTGTGGAATATTTATAGAGAGTGTGGCATTTTTATGGGGGACAAGAGGCAAACAAAGCCAACATTAACATAATTCCAAGTGTTGGCGGATTACTATAAAGGTCACCACCACTGGAAGCAAGTAAAAATGTGTCTTCTGGCTTTATAAATGATATTTTACCATCTGCCAGTCTAATGGAAAAGTCTCGAAGAATGGGGGGGGGGGAGATGCACGTCATGCACCCGGACCCCATTCTGATAATCATTTTATGTTCCTGTCTCTCTCTTGCAATGACCTTGTTCTATTCTCTCACCGCACTTTATCATATTATTGTGTAACTTGTTGAAGAAACTGACAGTTGGAGGGGTTTTGTTTGCATTCAATTCTGAGCCGGCAAGTTCTACTTCTCTAATCTCTGGTTACGAGTTAAAGCTCTTGTATTTGGCTGCACTTTATATTAAAGAGCTTTTAATGGTCTGCCCTTTTCATAATGAACATGTAGTTCCTGACGGGCGAGCTTATAGTTCATTACATGTCTGACACTTTATGAATGGCGTTAATTCTGAGCCCCAAGATGTTCCTTGCTAATTAAGCACTTAGATAAAGGCCTGTCGGGGAAAATGTTGCATTGATGGAGCTAAACACTATTTTCTATTATTCGTATAATGAGTATTCCAAATGGAGGTCAGAAGGATGTTCACTTTTTATAGGGAATACTGTCATCCCCATTAAATATCCAACTTTTTGAAATGTGTAGTTATTACCTGACAAAGGGGCCTGGGTGCTCCAAAAACGTGCAATTTTTACTTACTCGGTTAGCCAATAAAAGGTACAAGTATGGGATCTGTTATCCGGAAACCAATTATCAAGAAAGCTCTGAATTATGGAATGGCTGTTTCCCATAGACTTTATTTTATCCCAATAATCCAATTTTTTAAATGTGGGTTCCTTTTCCTCTGTAATAATAAAACAGTAGCTTTTACTTGATCCCAACTACGATAAAATGAATCCTTATTGGAAGCAAAACCAGCCTATTGGGGTTATTTCATGTTTATATGATTTTCTAGTAGACTTAAGGTATGAAGATCCAAATAACAGAAAAGTCCGTTATCCGGAAAACCCCAGATCCCAAGCACTCTGGATAATAGCATCTATACTTGTACCACCAAACTTTCCATTTTCTAATTTATGGTCAGATTTAGGGGCCGATTCACTAAGGGTCGAATATCGAAGGTTAATTAACACCCGATATTCGACTAGGAATTGAAATCATTCGACTTCGAATATTGAAGTCGAAGGATTTAGCGCAGATAGTTCGATCAAATGATCGAAGGATTATTCCTTCGATCGAACGATTAAATCCTTCGAATCGAACGATTCGAAGGATTTAAATCCAACGATCGAAGGAATATCCTTCGATCAAAAAAAGTTAGCCAAGCCTATGGGGACCTTCCCCATAGGCTAACATTGACTTCGGTAGCTTTTAGATGCCGAACTAGGGGGTCGAAGTTTTTTTTAAAGAGACGGTACTTCGACTATCGAATGGTCGAATAGTCGAACGATTTTTACTTCAAATCCTTCGATTCCAATTCATAGTCGTAGTTGAAGGTCGAAATAGCCCATTCGATGGTCGAAGTAGCCCAAAAAAAACTTTGAAATTCAAAGTTTTTTTACTTTGAATCCTTCACTCGAAGTTAGTGAATCGGCCCACTAGTGTCTAATTTAATTTAATTTAGGGTCTGATAATCCAAAAGTGGGCATGCACACCCAGATACAAAATTACAAATTAATTTATTATATGTTTCATACCATTAGAAATGACCCAGATAAACAGAAAACTGCAAGGGATCCATATTATTGTTATTTTTGGTACTTATCCTTTGAAGCCTTCTCCTATTCGTCGTCCACTCTGATGTCCAAACTGCAGTCATGTTGGTAAGGTAAATGAGCCCTAGCAACCAAATACTAATTGAGATTTCAAGAGTTTCAGAACAGAAAAATTTAAATATTAAAAAGCAAAAAAAAATATATATATATAATATTCATTGACAATTGTCTTAGAATAATATTGGCTATGTTATTCTTAAATATTGATTTAAAGGTTAGCTATTGTGATGGGCGAATTTATTCGGCAGGCGCAAGTTTGTGGTGAATTCCCACGAGTCAAAAAATTTTTAAACCGCCGCAAAAATTCGCCAGGGGCAAAAATAATAGACGCAAGTGTCCGCTTCTTTGGACGCCTGTGCCATTTTGCAAATTTTTTGCTGTTTTGCGAATTTTGCTGGAAATTCGCTAATTTTTCGGCGAAGCAAAGCGCCCCGAACTCGCCCATAACTAGTTAGCTATCCCTTTATTTAAGTTTTCTATGGTTTTTATATTGTTAAATTTGCATATTTTAGAATTGTGACTTTGTTTCCATGGTTTTATTTATAATATGAACGTCCTTAGAGAAAGTCAGGCAGATGAGCAATTTGCACTGAGCAAAGCTGACTGGGTTTGATCATTTCATTTTATTCCTCGACTCATTTAAGAGATAACGGAGCCAACTGGGGACTTGTTTAAGGCATTGCTGATACGCCTCCAGCTTTATCCACTCTATAACTAGAAATTATTTGAAATCCTTATCTAGAATTTCAAGGAAACCTCTTTGATTGACCTTTTCCAAGGGGAATCAGTATATGAGAAAGGTCTCTGATGACTTTCCTGCTCTCATGTGCTGTGTGTTTTGAAGAGCTAAAGTTAAAGGAGAACTAAAGGGTAGAAACGACTATAGCTAGAAATACTTTATTTTATATACTGAACTACTGTGCCATCCCAGAGGAGCAGAAGCCCTATAACAGTAATAACTCAGGCCTTTAAAGTTGACATCAGCAGTGTCAATGTATAATTCAGAATTTGCTCAATAAATGCTACCTGAATTATAAAAAACACCAAAAAATTGTTTAAAGTAATGAAAATACAGTATTGCCTTTCACTGGTAAAACTGGTGTGTTCTGCCCCCAAGGTTACGCAGCAGCTTCTTTATATAAACTATAGTAGTAATTATCTGTTATCTACTGTGTATCCTGTGCTTCAATGGCTGCCCCCATGGCTACACAGCAGCTTGTTTATATAAACTATAGTAGTACTTATCTGTTATCTACTGTGTATCCTGTGCTTGAATGGCTGCCCCCATGGCTACACAGCAGCTTGTTTATTTAAACTATAGTAGTAATTATCTGTTATCTACTGTGTATCCTGCACTTGAATGGCTGCCCCCATGGCTACACAGCAGCTTGTTTATATAAACTATAGTAGTACTTATCTGTTATCTACTGTGTATCCTGTGCTTGAATGGCTGCCCCCATGGCTACACAGCAGCTTGTTTATATAAACTATAGTAGTACTTATCTGTTATCTACTGTGTATCCTGTGCTTGAATGGCTGCCCCCATGACTACACAGCAGCTTGTTTATATAAACTAAAGTAGTACTTATCTGTTATCTACTGTGTATCCTGTGCTTGAATGGCTGCCCCCATGGCTACACAGCAGCTTGTTTATATAAACTATAGTAGTACTTATCTGTTATCTACTGTGTATCCTGTGCTTGAATGGCTGCCCCCATGGCTACACAGCAGCTTGTTTATATAAACTATAGTAGTACTTATCTGTTATCTACTGTGTATCCTGTGCTTGAATGGCTGCCCCCATGGCTACACAGCAGCTTGTTTATTTAAACTATAGTAGTAATTATCTGTTATCTACTGTGTATCCTGCACTTGAATGGCTGCCCCCATGGCTACACAGCAGCTTGTTTATATAAACTATAGTAGTACTTATCTGTTATCTACTGTGTATCCTGTGCTTGAATGGCTGCCCCCATGGCTACACAGCAGCTTGTTTATATAAACTATAGTAGTACTTATCTGTTATCTACTGTGTATCCTGTGCTTGAATGGCTGCCCCCATGACTACACAGCAGCTTGTTTATATAAACTATAGTAGTACTTATCTGTTATCTACTGTGTATCCTGTGCTTGAATGGCTGCCCCCATTAGACTGCTATATGTCATTGTGGGGTGGCTAATAATGCCCTATTAGTATTATAACAGTGCCCACGGATGACTAATACACACCCAATGTAATTCAGCTTTGTCATAGGGAAAGGACTGCTGCCCCACTCAGCTATAGTGTCACCTGTCCGGTTTTGACCCAGATAGTCCGGATCAAGACTGCCTGCTCAGAAAACCGGACAGTGTCCCCTTTGATTGGCATGGCCAGTAAAAGATGGCAACCCTTCACTCAGTAGTGACACTGTCATTAAAGTACAGTAATTACTAATCTTTCTATTCAGGCCTCTCCTATTCATATCCCAGTCTCTTATTCAAATTAATGCATGGTTGCTAGGGGAATTTGGACCCTAGCAACCAGATAGCTTAAATTGCAAACAGGATTGCTGCTCAATAAAAAAACAAATAACTCAAAAACCACAAATAATAAAAGTCTCTACATCATGCTTCATTTTAACAAACTGCCCTCATGATATGACCCTAGTTGGCATTGGGTGTTCTCCATCTCTCTTCTTGGCTCCTTCTTTTCCCCTCTTTTGGCTTTTGTTCTGCTAGTGGTAAGGGTGAGCTATGGTGAGACAGGGTGTGGTGGTTGGCCAATGCACATTGCCAGTCCCAATATGGCTGACTTGTGATGTCATTGATGACCTCAGCGGGTGACGTGACCTCACCTGAGTTCCAGAAGTGTGTAAAAAGAGAGCTGTTATGACATGTCAGTTCAAAGGCGTTGTTTAAAAACCCTTTTTTTTTTAATGCATGGAGTTAAAGCTTGGAGAGAATTGGGAATATTGGCAGAGAAAGAAAGCAAGGAACAATCAAATAAATATATTCTGTGATTGATGGTAACAGGGACAGCAGAGAAAAGGAAAAGCAAAGACAGATAAGTAAAATAGGCAAGAAGGTGAAGGATAACTACAAGAGTTTGTTATAACATTCTTTGCATAAAATTTCATTTAATTAGGAGAAAACTATACATTTCTGTGCAATCTTCTGTGCCACAGAGGCCGAGGGAAGTTAAAATTCAAACACAATCTAAAGGAGATACAATTTCTCCCATAATTCCTTTCTAAAGCTACTGAAAAAATGGGTTTATAAACTATAAGTGAACTGTGAAACTGAGCAGCCCACTACTAGCTCAACGAATGAAATCAAACTGTTCTAGTGGGCAAATGTACCGTGTTGAGCTGAGCTGATCATGGACAATTTTAAAAGAAGCAGAAGGCTGTTAATCTTCCCTGTCAATAATCCTGAATGGAGGAGGTCAGTGAGCAATGGAGCTTTGAATATTGGCACTCTAGCACAGTGGCATCTTAGAGCAATCTAGCACAGTAGCATCTTGGTGTACTCTAGCACAGTGGCATCTCAAAGCACTCTAGCACAGTGGCATCTCTGAGAACTATAGCACAGTGGCATCTTAGAGCAATCTAGCACAGTAGCATCTCGGAGCACTCTAGCACAGTGGCATCTTGGAGCACTCTAGCACAGTGGCATCTCAGAGCATTCTAGCACAGTGGCATCTTAGAGCAATCTAGCACAGTAGCATCTCGGAGCACTCTAGCACAGTGGCATCTTGGAGCACTCTAGCACAGTGGCATCTCAGAGCATTCTAGCACAGTGGCATCTTAGAGCAATCTAGCAAAGTAGCATCTTGGTGTACTCTAGCACAGTGGCATCTCGGAGCACTCTAGCACAGTGGCATCTCTGAGAACTCTAGCACAGTGGCATCTTGGAGCACTCTAGCACAGTGGCATCTCAGAGCATTCTAGCACAGTGGCATCTTAGAGCAATCTAGCAAAGTAGCATCTTGGTGTACTCTAGCACAGTGGCATCTCGGAGCACTCTAGCACAGTGGCATCTCTGAGAACTCTAGCACAGTGGCATCTTGGAGCACTCTAGCACAGTGGCATCTCTGAGAAATCTAGCACAGTGACATCTTGGAGCACTCTAACACAGTGGCATCTTGGAGCACTCCAACACAGTGGCATCTCAGAGCATTCTAGCACAGTGGCATCTCGGAGCACTCTAACACAGTGGCATCTTGGAGCACTCTAGCACAGAGGCATCTCAGAGCATTCTAGCACAGTGGCATCTCGGAGCACTCTAACACAGTGGCATCTTGGAGCACTCTAACACAGTGGCATCTTGGAGCACTCTAGCACAGAGGCATCTCGGGGCACTCTAACACAGTGGCATCTTGGAGCACTCTAACACAGTGGCATCTTGGAGCACTCTAGCACAGTGGCATCTCGGAGCACTCTAACACAGTGGCATCTTGGAGCACTCTAACACAGTGGCATCTTGGAGCACTCTAGCACAGTGGCATCTCAGAGGACTCTAGCACTGTGGCATCTCAGCACATTCTGGCCATACATTGAGCATGATGAGAAGTCACTTCATATCAACCAATGTGTATGGCTTTGATAATGCTGTTAGCAACAGATTCATGTGCCGCAAGGACCCATTACCTTCTTCTCTAACTATTCATTAGAACCAACATTACAAGGATGATTGATGTAAGCCAACATTGTTCTTGGAGATTATCAGGGCTGTCTCCCTACAGTAGAGGTCAATGTCATTTTAAGATGCCTTTTTTAAAGGAAGAAGGCTGTTAATCTCCCAGTTAATCATCCCGAATGACATCATCATTACCTGTAAACCCATAAGGTGTGTATATATATATATAGAATGGAGGAGGTCAGATGAACAATGGAGTTTTGAATATGGGCCCAAGGAAAGTTATTAAGGAGGAAGTTTTTGCTGAAGAATATACAACAAGCAGCATACAGTCTATAAATTGCTCATGTGCAATACAGGAATAATCAACCCCCAAATCTCACAGTGGGATCTCGGCACATTGGCATTTTGGCACATTCTGGCCATACACTGAGCATGATGAGGAGTCACTTCATATGAACCAATGTGTATAGTTTTAATAATGGTCTTAGCAACAGATTCACATGCCAAAAGGATATTGACATAACCCAGTAGGGGAACCCAGGAATTACCCAAGAAGAACCCAACTGCGCATGCGGTGATTTGCCAGTCTCAGTCTCAGCTTACCGAAGATCCGTAAGATGGCTGCAGTGAACTGCGATCCCTGAATCTGTGCCGAAGGGTGAGTAAAAAGTTAGGGGCATTTGACCCGGGGGAGGGCAGCTAGGCTGGGGGGAGGGGGATCTACGTAGGGTAGGGGGGTCAGGTTTTTTATTTACGGGTTGAATACTCCTTTAAGCTTACCTGGCAGTTGGTCATGCCTGGCTCCAGTTCTTGTTCCAGTCTCTCCTCCTAAGAGGGATAAAATTAGTTTTCTTATCAACTTCCAATAACCTAGTAGTTCAATATCTAAAAAGTTGTATGAAGCAAATTCACTCAACTTCAGAAAATGAAACAATTCTCTGTAGGTTTCCTTCTAACCTGACAGTTGTTATTACCAGGGTCTTCTGGTGGTTCCCGGTTAATCATCAAATCAAATCTGCTTTTAAGGGAAGGAGTGAAAAATATATACATGTAATGTTCAGGGAGTTGAGTTTGATTTAGAATTTTCCACTACTTACTTGGCAAAGGGCATTGCCAGATACAACCGGGTGTACCTAGTGATTGGTGAATAAATTGCGAAACTGTCGTGATATTCCTCCGGCATCATAAAATTTTAATCGGAAAAACTGTCACGCATCAACATTAATCGAATGCCCATTAACGCCGGCATCAAAATTTAAGTGAATGTCAGAATTGATACGTGCGTCAAAATTCACGTCTTTCGATTTTTTTCGCCGTTTCGTGGATTTCGTGAGAAATTCACAAATTTTTTCTGGGGAAACAGGACAAATTCTCCAATCACTAGTTGTACCTGGTTAAAAGAGGAAAATAAATCAGAGATCTCTGGCAAGTTGGGTGCAGGGGTATAATTGTTGTATGTATATATAATGTGGGTGTAAATCAGATGCAACTCGTACTATCAGAAGCTAATAATTTAATAATTGTATAATACCAACTCCTTCACTACTTACCAGGCAGATGATTTCATGGGGTTCCTCAGTGGGTTCCTCCTGGTTTGGGGATAAAAAATAACATGACTTTATGCATCATCCAATGCAAATTATCATTTAAAGTGCTTGTGTGTTTAATAAATATGTATCTGATGAATTATAATTAATGTGTATAAATACAAGCAGGGTCAGTGTAGGTATTTCTTGTGATAATACAATGGCCAAGGGCTACCTTGAGCCTCATCACCAAAAAAAAAATGAAAATGTGTCATCGATGGAGCTGGTAATGGATGGTTCTGTAGCTGAAATTCAATATAAAATGGATTTAAAAGTGAGGAATGAGTCCATGGTTGAATCGGTTTCATAACTCAAAGCAGAAATAATGTGGAAATGTAGCCAATTGTAAATAAACTAAATCATCATGTGCTTTTTTTTTTCTTTTTGACTTGTATAATTGAATATGTATATGGTGCCGCTTCCTCGTGGTTTTTGTGCATATAAATCTAAAGGCAGGGAAATAAACTGGTCACTTCTATTTATGTCACTCAATTCTTCTCTGCTCACCATAATCAATTATTACTTCGGCTGATCTTGTTTCTAATGCATTCATTTAATTAAAGGAAAAGCCTTATTACATAAGTTTCAATAGTCCAAAAAGTGAGTGAGAATGCGTTAGACTCAATGGGGCAAATTCACTAAGATGCGAAGTTGCGCCAGGCGTAGTTTCGCTAGCGCTCCGCAAATTCACTAAAATCCGAAGTTGCGCTCAGGGGTAGCGTAAGGTTGCGAAGTTGCGCTAGCGTTGATTCGCTATGTAAAGCGAAGTTACGCTAGCGAAGGCTAATTTGCATACGGCGCGAAATTCAAATTTCTATGGAGGAACACGTATCAGCACTACAAATGCCAAGAAAAGCTTCAAATCTGCAAATATAAATTGTATTTTGCCCTACACATGTGCCCACTGTCTAGGTAAGTTGCCATGAGTCAGGAAATGTAGGGGGGAAGGAGGGGAGCCCCAAAAATATTTTCGATCTTTTTCAGCCTATCACCCATCATGTAGAAAACACGCCAGAAAGGCCTTAGGGTAGGCCGAAACGTTAGTCTCTGTTATTTTTTTAATAAATTTTGATTATATTTTTAAGTCCTGAAATTGCTGATCTGTTTGGAAGTGTATGGCGAACATTTGGTGCACCCAGACATATGAACAATCGTTATCAAGAGTGCCGGCTTCATGTGGATATATATATATATAGTGAATAAAGTACCCCCTCTTGAAAAATAAAAGGATATTATAAGTTACTGAGGAGTTTCATGACCATATAAAAACACGAGGCCAAAAGGCCGAGTGTTTTTATACAGGTCATGGAACTCCCAGGTAACTTCTAATATTTTCATATTTTGCAACTGGGGGTACTTTATTTATTATAATACACACATTTCATTGAGTCATGTGACAGAAATGACATCACAACTCACCGTTTATAACTGATGATATCAGAACTAACTCACCGTTTATAAGGATATCATTTACAAGATATTCATGGCTTTTGTGTATTATATATATATATATATATATTTATATATATATATATATATATATAAATATATATATATATATATTTATATATATATATATATATATATATATAAATATATATATATATATATATATAATACACAAAAGCCATGAATATCTTGTAAATGATATCCTTATAAATGGTGAGTTAGTTCTGATATCATCAGTTATAAACGGTGAGTTGTGATGTCATTTCTGTCACATGACTCAATGAAAATGTGTGTATTATAATAAATAAAGTACCCCCAGTTGCAAAATATGAGGATATTATAAGTTACCTCGGAGTTCCATGACCTTCGGCCTCTTACTTTTATATGGTCATGAAACTCCTCGGTAACTTATAATATCCTTATCATTTACAAGAGGGGGTACTTTATTCACTATATATTAGTTCCCCAAGATTGACGCACTTCAGGGCTACATAATGCAGTTTAGAAAAGAAAATTTATTGTCGACAATAAATTTTCTTTTCTTTTCTAAACTATACATTATGACTGCACACACGCGAAACCTCCGTCATAACACGAAGACAAGAAGATGTTGCCCGTGAAACTCCGAGGCCAGAATCTGCACGGAGGGGTGAGTAAAAAATTAGGCGGGGGGCAGGTAGGCTGGGGGAGGAGGGAGGGGGTCTACCCAGGCTAGGGGGGGAGGGTTTTTTTGATTACAGGTTGAATTCTCCTTTAACTGATCTCATTATATGTAACTGCAGGAGATGCCTTACTCTGTATTCATATATACTGTATAGATATACTGCCAACATACTTGTTATTCTGTAAAATGAAGAAGTTAAGATCTGTTATATTTTACCCACTGAAGATATACAATTCATTTTGGCACCATAAAATGAAGGAACTTGCCTTCTGGCAAAATACTAATAATTATTTCCCTGAACCAATAAAGAAATTGAATATGAGTTAAATACCTGGGAGCTAAGTTCTCTCTGAGTTTATTACACAGTCTGTTATATTCAGCCAAGGTGATGTACTGTACAGCGGCTGGAACCTTAGCTAATCATTAGCAATAAATTCACTGTTGTTGTGTGGCACTTGAAAGCAATAAATAATAGTATTTCTGCTACCATACTGTAGATCAATAATGCAGCAAATTCTTGTGTTGTATCCACTGACCTATTCTATAGCTTTTCCAGAACAAAAAATTCTTCACTAGTTCCGCTATAACTATATTCAATCTCTTGTCCTCTGGTCACCAGCATAAATGTATATTTCTAAGACCGAAATTATATGCCTTGGAATATTCTCTCCTTTGGAGCATGTTGGCTTCTGATATGTCACAGCTTTGTATACCGTATATACTTGAGTATAAGCCGAGTTTTTCAGCCCCCAAATTATGCTGAAAAACTCTACCTCGGCTTATACTCAGGTCAAGCGCAAAAACGGTCGCCGGCGTCTAAGAATAGTCGCCAGCATCCAAGAATAGTCGCCAGCGTCCAAGAATAGTATCCAAGAATATTCGCCAGTGTCCAAGAATGGTCGCCGGCACCTCCAATGGGAGCAGAAACCCTCAATTTTTTGATTGAAACTTACCAGAAGCTGCTGCATTTCTCACCCTAGGCTTATACTCAAGTCAATAAGCTTTCCCAGTTTTTGGAGGTAAAATTAGGTACCTCGGCTTATACTCGGGACAGCTTATAGTCGAGTATATACGGTAATTTCTTTGGCCGAGGCTAAAAAGAGAAGATTTAGGAGAAGGAACATGTCCTATCATGACAAGATTGTACAGAACAATAGGGCCCTGGGTATCTACAGGGACTAAGATTGGTACAATAAGGGCTTTGTCTACTCTATATTTCCTATTACATTTAAAAGAGTACAGTTTTATTTCTGACCCCTGACTATAATGTAACCCCCTCTTTTTTCCAGTCTTTTGAGCCAGTCACATTACCATAACTAGACTAACCAGGATTAGATTAAGCACAAAATATTTACCATTTTTTAAGGTGATTTAAGTTTTCCACTTTCCAGGGCCTCCCCTTCAATGGCCTTCAAAAGACTTTGGTCTTTTATAGAGCAGACAAATCTCATCCCCTTAGCTGGGTCACCACCCAGGAACTGTAGGAAGAGACAAAATCAGTCCCACCTTAAAGGGGACATATGCTTGTAGTTCTCTTATTGGGGCATATTCACTAAGATTAGTAGTTGCGCCAGGCGTAAATTCGCCGCACTTCGCCAAACTTTGCCAGGCGTAGTTTCGCCAGCGCAAAAAATCCGAAGTTGCGCTCATGGGTACCGTAAGGTTGCGACGTTGCACTAGCGTTGATTCGCTAAACGAAGCGAAGTTACGCTAGCGATGGTTAATTTGCATACGGCGCCAAATTCAAATTTCAATGGAGGAATATGTAGCATCACTACAAATGCCTAGAAAACCTTCAAAACATCAAATAAAATTTTTATTTTGCCCTACACATGTGCCCACTGTATAGTTAAGTTGCCATGAGTCAGGAAATGTAGGGGGGAAGGAGGGGAGCCCCAAAAAAATTTAGATCTTTTTCAGCCTATCACCCATAATATAGAAAAAATGCCAGCGTTTTTTGTGACTTTTTGGGAAAAATGTGAACTTTTTTTTGAAGCAATCCCTATCTACTCTATTGCGCTTCGCCTGGTCTGAGGTGGCGGAGGAAGTCTGGCGTAAAAGGTAGCGTTCAGTACAATGCGCGTGTTAGTGAATTTGTGTAGTTACGTCCATTGCGCAAATTCGCCAGGCGTAAGGGTGCGAAGAAACACTAGTGAATTTAGCTAGCGAATTGAAGGTAGCGTTAGGCGCTTCGGCGCTTAGTGAATTTGCCCCATTGTGTCAAGAATGATAGACTTGAGCAGAGAAGAGCCAGGAGATTCTTCTCGTGTCAGTAAATTAAGGGTGTTCCACTCACCTTCAGGATGATGTCCCAGAGTTCAGAGTTGAGCCTGTTCATATCAGCTTTGGACTCTGGTTCTTGTAACTGGTCAGGTTTCAGCCTAGTGGACATCCGAAAAAGTGCTACTCCAAGTGATTAATAATCCACAAATGCATTATACTCTTTCCTAGACAGCACCTGCAAATGCACCATTGGAGTAGGTTAAAGGGGAAGTAAAGTCTAAAATAGAATAAGGCTCGAAATGCTGTATTTTGTATACTAAACATAAACATGAACTTACTGCACCACAAGCCTAATCAAACACATGATTTATGCTTTCAAAGTTGGCCACAGGGGGTCACAATCTTGTAACTTTGTTATACATCTTTGCAAGACCAAGACTGTGCACATGCTCAGTGTGGTCTGGGCTGCTTACAGATCTTCACAAATTATTAAAACAGGGAAACAAACAAAGCTGCTTGAGTTCTGCATGGCTGGGAAGTAAGGCGGGGACTCCCCCTGCTGTTCATAAGTATGATTGTTTCCCTGCTCAGCATTTAGGGACTGTCTGACAATTCCTATCCACAGCAGTAAATGAAGGGAGAATTTCACTGCACACAGTCAGGTTTCTTATCAAAACAGTACACATTTTTTTTATTAAAGTATATTGGAGCATAGGTTTCTTTTTCAGTAAAGAAAGTAAAAATGGGATTTTATTTGTTTGTCTTTATATGCCCTTTAAGGAAGCTTTGCTAACAGTGCTGTCGACCTAACAAATCTTTTCCAATCCTTGCAGAGCTCACAACAGCAGTTGTCTACTTCCATTTTAAGACATTTTTTGAGGTGGAGGGGTTCAACTGCAGTCAGAAAAAGTGTTTGATGGTTCCCTTCCTAGTGAAGCATGGGAAGTTACACTGTACCTTTAAATGATATATACAGTCTGCCAGCCAAGAGCAACTTTACATAATATTTCAGATGGTTTTATCCCTACTTATGTGGCATGTTTTATCCCTACTTATGTGGCAGTTTCTTCAGAGTCCTGAGAAGGACTCCCTATGGCTTTCCGTGCCCGGAGAAGAGCACAGTTTGCTCTTCAGAGCCCTGACAAGGTCCCCCTTTCCTTCCGGACCCTAAATAGAGGGCACTTTTCCTCCTCCTCCCCCTCCAAGCACAGAACAACACAGAGGAGAGACATGTAGCATACCTCCAAACTATCCCATTTAGGGGCGATCCTGGCCCCTTGGCAGCTTGCTGTTGCTGCCGCCCCCTCCCCCGTTTATGTGATGGAGCGGGTCCGGGGGGTCCACGAGGGCAGCGAAGAGGGCCAGAACACTAGCGCAGAGAGCATAATTGGTTAGAAAACTGTAAATTTGGATCTTAAAGTACCAGGAGCTGCATTTTTGCCGCCCATGGTACCTAGTGGGGTGCTGCCACGAGAGGTTTCTCAACTTGCTTCATTGGCCAACACCCCTGGTCCCATTTTTTGAAGGACACTCCTGATTTTGACATCTCAACCCACAGATTTTATGAAAACGTTTCTCGTTGAAATCTATGCCAGGAAAAGATACAAAGTGTCACTAGCAGCTTAAAAGGCACCTGTTACCAAAAACATTATCACCAACCAAAGGTGGGGCTAATAGACCCCACAGTCCGGTTGGGGGTAACAGTAGTTTTTTTTAAAATTGCCCCCCGTCATCGTTAAACCACCTGCACCAGATCGAGCAGCCATGTTGGGGCACACGCATGCGCATAGTGAGCAAACGCTGCAACTTGCTAATTATGCACATGTGTGTGACATCTGAAGTGCATTGTGCGCATTTCCTGCATGGCTGCTCGCATGCGGAGCTCCCTCCCGGTGCGTATCGCTGCCACGGGAAATTTCGCCTCTAGTAAAACTGTTATAACACTATAAACATTGACCTTAACATTGCTTATTTAGGATGTTTTAAGAAGAAATCCGGGGTATATAATGGGGAAAATTGCAAGCTTTGTGACAATTTTTAGAAATTTCATAAAAACCACTACGTTTAGCATGGCCTTGCAGTTTGGTAGTTTGCCATAGAAAGGCCCGTTTGCCCATTTTGGATTCAACAGAAAATGTATTTTAAGAAGATTTATGGTTTTATGGGTTGACATTCTAATTTGCCACTTTTACCCCACATAACTCAAGCAGTATTTATTTTGGTAGTAGAAATACCATACCTCCCAACTTTTTGGAAATAGAAAGAGGGACAAAAAGATTTGGCGTGCCCCGTGTGGTGATTTTTTTGACCACTCCCATTTTTGTGGCCACACCCCCTAATTACCATGTTCATTTTACAAAACTCGCCAGGTTATTAACGTTTTAACATATTTCACATTATTACAGTTTTGCTAATGAAGGTGAATTGCCCTTTAAAGGAGAATTCAACCTGTTCGCCCCCCCATAGAGCATTACCATTTCCCACCTTACCATGACGATATTTAAAGAAAGAAAGAAAGAAAGCAAGAAAGTGTACAACACATTAATGAATGAAACTTTTAATTTATATAAATATGTAATGTTAACAAAAATAAGGTAACACACAATCACTTATAATTATAAAGGATTTTCATAATAAACCAAATTGACTAAGCTAATAAAGGGAATGGAAGGGCTCAGTTGGGATTGGTTACACTGGAGAAGAGTCAGTTAAGGGGGATATATATCACTATATTTAAATATATAAGGGACAGTAATGAAATGGAGAAAGTACAGAGAAGAATTACTAAGCGGTTAAAGAGAATGGAAGTGATCAGCTCTACTCGCTGGACGTTTTAGCTTTGTATCTGAAATTGAATTTGATCTGACCTCTCTACTTTTTTTTCATCACAATAAAACATCTGAGTGGTAAAACACATTATAACACATAGAGCAATGCAAGAATAAAAACTTGATAGCCAGAATCACAAGACAGCGTCAATATTTGAAACGCACAAACATCATATCTAGGCAAATCTAGCATTTTTTGCATTATAGTATACAGTATTTTCATAATAAATCATACAAAACAGTCCCAGGCAACACATCAGCCCAAGCTTACAACCGAATAATCCACAATAGACCGAATAGACCACACATAATCCTAACTGGTTCAGCACATCAGCCCCCACCCTCAGTCACAGCACAGTCACATTTCGCCCCACCAGAGGCCCAGATATTCAGAATTAATAAATGTGCCAACTGCTATCATTCATCCACATAAAATTAGCTCCCCCTTCTTGATTGTCCCCATAGACCAGTGCCAGAAGTCATTCTATTGCCCCAATGTATCTGTGCCAGCAAGTACCAGCAGCCATTATATTGCCCCCTGTGCCAGCAGTCATCCATCATACTGCCCCCCTGTACCAGCAGCCATCTATACTGCCCCTCTGTGCCAGCAGCCATCCATCATACTGCCCCCCTGTACCAGCAGTCATCCATCATACTGCCCCCCTGTACCAGCAGTCATCCATACTGCCCCCCTGTGCCAGCAGCCATCTATACTGCCCCCCTGTGCCAGCAGTCATCCATCATACTGCCCCCCTGTACCAGCAGTCATCCATACTGCCCCCCTGTGCCAGCAGCCATCTATACTGCCCCTCTGTGCCAGCAGCCATCCATCATACTGCCCCCCTGTACCAGCAGCCATCCATACTGCCCCCCTGTACCAGCAGTCATCCATCATACTGCCCACCTGTACCAGCAGTCATCCATCATACTGCCCCCCTGTACCAGCAGTCATCCATACTGCCCCCCTGTGCCAGCAGCCATCTATACTGCCCCCCTGTGCCAGCAGCCATCCATACTGCCCCCCTGTACCAGCAGTCATCCATACTGCCCCCTGTGCCAGCAGCCATCCATACTGCCCCCCTGTGCCAGCAGCCATCCATACTGCCCCTCTGTACCAGCAGTCATCCATACTGCCCCCCACCTGTGCCAGCAGCCATCCATACTGCCCCCCTGTGCCAGCAGCCATCCATACTGCCCCTCTGTACCAGCAGTCATCCATACTGCCCCCCACCTGTGCCAGCAGCCATCCATACTGTCCCCCTGTACCAGCCGCCATCCATACTGCCCCCCCTGTACCAGCAGTCATCCATACTGCCCCCCCTGTACCAGCAGTCATCCATACTGCCCCCCTGTACCAGCCGCCATCCATACTGCCCCCCCTGTACCAGCAGTCATCCATACTGCCCCCCCTGTACCAGCAGTCATCCATACTGCCCCCCCTGTACCAGCAGTCATCCATACTGCCCCTCTGTACCAGCAGTCATCCATACTGCCCCCCACCTGTGCCAGCAGCCATCCATACTGTCCCCCTGTACCAGCCGCCATCCATACTGCCCCCCCTGTACCAGCAGTCATCCATACTGCCCCCCCTGTACCAGCAGTCATCCATACTGCCCCCCTGTACCAGCCGCCATCCATACTGCCCCCCCTGTACCAGCAGTCATCCATACTGCCCCCCCTGTACCAGCAGTCATCCATACTGCCCCCCCTGTACCAGCAGTCATCCATACTGCCCCCCTGTACCAGCAGTCATCCATACTGCCCCCCCTGTACCAGCAGTAATCCATACTGCCCCCCTGTACCAGCAGTAATCCATACTGCCCCTCTGTACCAGCCCAGCAGCAACATCAAAAAATAGAGCCCCCTAATCTGTACCTGGCTGAGCCAGCAGCAGGGGGCCTTCACAGTACACATAATCCAATCTTCAGTGGTGGCAGTGCCTGCAAACTGGACTGTTGCTGCGAGCGCTGAGCCATAACAACACGCTAGGGCCAGGCCAACAACTCTCTGCCTAGTTGACGTCAGTGACGTCATTGACGTGCCGTGCATACATATCGCAAGACGCGATGCGCAACCCGGGCAGCTGCTGTAAATTGCCGACAGTCTAGTGCTCCTGAATCAAGGTGACAGGAGCCACATGCGCAATCTTCAGAGAGGATTGGGGGCGACGGGGGATGCTGGCCTCTGGGCGCCCTCAGGGCAAATCCGGCCCTGAACTCCGCTGGAAGAATCTGAGGCGAGGGGTAAGTATGGAGTATGGGGCATTTCCCCGGGGGGTAGTTCTGAACAGGTTGAATTCTCCTTTAAGCTGCAAGTCACATTTTCCCCAAGAGACCTGCTTATCTTAAATGGTTACAAAAGTAACAATTTGCACCTGCCACGTTTTCTGGGATCTCTGCCAAAAGCCAATTAAGTTTTAGAAACTTTGTATCTATTTCTGGCTGTTCAGTGCAGGAGATCAAAGATCAGGACTGTGGGTTGAGCTGTCAAAATCGGGACTGTCCTGCGAAAAACGGGACAGTTAGGAGACATGGAAATACAGTATATGCTATGAAATGTGTATGAACTAACTTTATTTTGTTGTCTCTAAGTGCCAGATTATTTTGTAATCATATGCACAATGATCAGACTGTTCAGTGGACCCTTGGCATTCATATTTAGAAAGTTTTTTCTTGGTACCTTATGCTTTGTAGGAGATTTATAAAAACATACATTTTTATAAACCTGCTAAATTCAGAACAGCTTTGATGTTTGGTTATTATGAGTAGAAAGACATGGTTACCCATTTTGGATTCTGCAAAATATGTATGTTTCAAAAGTCTATAAACCTACTGTCCCAGGATTTTTGGCTTTGGAATCTAAAGTAGGTCATATTCTACTGTAGTGCTTTGAAAATGTGGTAAATTACTGCTGGGAATTTTTTTAACTATAATCAGAAATCTTCATAAAGCTGTAAATATCTGGTATTGGCACATTCAAGAGACACGAGGCATTGCAAATCATTCAGTTTTTTTGTGCATAAATTAAATATTTTTCTGGTATAAATGCCTAAAATCATGAAATATAGCATTTTTTTTTCTTTGATATTTAGAGCTTTAAATCTTTTATAATTTTCCTGGGTAAACTAAAAATTCCCCCGAGGAAATTCCACTAAAGTAGAAGCACAAAGTACATTACTACTCCTTGGTCAAGGCTTCTCATGTTCTTGTTGATAACCAGGGTACGGGCATAACTCCCAACTGTCCCGTTTTTAGAGGGACAGTCCCACTCTTGACAGCTCAACCTGCAGTCCCTCATTTGTACTGAAAAGTCCCGACTTTTTCTACACTGAATAGCCAGAAAAAGATACAATGTTTCTAACTCAATTGTTTTTTGGCAGAGAGCCCAGAATAGTCACCAGGTGCCACTAAGATACTTTTGTAAGACTTTTGAGATAAGCAAATAAGTAATTGTAACAATTTAGATAAACAGGTCTCTTGGGAGAAGTTAGACTCACAACTCACAACTTTTTTGTCCCTCTTTTTATTTCCAAAATGTTGGGAGGTTTGTACGGGCATATTTTTGTCAACCCTGATAACCTAATTGACGCTGTTGCCTGATGTGAGTTTTTCAAAAACGATGCTGAACTAAGTGGCTGATTTATTAACATTGCTATTTTTTTCTCTATTTTAAGAATGGTTTTAGAAACACAGATTTTCCTAAATTTATAAAGCATAAATACCAAAAAAAACTCTAATGTACTTCTGATATAGAAGTCAATGGGAGCCGTCCTTAACAACCTTTTGCTTGTAAATTAATTTGCCGTAAACAAGGATTTCAAGTTTTTTGCATCTCTATTTGGGTTTGTTACGCTTTTTTTTTTTTTTTTTTTTCGTTTGTGCTTTTTATATGCCAATCTTTTAAAGGGATGGTTCACATTTAAGTTAACTTTTGCTTGGTTATAGAATGACTAATCCTAAGCAACTTTTCCATTGGTCTTCATGGTTTTTCTTTTTTTATAGTTTTTGAACTATTTAACATGTTCTTTTGACTCTTTCCAGCTTTAAATTGTGGGTTACTGACCCCATCTAAAAACAAATGCTCTGTAAGGCTACAAATGTATTGTTATTGCTACTTTTTATTACTCCTCTTTCTATTCAGGCCTCTCCTGTTCATATTCCAGTCTCTTATTCAAATCAATGCATGGTTGCTAGGGGAATTTGGATCCTAACAACCAGATGGCTGAAATTGAAAACTGGAGAGCTGCTGAATAAAGAAAAAAAACACCACAAATAATAAAAAATGGAAACCAATTGCAAATTGTCTCAGAATATCCCTCTCTACAACATACTAAAAGTCCATAAAAAGGTGAACATCCCCTTTAATAAAGCAGACATTTCTGCTTAGTTTAAAGTGCGAGGATAGTCGTGGTTGAAAAAACCTCTAAGGGTAGAGGCACACAATGCTATTTAGGGGAGATTTGTCACCCAGTGAAAAATCGGCTCTTCTTTAGGTGACTAATCTTCCTGCAATGCCTTCCCACCGGCTAGAATGTAAGTCGCCGGCGGGATGGCACACGGAGCACTTCGTTTTTTGAAGTCGCCCGAAGTTGCCTCAAAGAGGAAACTTCTGACAACCTTGGAAAACAAAGCGCTTCGAGTGCCATCCAACCACCGATTTAGACTCTAGCCGGCGGGAAGGCATTGCGAGGAGATTAGTCACCCAATGAAGAGGCGATTTGTCACTGGGCGACAAATCTCCCCTAAATAGCACTGTGTGCCTCTACCCCAAAAGAACACAAATAGGCCTCCTCATGAGAATAACACACATTCTAAAGTTCTAAATGTGAGAGACTGCGCACCAGAAGGGTTTCATCTGCAGTTGATTCACACAGTGTTTAGCAATACAGAATGCTAATGAGATTTTTGATGCAAGATTAATTTAATTGAAAATTCCTCTATACAAGCAGGAGGTGAAGGATTAGCATGAAGGGGAACCTTCTAACAAAGGGTGAATGCTCAGGGTACAAAGGGAACTCAGACTCAAACTCCACCTTGACCCAAAAGTATGGTGTCTCTTAATCACATTAGCAGAGCCGTCAATAAACGAAGAGGCCGTGCCCTTAACAGTTGCCGTTACAGTGGGAGGTATTGTTATTTATGAGGCAGAAAGAAAAAAGCTCTTTATTACTAATATTGGGAATATTGGAGGCAATGTTTTGAGAATCATATATTCCTATTGCTTCCCATTTTAGTTTCTTAGTGTGACACTGCAAGTTTTGTGGGACCCTTACTGTGATGTAAGAGAACACTTGGGGGCACCATACCACATGGAATATCCTGAGACCAGCAGGTGTGTCCATCCTTAAAGGGGGTATAAAGGCAAAAAACTAAAATCCCATTTTTACTTTCTTTAATGAAAAGGAAATCTATTTCCAATCTACTTTAATTAAAAAATGTGTACTGTTTTTTTTAATAAACCTGACTGTATGCAGTGAAAATCCCCCTTAGTTTTACTTGCTCTGACTGCTGCGGATAGGAAACTTCTGACGGTCCCTAACTGCTCTGCAGGGAAACGATCATACTTTCAAACAGCAGGGGGAGCCCGCACCTTACTTCTCTGACCTTAAGCAGCTTTGTTTGTTTCCCTATAAAGCAGCCGGTGACTGTGTAGAGATTTGCATCCAGAGACCCGGTGCAGTCTGTATATTCTGATTATTAATTCGTCTTGCTGTATCGGCTTCTATGGCAAATATTATTTGACTTGTGCTGTTTTGATCATTTATGACGATCCCTAAGCTCAACCTCCCAACTGAAGCCTAGACCACACTGAGCATGTGCACAGTCTTGGTCTTGCAAAGATGTATAACAAAGTTACAAGATGGTGACCCCCTGTGACCAACTTTGAAAACATAAATCATTTGTTTAATTGGGCTTCTGGTGCAGTAAGTTCATGTTTGTGTTTAGTATACAAAATGCAGCATTTCTAGCATTATTTTATTTTAGACTTTAGTTCCCCTTTAAAACATAAGTAAACCTTTAAAATAAGTCAGTGTAAAATTGATGATGGTGCTATTCAAAGCACTTTTGCAATGTTCATTCATTATTTATTTTATTTTTTTTCATTCCAAGATATTAAGGGACACATGTACTGTTAATATGAATGAATTTTGTTACAACAGCGCCACCTGCTGGTCAGTTTCCCACCAGTCTGACCACCAAGTAGTCAAGGAAGTTGTCAGGAGAAAGAAAGAGGCTGCTCTGATGTTCTTCTGCTTAGGAAAGATGTGAGAAAGGATTCTACATTTTTCCTAAGCATAAGAACATCAGAGCAGCCTCTTTCTTTCTCCTGACAACTTCCTTGACTACTTGGTGGTCAGACTGGTGGGAAACTGACCAGCAGGTGACAGGACCCTTTGAAACCGGCAGGGCTGTGGGGGTGATAACAAAAATGAAAACTGTTTTTTGTTTAACATTTTTAAGAGCATCAACCTCTATTGTATGCGCTTGGTAACAAAAAAACAAGTCACATGTCTTGGGGCAGCTGGGAAATTGACAATATGTCTAGCCCCATGCCATATTTCAAAATTGAATATAAAAAAATCTGTTTGCTCTTTTGAGAAATGGATTTCAGTGCAGAATTCTACTGGAGCAGACCTATTAACTGATTCATTTTGGAAATTTTTTTTTTTTCCCATGACAGTTAGGGATGTAGCGAACGTCGGAAAAAAAGTTTGCGAACATATTCGCGAACTTGCGCAAAAATGCGAGCGGTTCGCGAACGGTTCGCGAACCCCATAGACTTCAATGGGAAGGCGAACTTTAACATCTAAAAAAGACATTTCTGGCCAGAAAAATGATTTTAAAGTTGTTTAAAGGGTGCAACGACCTGGACAGTGGCATGCCAGAGGGGGATCAAGGGCAAAAATGTATCTGAAAAATCTGCCTGTGTGTGCTTGGAAGAGATAGTGTAGGGGGAGAGCTGTTAGTGATTTCAGGGACAGATGATAGTAAGTTTGCTGGCTAGTAATCTGCTTGATACTGCTCTGTATTGGAGGGACAGAAGTCTGCAGGGATTTGAGGGACAGTTTTTTTGGACGCAGCCACTGAAGCACAGTTGCCAGAAAAAATATGGCATATAAATGCTGAAAATAGTCATTTTTTGCCATACGTTGACCTTGTAGGCATTGTTTGCCCAGTTTTTTTGGTTGCAGCCACTGAAGCACAGTTGCCAGAAAAAATATGCCATATAAATGCTGAAAATAGTCATTTTTTGCCATACGTTGACCTTGTAGGCATTGTTTGCCCAGTTTTTTTGGTCGCAGCCACTGAAGCACAGTTGCCAGAAAAAATATGCCATATAAATGCTGAAAATAGTCATTTTTTGCCATATACGTTGAGTCAACGTATGGCAAAAAATGACTATTTTCGGCATTTATATGGCATATTTTTATTACAAGGTCAACGTCAACGCTGCCAACAGATTGCTTCCATTGTCACACACCACTTTTCCGATCTGCAGTTGGTGTGGGGTCAGCCACCGATCGGCCTGTGACTGCACAGATGACAGGAGTACAGATCCGGTATGGTTTTTGCTTTCCAGGCACGTCATCCCCAAGACAGTGTGACAATGGCGTACCTGGCACGTCGAATAGCCTAGGGGGAGCTGGGGGTGCACAGGTGTGGAGGAGGAGAAGGAGGACCCAGCAGCAGAGTAAGAAGTAGAAGAGGAAGAAGACGAGGTAGAGAGCGATGGAGGAGTAGAGGTGGTGGCAGAACCGCGTGCAATCCGTGGCGGTGACACCAACTCCACTGTTGTTGTTGTTGAGCTACCCATTCCCTGCTTCCCATTCCCAGCCATTACCAAGTTCACCCAGTGGGCAGTGTAGGTGACATACCTGCCCTGACCATGCTTGGAGGACCATGCGTCAGTAGTCATATGGACCTTTGGCCCAACACTAAGTGACAGAGATGCGGTAACTTGGCTCTGCACATGTTGGTACAGGTGTGGTATTCCCTTTTTAGAAAAAAAATTGCGGCTGGGTACCTTCCACTGCGGTGTCCCAATTGCTACAAATTTGCGGAAGGCCTCAGAGTCCACCAGCTGGTATGGTAAAAGCTGGCGGGCTAAGAGTGCAGACAAGCCAGCTGTCAGACGCCGGGCAAGGGGGTGACAGTGAGACATTGGCTTCTTACGCTCAAACATGGCCTTCACAGAAACTTGGCTGGTGGCAGATGACTGGGAATGGGAACAGGTGGTCAAGGTGGAAGGCGGAGTGGAGGGTGGTTCAGATGGGTCAAGGAGAGCAGAGGTAGAGCAGTAAGATGCTGGACCAGAAGGAGTGTGGCTTTTAGTTTGCCTGTTGCCTTTGAGGTGTTGCTCCCAAAGTGCTTTGTGCTTGCCGCTCATGTGCCTTCGCATAGAAGTTGTACCTATGTGGCTGTTGGGCTTACCAAGGCTCAGTTTCTGACTGCACTCATTGCAAATTACAATGCTTTTGTCAGAGGCACACACATTAAAAAATCCCACACTGCTGACTTTTTGGAAGTCTGCGATCTGGCGGTAACAGTAGAAGTTGGCGGCATTGGCGGCAATGGCGGGTGCGTTGGCCGGCTGAACACAGGTGCCGATACATGTTGTTGCCCTACTGATCCCTGCGGGCTGTCCTCCCTGCTTCTTCTAAGTCTTATTCTCCTACTGCCTCTCTGACTCTCCGTCTCTCCATCTGAACTACCCTCCTCTTGCTCTCTTCTACTAGGCACCCACAAAACATCAATCTCCTCATCATCATTCTCCTCAGATGCATCAATTTCTTCTGACACATCACAGAAGGAAGCAGCAGCGGGGACCTCCTCCTCATCACTCATCATTATGTCCATCTCTGTCGTGTTCTCTGCCAGAATTAAATCTGGTGTAACGTCCTCATCTCCTTCATCTTCTTCTGCCAATAATGGTTGCGCATTACTCAGTTCAAGAAACTCATGGGAAAATAACTCCTCTGACTCCAGTGAAGAAGGGGCACCGGTGGTGGAGGAAGTGTTACGTGGGGTGGCCATAGCAGTGGAGGATGAGGAGGATGTTGTGGTAAAGTTAGAAACGGTAGAGGATGGGGTGTGCTGTGTAAGCCAGTCAACTACCTCTTCAGCATTTTGGGAGTTCAGGGTCATTGGCTTTTTAAAACTGGGCAATTTGCTAGGGCCACAGGATTGCATAGCAGCACGGCCCCTAGCACGGCCTCTGCGTGGCGGCCTGCCTTTGCCTGGCATTATTTTTAAAAAAACAACAACAACAAAAACTCAGTTGGTTTTTCTGGAAACGATAATACACACAGCTAGATGGCAGTTTGAAGAAAACAGTGTGCAAATAATGCCTACAAGGTCAACGTATACACAGCGGTGGATACGGATTACGTAAAATATAAGAATGCTGCTTGAAAAAAAGTAACTCAAGTGGTTTTTCTAGAGACGATAATATTATCAATATTTAGACAAAATGTGAACAAGCTCACACAGCTAGATGGCGGTTTGAAGAAAACACTGTGCAAATACTGCCCACAAGATCAACGTATACACTACTACAGCGGTGGATACGGATTACGTAAAATATATTATGGCTGCTTGAAAAAAGTCACTCCGGTGTTTTTTCTGGAGACGGTAATATTATGGATATTTAGACAGAATGTGAACAAGGTCACACAGCTAGATGGCAGTTGGTTGAATAACACACTGGGCAAAAAATGCCTACAGGGCAAATAATGCCTAAAAGGTCAACTTATACACTACTACAGCGATGGATACGGATTACGTAAAATTTATTATGGCTGCTTGAAAAAAGTCACTCCGGTGTTTTTTCTGGAGACGGTAATATTATGGATATTTAGACAGAATGTGAACAAGGTCACACAGCTAGATGGCAGTTGGTTGAATAACACACTGGGCAAAAAATGCCTACAGGGCAAATAATGCCTAAAAGGTCAACTTATACACTACTACAGCGATGGATACGGATTACGTAAAATATATTATGGCTGCTTGAAAAAAGTCACTCCGGTGTTTTTTCTGGAGACGGTAATATTATGGATATTTAGACAGAATGTGAACAAGGTCACACAGCTAGATGGCAGTTGGTTGAATAACACACTGGGCAAAAAATGCCTACAGGGCAAATAATGCCTAAAAGGTCAACTTATACACTACTACAGCGGTAGTAAAATAAAAAAAAGTAAAATAAAAAAAAAATGAATATTAAAAAAAAAAAATTACAGTTGGTGCTGCTGAACTACTAGGAGCAGCAGATTAGCACACCAGTCCCACTCCCCAACACTGCTAGACTAATAGCACTGGGCTCTTATAGTAGTAGTAGTAGTAGTAGTAGTAGTAGTAGTAAAACAACAAAAAAATAAATAAAAGCAGTCCTTACAAGGACTACTGTTATTGCAGCAGTCAGCAGATGAGATCAGAAGCAGGACAGCTGCCCACTGCAGCTACATACAGAGCACTGCAGTAGAAGGTAGATTACTAGCCAGCAAAGCTACCTAAGCTTAAATGTCCCTCAAACCCCTGCAGACTTCTGTCCCTCCAATAACAGAGCAGTATCAAAACGATTACTAGCCAGCAAACTTTCAACTGTCCCTGAAATCACTAACAGGCAGCAGCTCTCTCCCTACACTATCTCTTCAGCACACACAGGCAGAGTGAAAAAACGCTGCAGGGCTTCGGTTTTTATAGGGAAGGGGAGTGGTCCAGGGGAGAGCTTCCTGATTGGCTGCCATGTACCTGCTGGTCTGGGGTGAGAGGGCAAAAAAAAGCGCCAACAATGGCGAACCCAAAATGGCGAACGTCGCGCGACGTTCGCGAACTTCCGGCGAGCGCGAACACCCGATGTTCGCGCGAACAAGTTCGCCGGCGAACAGTTCGCGCCATCTCTAATGACAGTATCCCTTTAACACCTCCAAATGACTCGATGGACCTCTGCCCTTGACTTGCATATGAACTCGGCAGGATTTAGGGGTGAATATCCGAATTAGGACTGTTTCCATGATCGAGGTGTCATAAATCTCACATTCTAATTTGCATTCAAAAAGGGGGATTAAAATTTGAATGCATGAATTTTTAAACTGAAAAATTCGAATTCGAATTTACTATTCGACCCTTGATAAATCTGCCGCTTAAGGTTTGAAGATCCAAATTAAGTAAAGATCCATTATCCAGAAAACCCCAGCCAATAAGCTCCATAAAGTACAGACAGTTTCCCTGTGGGTTGGAGTTGAGGTTTTTTGGGGTTTTTTTTGCTGTTTTGCGAACGAGCACTTTGTATGTTAATGACAAGACTACATTATCTTGGCACATAAGGCAATTTCCATGATGACTGGAGTGCTCTTCACTTTGCTGTGCTGATTATCAGTTAAAATGTGGGTGTTCGTTATAGTTGAAAAATTACTCCTTAAGACTGACGTGATTGAATCGGCATTCAGCTTAAAGTGAAGTGGACTGACATGGGAAAATCTCTTTTTGAAATCATTATGGGGCTCATTAACAATCTATTGGTGACACACTTGACCCAAAAATGAACAAAGAATTGTGCCATCGCCAGTTTGCTTGCTGCACCTCAAATTCCAGTGCAAGGGAGCCTCATATTTACCACTGACCATCATCAGGTGACAAGTAGTAGCTCTCTTTTTTGTGCCGCTGTTGTACCACCTGCATCTTTCCAGTTGACACAAGGTCACCCATTCCCATTAGAAGAAAAGAGGTTCCAGCTAAATATTGGGAAGGGGTTTGGTACAGTGAGAGCTGTGAAGATGTGGAATTGTCTCCCTGAATCAGTGGTACAGGCTGATACATTAGATAGGTATAAGAAGGGGTTGGATGGTGTTTAGCAAGTGAGGGAATACAGGGATATGGGAGATAGCTCATAGTACAAGTTGATCCAGGGACTGGTCCCATTGCCATTTTGGAGTCAGGAAGGAATTTTTTCCCCCTCTGAGGCAAATTGGAGAGGTTTCAGATGTTTTTTTTGCCTTTCTCTGGATCAACTGGCAGTTAGGCAGGTTAAAATGTTGAAGTTGATGGATGTATGTCTTTTTTTTTCAACCTAACTTACTATGTAAACATAGGGGCACATTTACCTAGGGTCGAATATCAAGGGTTAATTAACCCTCGATATTCGACCGTCGAAGTAAAATCCTTCGACTTCAAATATGGAAGTCGAAGGATTTACCGCTATTCCTACGATCGAAGGAATAATCGTTCGAACGATTAAATCCTTCGAATCGAACGTTTAGAAGGATTTTAATCCATCGATCGAAGGATATTCCAGAAAATTGTTAGGAAGCCTATGGGGACCTTCCCCATTGGCTGACATTGGCCTCGGTAGGTTTTTAGGTGGCAAACTAGGGGGTTGAAGAATTTTTTAAAGAGACAGTACTTCGACTATCGAATGGTCGAATAGTCAAACGATTTTTAGTTCGAATCATTCCATTCAAAGTCAAAGGTCGTAGTCGAAGGTCGAAGTAGCCCATTCGATGGTCGAAGTAGCCATATTTGACCATTCGAAATTCAAACTATTTTTCCTCTATTCCTTCACTCGAACTAAGTAAATGGGCCCCATAGTGTACACCCATGTCTAGCTTGCTCGCAGTCAGGGTCGGACTGGGTAGGCGGGGCACCGGGAAAAAACCCGGCAGCCCCCCTGGCTCTTGTGGGCCCCGCCAGCCCAGATCCACTCCCTGCCACATCTCCCTTTATCAGGCAGGTCGCAGCAAATACAAAGTGCATGCATGCGCAGTGCAGCGGGACCCGGACGGGGGGCCCTGCAACAGCAGACCAGTGGGTTCGAGGGGCCTCCAGTCTGAAGCTGCTTTCAGTCCTTCCCATTGCAGGCACGTGTTGCACCGATTTGCACTCAGTTTATTAACAGGCCCCAATCTTTGGACCTCCAGGTTTCTGAATCTAAATAGATTTTTGGATGCTTTGGTGTCAAAATACATGGCATTGTGCTGGTGTTGCACTTTTAAGACTCACAACTGCTGTAGTCAGCCATCAGACTGATTGAGTTGAAGAATATATTTATTGGTCAGTCAAGCACCCTGCAATAGTTTGGAACTGTTTTACTGGAGCCCATAAATTGCATTTTTATTATTCCATGGCAGACAAAGCTGTCTGGATGCCATTATATGACCACTATATGACCACATCATTTGGACAATTCTGGCACTGTTTTATAGATTTTGAGATTTTTTAAAGATCAGATCCTCATTGTGAGACCACGATTTTCTCGGAACGATCGTACGAATTGACCATCAACTAAAAAGACCAATTTGCCAGGAAAACAACGGGGAGCTGCCTGCTTGGCCCTGCAAGCATAGATAGATTGCACTGGAGCCGACAAAGATTTTTTAACCTGGTCGATCAATTTCCTGACAGATGTCGGCCGAAAAATCGTAAGATGTACGATCATTCGAATCCCACTAACCGCGCGATAATTTCAAAGGATTGGTCAGACTTAGCGAAAATCGGTTGTGCTCCAGTGGGCAGCCGCAGCATCAGTTAAATATTTATTATAAAATAAAAAAGTCAAATCTTGGCAGCAGCATAATCTTTGTAGTTCCTATTTCTCAGCAGACATTATCCCTTATAATAAATGAGTTCCTTGTATAGCTCAGCCTGCAGCCTTGTGCCTTTATATGGTCACAGAACTACCCCTCAGTGACTTCTAATATCCTTATCATTTACAGTAGGGGGTACATTATCCCTTATAATACATGAGTGATACTCAGAGTTCCCTGTATAACTCAGCCTGCAGCCTTGTGCCTTTATATGGCCATAGAACCCCTCAGTGACTTCTAATATCCTTATCATTTACAGTAGGGGGTACATTATCTCTTATAATACATGAGTGATACTCAGAGTTCCCTGTATAACTCAGCCTGCAGCCTTGTGCCTTTATATGGTCACAGAACCCCTCAGTGACTTCTAATATCCTTATCATTTACAGTAGGGGGTACATTATCTCTTATAATACATGAATGATACTCAGAGTTCCCTGTATAACTCAGCCTGCAGCCTTGTGCCTTTATATGGCCATAGAAACCCTCAGTGACTTCTAATATCCTTATCATTTACAGTAGGGGGTACATTATCTCTTATAATACATGAGTAATTCTCAGAGTACCCTGTTTCCAGTTGAAAAGATAATTTACAAATAGAACAAACTGTGTCTGATGTTGCACTTGGTACTGCAGCGCAGCTGTTCTTATAAGAAGCAGTTTCTGGCCGTATCTGCTGCTGCACAAGTCACAAGTCTGTATGTCAGAGGACAGAAAACCATTATGTTCTGCTGAACCCTGCAGCTAAGATGCAAGTCAATAACATTTTGTAAACAAGGGAAAAGTGTAAGGAAGGAAACCTAATTCTGTAATAGGTTGAAACGAAAAAGGTCCCTTATGTCGCACTCTTGTAAATTTCTTCTTAATGAAATATAATAATCATTAATTAATTAAATGGAGTAAATGGATTTAAATTAATTGAGGTTTTTAATTTCATCACACAATATATATAAAATCATGTACAAAATTCATTTATCAAATTTCATATGTAGCCATTAATTTATAGCATTAAATTCATATTATCAGTTTGAATATAAATATTTATTTCATCTTGATTATCGTAGCAGTCACTTAAAGCATAAAAAGTTCTATATTAAAAATAGACTAATTGTGTAATAGAACTGAAATGGTTTTCATTTTGTAGGAAGCAGGAAAGGGCCATAAAAACATCTGTAACAGGTTTAGATCACTTGTGATTCTGCACCTCCAGCAAATCTGCAAGTTGACTCTGACATATTTCTCTACATGGCCGATATACAGCAGATCTGCAGGGGAAATATTAAATGTACAGACCAGCTAAGGAACAGATCAGCTGGGACACACGCAGCACAGCACAGGCAGCAGCAGCACAGCACAGAGAGGAGTGGGAGGGGGCGGAGCCACAGCGGGAGATAGGCTGGAGGAGCGGTCCTAAAGCCAGCCGGATCTATCAGGAGCAGCCGACTTACACAAGATGTTAGGGGGCGCCTTCTTGCTGCCCCTAAACTTGCCGCCCTAGGCCCGGGCCTAGGGGGCCTTTCCCTAAATCCGGGCCTGCACAGGTATAGAACCTGTCATCCAAAATACCCCCGAGATGGGGTTTTCAAAATAAGGGATCTTTCCGTAGCTTGGATCTTCACACCTTAGGTCTACAAGAAAATCATATAAACATTAAATAAACCCAATAGGCTGGTTTTGCTTCCAATAAGGATTAATTATATCTTAGTTGGGATCAAGTACAAGCTACTGGTTTATTGTTACAGAGAAAAAAGCAAAATTTTTCTAAAACATCCCTTGATTAAAAAGGAGTCTAGACCCAAGGTCAAAGGTGGCAGAAGAGCAAGCCTAGACCAGAATCCAGTCACTCAGGGACGGGTCAGGCCGGCCGGGCGCCCCACGCAAACCAGCCGTGGCTCCCCCTCCAACGCGCGTGCAGGAAGCACACGTGCATGCACGCTGACCGACCCATCACCCCCATCCGGTATGCTCTCCTCCTCCCCTCCTGTACACGCATGCGCACAAACAGTACACAGGACTGAAGAGGAGAGGAGGGCACTCAGTCGGACATGGGGTAGGAAGCAGAGAAATGTACGAGCCTGGTGCCCCCCAAGCTTTGCACCCTAGGCACGTGCCTACTCTGCCAACCCCTAGTTTCGGCCCTGCACTCACTCTCCATGGGGTTTGGATGAGTCCAATAAACCTGATGGTATATTTGGAGCATGGGAGGAGAGCAGAGAACCCAAAGGAAACTGTTTCTAATTGGCCAGTGGGCCAGTCTGTCCTGGTGTCAGAAGAAGAAACTTTAACTTGTTCGTTTTTCTGTGTGAATTGAAACCTATCCTATGCTTTGGGAAACCCTGCTATGAATAAAACACTGGCAGAGACACACATTTTGTGGGGAATCTCACTTTTCTACAGAGATTGCCGCAGCACAATCACTGATTCACATGCGTTTGTAGCGATTATTTTCCTTATTATTTAAATTGAATATTTGTTTTTTTCAATGATCTTAATATACAATTCTGATGCCATTCTTCTGATGCCTTTATATTATTCCCACCCGATTAATCTTTTATTTTATATATTTGATGAATGTTTGAAGGTTACTCCCCATTTCTACCTTTAATAACTGGGACTGCTTCCACTTATCTCCAGGGGTGTAACTACAGAGGAAGCAGACCCTGCGGCTGTAGGGGGCCCAGGTGGTACAGGGGGCCCCATGAGGCCCTAATTAATGAGCAATGTTGGGCTGGTATCATCTAGTTACGTCACTGCATATCTTTCTTTTCTGGAGGTTTTCAGTCCATTTTTCCTAAGCAGATTTGTTTTACTCTTTATATTCATTCCGCTTGGCTTCGATCTTCTTGTTTTGACTTGATGCAAACGTATTGTATATTCCCTAAAGCTGAATGAAATGATATCATGTTTAGATCACTTACTTGCTCCTTTATTGGAACTGTCTCATTTATCGGATTGTACCCAGTAAAGCAGAGCCTAATGGGCTTTCCTATTATCTGTGACAGTTCATTGGCTTTAAAGGGGAAGTAAAGTCTGTATTTTGTATACTAAACATAAACATGAACTTACTGCACCACAAGCCTAATCAAACAAATGATTTATGCTTTCAAAGTTGGCTACAGGGGGTCACCATCTTTTAACTTTGTTATACATCTTTGCAAGACCACACTGTGCACATGCTCAGTGTGGTCTGGGCTGCTTAGGGATCGTCATAAATTACCAAAACAGGAAAACAAAAAAAGCTGCTTGAGTTCTGCATGGCTGGGAAGTAAGGCGGGGGCTGTTCATAAGTATGATTGTTTCCCAGCAGAGCAGTTAGGGACCGTCTGACAATTCTTATCCACAGAAGTAAATGAAGGGAGAATTTCACTGCATACAGTCAGGTTTCTTATAAAAACGGTACACATTTTTTAATTAAAGTATATTGGAGATAGGTTTCTTTTTCATTAAAGAAAGTAAAAAAGGGGATTTTATTTGTTTGCCTTTACATGCCCTTTAATGCCACCAAGGAAAAATCTGCTGCCTTTGACTTTTGTGTTATAGTATGGGGGGCCCTATTTTCTCTAAATACAAATTTTTCTTAGTATATTAATAGAAAAAGTCTGTCCAAACTAGAATCCACGATTGAACTTTATTTATTATTAAATAAGCACAATTTAATCGGATCAGGGACAAACTCAAAAAAAGTTTTTTCCTGAATCACTCAATTTTAGCCCGAAAAGTCAGAAATAATTGGATTTTCGGGCTGATTCCAGCGCAGACCACAGACACTTCCAAATAGGATAGGGATAGATCTCTCCCATTGACATATATACAACCTCAGAGGGTCTGAGATGCCTGATTTTTGGATTTGGACTTTTTCCATCCTCTGGGGTAAAATAAATCTCTAAAAATTCAAGTTTTTTTTCCACTTCCCTATATATTCAGGTATGGAACCTGTTATCCAAAAGTCTCAGGACCTGGAGTTTTCCGGATATGGGATCTTTCTGCAATTTGGATCTCCATACTTGAAGACTACTAAAAAATAATTTAAACGTGAATTAAACCCAATAGTATTGTTTTGCCACCAATAAGGATTAATTATATCTTAGATGGGATCATGTACAAAGTACTTTTATATCATTACAGAGAAATAGGGAATTATTGTTAAAAAATTAAATTATTTGATTAAAATTGAGTAAATGGGAGACGGCCTCCCCATAAGTCTGAGCTTCCAGATAATGGATCCCATACATATATATATATATATATATATATATATATATATATATATATATATATATATATATATATATATATATATATATATATATATATAATATATATTTCCACCTGATACAGGAGATTTATGACAAAGTTTGTGTTTTCCCGGTTACATTTTCCAATATACCAAGGGGCACATTTACTAAGCTCGAGTGAAGGATTAGAATGAAAAATAATTTGAGTTTTCGAAGTATTTTTTTGGCTACTTCGACCATCGAATTGGCTACTTTGACCTTCAACTACGACTTTGACTAAAAATCGGTTGACTATTCGACCATTCGATAGTCGAAGTACTGTCTCTTTAAAAAAAAAACGACCACTGCTTCGCCACCTAAAACCTACCGAGCAACAATGTTAGACTATGGGGACCTTCCCCATAGATAGGCTTTCTAAGTAATTTCTGATCAAAGGAAAATCGTTCGATCGATGGATTAAAATCCTTTGAATCGTTCGACGTTTCCTTAGATCGTTCAATCGTTATTCGAAGTCGAAGGATTTAACATCGATGGTCGAATATCGAGGGTTAATTAGCCCTTGATATTCGACCCATAGTAAATGTGCCCCCAAATGTCGCAAATTTTTTTCAGCAAAGCTAAAAGTTTGGCGCATTACTGGTTGCACATCCACAGAAAGAAGAACTGATCTGGATTAAGATCAGAACTTTGATTGTTCCATTGCCTAATGCACCATATTTCCTTTTTTTAATTTTTGAACATCAATCAAACAATGGGATATGTAATTTGGGGTTTTAGGGCTTTGAAATAAAACTATAACAGCAACTCATTTCAAGGCATTAGGCATACAGTATCTTGGAATTTTTTCCCCATAAAAACGAATAAAGCAAATAAAATAATTTATAAATATACATTATTTTTTATTTAACCTAAAAAAAATTCCTTTAGAAAATGAAGGCACTTTTCTACAAACATTCTCGGTTAGGAAGAATCCTCCTTGGGGAGCATACCGCCCGTATCTTTCTCTCACCTACAATAAAATGCGAAATCAACATCTCCGGAGCATTTCAGAACATTTCAATCCCAGCATGGGAGCCCAAACACGTTTCCAGTGTTGCCATTGAAGCGTTTTATGGTTTCACAGGTATACTTTTAATCCCAGAGAATGGTAAGTGATCGCTCCTTTGTAACGCTTCGCTTCTTTCAATTTAATGGCTAGAAAAGGTAAAGAGGAACCTTCCCTTCCCTTTGAATATTTAAACCGGCGATGATAAAGTGCTTTCCCCATGAAAAGATCATTTTACAGTTTAGTTGATATTCTCCCCAGTGTTATACCTATTGGCTTTAGAATAGGAACAATGTAATCGTCTGAAATAAAAAGGCAGTTTAATATGTAGAAATCAAGACATGATGCATTGTCCAGGTCTGCTGTCTTGACTTTGTGTTTTAAAACTGTATATTTTCATATAGATTTGTAATGACTTTTCATGACTTGTGTAAAATAGATGAGGGGGCTATTCTAAGCACTTTTACAACGTACATTCATTATTAATTATTTTTTTCATTCCAAGATATTAAGGGATATATGTATTGTTAATATAAATTAATTTTGTTACAACAGCGCCACCTGCTGGTCAGTTTCCCACCAGTCTGACCACCAAGTAGTCAAGGAAGTTGTCAGGAGAAAGAAAGAGGCTGCTCTGATGTTCTTCTGCTTTGGAATAAAATTATAAACCTTTCTCAAACCTTTCCTAAGCAGAAGAACATCAGAGCAGCCTCTCTCTTTCTGCCTCTTTTCTTTGTAGCCCGGCGACAAATCTCCTCTTTTTCAGGGTGACTAATCTCCCCGAACTGCCTCCCCTGCCTTCCTGCTGGCTAAATGTAAATCACCAGCGGGATGGCCCTTGGTGCGATTCATTTTCCTCATGAGGAAACTTCGGGCGACTCCAGAAAGCGAATCGCACCGAGTGCCACCCCGCCTGCACTCGGTATGATTCACCTCATTTTCTGCTGGATAATTAGTGACGAGCCCTAAGCTTAGCTTCTCAACAGCTGCTCAGAGCCCACTGAGCATGTGAGTGTCACAGACACTTTCCAAGATGGTGACCCCCTGTGACAAGTTTGAAGTCCTGGATCATTGCTGCTATTGACAAGCTGAAACTTTAGACTGGTGCAAAAATGCAGTATATAAAATAAGGCATTTTTAAACATATTCGTTTTTAGGATTTAGTTCTCCTTTAAGTCCAGTGCTTACATGTTATATTTCTAGCTCAGTTCTTTTGAAAAATACTATAACCTTGTAGAGTTCTGTAGCCAATGGTTAAATATGTGTTGTCTAAGGCTTAGCTGCAAACACTGCCCCTGGGGCTTCATAGGTTGGTTTGGGTTGGTTTGGTTTGTTTAATACCAGTCTTATTGGGAATGACTGGTATTTCATACAGTACCTCCCAACTGTCCAGTTTTTCACAGGACAGTCCCGAATTTGACAGCTCAACCAGCAGTCCCGGATTGTTACCGAAATGTAAGATTTTCTGTTTGATCTCCTGCACTGAACAGCCAGAAAAAGATACACATTTTCTTAAACGTAATTGGCTTTGGGCAAATCGTTCAGAATACGTGGCAGGTGCTAGGGGTGTAGCGAACGTCTCAGGTGATGTTTCTGGACACGGAATGTGAAAAAGCTCACACAGCTAGGTGGCACTTGGTTAAAGACTGGGCAAACAATGCCTGCAAGGGCAACGTATACAGTAGTGGATACGGAATATATTATTGCGGCTGTAAAAACATCACTCCAAAACATCACTCAGGTGATGTTTACAGACACGGAATTATTATTGTTATTTAGACAGAATGTGAAAAAGCTCACACAGCTAGGTGGCACTTGCATACCTCCCAACTGTCCCTCTTTTGACCACTCAACCCCCTGTCCCTCTTTTGTACTGGAAAGTCCCTCTTTTCTCTGCACTGAACAGCCAGAAAAAAAACAGTTTCTAACTTAATTAGCTTTTGGCAGAGAGCTCAGAACATCTAACAGGTGCAAATAAGATACTTTGTAACTTTGGTGCTGGTAGTGGTGAACTACTAGGAGGAGCAGCACAACAGTCCCACTCCCCAACACAGCTAGACTAATAGCACTGGGCTCTTACAGTAGCAAAGTAAAAAAAACAAAAAAGAAAATAAAAGCAGTCCTTACAAGGACTATTGGGTTACAGGCAGCAGTCAGCAGATGAGATCAGAAGAGATCAGTGCCCACAGCAGCTACATACAGAGCACTGCAGTAGAAGGTAGATTACTAGTCAGCAAAGCTAACTAACCTAAACTCACTGTCCCTCAAATCCCTGCAGAGTTCTGTCCCTACAATACAGAGCAGTATCAAGTAGATTACTAGCCAGCAAAGTTACTATCAACTGTCCCTCAAATCACTAACAGCTCTCTCCCTACACTAGCTCTTGCAAGCACACACAGGCAGAATGAAAAAACGCTGCAGGGCTTCAGTTTATATATGGAAGGGGAGTGGTCCAGGGGGTGTGGGGTGGTCCAGGAGGGAGAGCTTCCTGATTGGCTGCCATGTATCTGCTGGTCTTGGGGAGAAATGGCAAAAATAAGCGCCAGCTAAGGCGAACCCAAATTGGCGAACGTCGCGCGAACATTCGGCGGGCGCGAACAGGTGGTGTTCGCGCGAACTAGTTCGGGGGCGAACAGTCCACGACATCCCTAGCAGGTGCACTCTGATACATTTGTAACGATTTCAGATAAGCAAAGAAACAATTGTAAAAATTGAAGAAAAGCAGCTCTCATTGGGAGGTATTGTATTTTATTGAAAATAAATGATACTTTTGCAGAAGTTTCCCCAAGAAAAGACAAACAAATAAAACAGTTTCAGGACTGACATTGTTCCTTCTCTGTATCAGAAGATCTGGCCATTGAGAAGCCTCAAAGACAGTTGAAATGTTGATGTCATGGCCTGCCAAAAAGTGAGTGCAAAAATGGCAGAAAGAGCTCACTGATATGACAAAAGTACCAACAATATTAGCCAGTAATTTCCCTCTAATTAATGTGACAGTCGTTCCATAAAACCAAGCACCGTAAATACAGTAAAGAAAAGATTCCATCTGAAAAGATCTAGTTTTTCACGTGGGCGAGATATTATACACATTCTCCACCCTGTTATTAAATGTGCAGATCTACCATTAAAAAAACTCAACTTCTGAAGAAAAATTAATTACAGGGGGAACAGTATTTAATGACAATGAAACAGAGGGTTTGTTAAGAATAGGGGCTGCTCTATAAAGGGCACCGACTGGAATCAACAGAGATTGTAGCATTCCGCTTAGTGGCAAATGACTGTACATTGAGCCTGGGCTCCTCCTATTTCTGTGCTTAAATGTAATAACTGGGAATGTGATTGGGTGGATTTCTGTTACGCTACAGTCGCAGCCAAGTAGAAAATGTTTAGAGATAGAATAAATAAGTGGCCGCACAAAAAGAAGATGGAGCAGTCAATTCTAAATGCTTCCAGCAATTTCCAGAGTCTTCTAGTATTACTGCTATATTAATGGGAGGATCCTCTATCATTGTTCTCCCTTTCTCCTTTGTTTTATAATATGTTCTCTTAGTTCCTGTATAACTATTTCATTCTTGTCTTTATCCAGTTTCCCCTATATCTTTCCCCTGATCCCCATTTACCACCCCTTGTTCTTTCATTAACTATTTCTTTCCCTTCAAATATTTAATCCGTGTTTTTAAGATGAACTTTCCCTTTTTCACTTCCTTGTTATGTCTCTTATCTTCCCAAGCCCCTATGCGTTTCTCTTTAACTTCCCTATTGCCTTGGATTTGGAACCACTTCACCACTGCCTTTGGTTTGGAGTCACTTCCTCATTGCCTTGGGTTTGGAACCACTTCCCTATTTCTTTGGGTTTGGAACCACTTCCCTATTTCTTTGGGTTTGGAACCACTTCCCTATTTCCTTGGGTTTGGAACCACTTCCCTATTTCCTTGGGTATGAAACCACTTCCCCATTTCCTTGGGTATGAAACCACTTCCCCATTTCCTTGGATATGGAACCACTTCCCTATTTCCTTGGGTATGGAACCACTTCCCCATTGCCTTGGGTATAAAACCACTTCCCCATTGCCTTGGGGTTGGAAACACTTCCCTATTTCCTTGGGTATGGAACCACTTCCCTATTTCCTTGAGTATGGAACCACTTCCCTATTTCCTTGGGTATGAAACCACTTTCCCATTGCCTTGGGGTTGGAACCACTTCCCTATTTCCTTGGGTATAGAACCACTTCCCCATTGCCTTGGGGTTGGAACCACTTCCCTATTTCCTTGGGTATGAAACCACTTCCCCATTGCCTTGGGTTTGGAACCACTTCCCTAGTGCCTTGGTTTTGGAAAAAATTCCATCTGCCAATGCATGTGCACAGAATGTTTTTTTCTCATATACTTTTCTCATATACTTTGTCTTTATATGTAACTTGCTTTGTAGAACATATATATATATATATATATATATATATATATATATATATATATATATATATATATATATATATATAATATATTTATGAAATTAAATGAAAGTTATGTTGCTGTATGGCCTTTGCAGTTTCTCTTTTATAACACAGTGAAACACATCTTTACTATCAGGACTCCTGCATAGGCCCTCTTTCTATAACGACACCTGTGGGTCTGTGCCTTGCACTGATTGGCCAGTGGAGGGGGTGGAGGAAGGTCCAGAGTCAGAAGGCAGTCCAGAAGAGAGTTCCTACTCAGTTGTTCTTATTTAACTGCCTTCAACCCTTAATGAGGCTCCATGACAGTGACTGCCAACCAGGAGACACAAGGACCCACCAGAGGACCTAACCTCCTGTCCAAGTCATTACCTTTTGCCACAAATCCACGCTCCCCCCCCCCACCATTACCTGACACATGAGCTCCCAGAGCAGAGGGGCCCAAAGGAAATTTCTTACACTTACTGAAAGGATGTGATGGGGCCGAACATCACAGACACCAACCCCTCTGTACAGGTCTGTATTTAAAGCACAGCTGAAATAACCTTGAGATGTAATGTTATTTTTTGCTCCAGCCTCGTAATGAAACCTAAATGATACTGGCATCCCTGCTGGGCAAATTCAATCAATACAGCTAGACAGAAACAGTTATAATAATATAAAAAAAAAATCTATCTTGCACCGGAATATGATATGCTGGTCCATACAATGAAAAAATAAAAGAAATGACCTAGAAACAGTTTTCATTTTTCTTCTTTCTGGTGACTGTGAGTGTAAGAGTGATGGATTGCTAAGGACATAAAGCTTCTCGTGCACGCTTCATTGTGTATGTAAATGCAAAGTGATATCTGATAATGAGGATTGCAAACAACATTTATTCACAGTTGGTTCTGAATACAAACTGGCAATCAGGGATAATTAGATGTGCAGCTCTGGGAGCTCAACACAACTTCTTCCGCATTAGATAACTTAGCTGAAACCTTTGCCTGAAATAATTCAGAAACGGGAAAATTAATATTTTTTTTCGCCAGGCATGGATTCGCGACAAACTTCCACATTTTGCTACCTGCAAATGTTTTCACGAAACTGCGGTGAAAATTCACCGGCGAAAAATCTGGCGCGACGAAAAATATTGTTGCTGCCTTAAATTGTTGTGGGGCAAAATTATTCGAACGCCCATTGAATTTAATGCATTTGGACAAAATATTCGTATGTATATATAAAAAAAAATTATTTTGATGCCCATTGACTTTAATAGGTTTTACAATTTGTTCAGTGAATTTTTTCACTGTTTCGCTATTTTTTTGGAGAAGTGAAACGGGACAGTTTCGCCCATCACTAACAAACACGGATTATGGGTTTCCACCAATAAAATAACCTATAGGCATCAGATATTAACTAACATAACTTCTATCTGAACCAAGCCAATCAAAAACAAAATAATTCCATATACAGGTCATGGAACTCCAAGGTAACTTCTAATATCCTCATATTTTGCAACTGGGGGTACGTTATTTATTATAATACGCAAGTTTTAGTCATGTGACAGAAATGACATCAGAACTCACTGTTTATAACTGATGACATCAGAACTCACCGTTTATAAGGATATAATTTACAGGATATTCATGGCTTTTGTGTATTTGTTTTTATATGGTCATGAAACTCCTCGGTAACTTATAATATCCTTATATTTTACAAGAGGGGGTTCTTTATTCACTATATAAATATTGTTCCTATTGTTCATAGAACCACAGAATGCAGAATGAATCACATTACACTGCCTGCAGCTCTGCTCTACTGAACAAAGCATTAGCTGGAGGGCCCCAAATCAATAAATGCCCAGGGCTCACAGCGATAAAAATGACTCCGATTACACCGTGAGTGTAGTTTTGAGCCTTTACAGTGTGGGACCTGTTATGCAGAATGCTCTGGACCTGGGGGTTTTCCAGATAACAGATCTTTCCATAATTAGAATCTTTACCCACTAGAAAATCATGTAAACATTAAATAAACCCAATAGGCTGGTTTTGCTTCCAATAAGGATTAATTATATCTTAGTTGGGATCAAGTACAGGTTATCCAGATACCCGTTATCCAGAAAGCTCCGAATTACCGAATGGCTGCCTACCATAGACTCTATTTTATCCAAATAATCCAATTTTTTTAAAGTATTTTCTTTTTCTCTGCAATAATAAAATAGTACATTTTACAAGATCCATATTAAGATATAATTCATCTTTATTGGAAGTAGAACCAGCCTATTGGGTTTTTTTAATGTTTCCGTGATTTTCTAGTAAAAAAGTACGAAGATCCAAATTTATGGAAAGATCCATTATCCAGAAAGCCCCAGGTCCCGAGCATTCAAAATCACAGGTCCCGTACCTGTACAAGCTTCTGTTTTATTATTACAGAGAAAAAGGAAATCATTTTCAAAAAATTGGGATTATTTGGATAAAATGGAGTCCATGGGAGATTACCCTACCGGAGGCTTCTGTAAAATGGGTTTCTGGATAACGGATCCCATACCTGTACTATAGCATTGTTTAGGATTAGTGGTTTGTGAAATTGTTGAACTTCAGCCCTGTTACTCTTCACAGCTGCTCAGTTTCATAGACCCATGTTCGGACTGGGAATGTGGGACCCACCAGTGATGGGCGAATTTGTACCATTTCGCTTCACCACGAAATTCGCGAATTTCCCGCGAAACGGGCGACAAATTCTTAAAACTCTGATTTTTAAGCCGCTGATAATTGACACACATTAAAGTCAATGGGCGTCCATTTAATTGTCGCCTGCGTTGAACTGTTGCCAGCGCTAAACACGGAAATTTCCCGCGAATTCTTGCCTGGCGAATAAGTTCGCCCGTCACTAAGACCCACCATTCTGGGAGAGACATACCTTTCTTCTAGGGTTTACCTGGTTAATATGCCGCAGTTTTAACTGCATAAAGCCTCCTGATGTTCATGTATTAAAGGAGCCTGTATTCACAATGTGTTGAAAGCAGTAAATAACATGCAATTTATGTAAAATAATATACTATGTTGCTTAGGAAAGTTCTCAATATTGCCTTTATGGAGAGCTAAATGAAATGAAAGTGTCTATGTGTGACATATAAATGGAGCAATTTGCCTGGATGCTTTTAATGGGCACGACAAAGAATAACTGTGATAACTGTGAAAGATCAATATGGGAAGTATAAAACACTTGTGGCATTTAAACCACGTTTTATTTTGTTTATAGAAGATGAAATATGTCAATGATTGTTTCGCAAGAAAAAATTATATACCCTGAAATATCAGGCAGTCATCAGCCGGGGCCGAGATTCCTAAAAATGGATTTAAAGGGCAACAAATCTCACCAGACACTTGACACTGGATGTAATGAACGCCATTGCCTTTCTCTGCTCTCATTTCTCTCCCCCAATAAAGACAGTGGAATGGTTAATATTCACTGTCAGGCTGTAGGAATAATGAACATAATCAGAAAAGGTTTTCTTCCCTGCTCTTATACTCTACAGCCTGTTATCGCCTTGATTTTAGACAGAAAGGTTAAACTGTCATTTTAAGAATAAAATGTTGTTTCCTGGATCTTTGCACGAGATTGTTCAGTCCAATCACTTTTTTTGGAGTGGGAACAATTCTATTGGACAGAGGAAGGGCCTATAGCTCAGATGAGCCACAGGGGACTGCTGGGATAAGGATAATTTTTTTTAAAAATTACACTTTAATCTAAAAATGACCCTTTAATCTAGCCTAAATACTCTTAGCAGGACTCAATGCACATTCAATAAAACATATACCTCCCAACAGTTGTCGTGGCAAATTTTTGACCATGCCCATTTTTGTGGCCACACCCCCTAATTACCATGTTTGTTTAAAAAAAAATTGGCAGGTTATGAAAGTTTGAACATATTTCTGTTTTTTTTTCCAGTTATTACAGTTTTGCTAATAAAGGTGAATTGCCCTTTAAAGGACAAGGAAAGTCTAAAATAGAATAAGGCTAGAAATGCTGTATTTTGTATACTAAACATAAGCATGAACTTACTGCACCACAAGCCTAATTAAACAAATAATTTATGCTTTCAAAGTTGGCCACTGGGGGCTTGTAACTTTGTTTTTTTTTTTTTGTTTTTTGTTTTTTTTTCTGTTTAAAATATTTTATTTGATTTTCATATTAAACAAATGAAATCAAAATGACAACAAATGTTATGCAGATGAAGAAAATATGTTGCAAAGGAGACAATGGCATGATAGTATCAAAACTATATCATTCATGAAAAATAACAAAAAACGAATTAAAAATTAACTAAGCCAGTAGATGCACAAGTAATAAAAGAAAGAAAAAGCCCATTTATCATCTGGAGTGTCAGATAGGTCATCTAACTATTGAAGAAAGTGCATTATTTGATCGCCAATATTGGAGTTACAGATTTCAAAATAAGGAGACCAAACCAGCCTAAAAGAATCTTTGGAAATACTTCCTTTAGTTTTAGTTATTAAGGCTTCTTGCCAACTAAGCTGATTCATATAAGAGATGATGTCCGATAATGAGGGGGGTTCCTTTTGTAACCAGAAATTAAATAAAGCTTTCCTAGAAGCAGCTAGAAAAAAGGAAGTCAATAATTTACTTTCATGGGAGATAATATTTGACTTAGGATTTGCAGAAAGCATATTAATATCTAGATGCAGTAAAGCAATACACGGAGATAAGTTTAATTTTTATCTTCAGTCTAGAATTCAAAAAATTAGTAACTTCCCTCCAAAAAAGGTTAATTTTTGGACAGGACCATAAATAATGAAAAATTGACACATTAGTCTCATCACATTTAGGACAAAATGATATAGGACTATTAGAGGTACTTTTAGCAAACATTTTCCCATATCCTAAATGAATAAGCTTAAAGTGTTGTATTCTCCAACTCTCTGCCAAAATTAATTTGTTATAAGTATTAATAGATTTCACCAAATCTGAGGGAGACACTTGACATTGTAAAAACTCAGTCCATTTAATGGACGATTTAGATAATGGATGTGAGTCTGTACCATAAATATTCCAAAATTTTTTAGATAAAGAGTTAATTGAAATCAAACAGGGGAGTTCCAAAAATTCTGCCAAATCATCTGCTAGCTTGTGGTCAGCTAAAATCAAATTGTTTTTATCATGCAGTAGAGAAAGACCGCATTGACAAGCTAAGTAATAATATCTATCAGATTCATTAAGCTTGTACTCATTTTTGAGTTTTGACCAAGACAATAAAGTTTTCTTATGTGGATCAAATAAGTCTTTAACTAAGACTAGTAAATTTCTCTTAGCAGAAAATAGAAAGGAATCAGACTTTTGATAATCTGAGGGTTTAAGTAAGAGCTTTGCTGGCATGAAAGGGGTTTCTGTATAACTATACCCATGTTGAGAGAATAACTTGTAACTTTGTTAAACATCTTGGCCCGACCCTGACCCTGCACATGCTCAGTGTGATCTGGGCTGCTTAGGGATCGTCATAAACAAAGCTGCTTGAGTTCTGCATGGCAGGTAAGTAAGGCGGGAGCTCCCCCTGCTGTTCATAAGTATGATTGTTTCTCTGGGACCATCTGACAATTCCTATCCATAGCAGTAAATGAAGGGAGAATTTCACTGCATACAGTCAGGTTTCTTCTAAAAACTGTACACATTTTTTAATTAAAGTATATCGGAGAAAGGTTTATTTTTCATTAAAGAATGTAAAAATGGGATTTTATTGTTTTGCCTTTCCTTGTCCTTTAAGCTGTGAGTCTAAGTTCTCCCAAGACACCTGTTTATTTAAATTGTTACAATTACTTAGTTGCTTATCTCAAAATTGTTGCAAAAGTATCTTATCTGCACCTGGTGGCTGTTCTGGGTTCTCTGCCAAAAGCCAATTAGGTTAGAAACTTTTTGCATCTTTTTCAGGCATGTTCAGAGCAGAGAAAGTCGGGACATTTGAGTACAAATGCTGGACTGCGGGTTGAGCTGTCAAAAGCGGGACTTTCCTGGGCAGAAATGGGACAGTTGGAAAGTATGAAAACATAACAGTGTGTTTGCCTTTGCCATCTCACCAACCACTTTACTACCACTTTACTACCACCCTGTACAAACATACACACATAGAGCATGGGCATAACATTGAAACCAATCAACGGTATTAAACTTGGTGCCTATTCCTATATCACCTGTCCCTGATCAGAGTATCTGACGACCCTGAGGAGGTACAATCTCCATCTGTAACTCGAAAGATAAACACATACTGGTATCTGACCTGTTATACAGAATGTTCCCAGGTAGACAGCACCACACACCCAGTCATATTCCTTAAAGGGCACCAATCATGACCAAAATCATTTCCTAAGTAAATACACTATGTGAAAGTTCAAGAAATCCGATTTTTAAAACAGTTAGAATTGTTTGTATAATGTAAAAGATCAGCTCACTATTCCTTCTGCAAGATCTCCCCTATCTCCCCTGCAGTTCTAGTTGAGGCAGCCATCTTGGATTTCATTGGCTCCTCCTACCTATATCTTCCCAGCCAACTGTAGCTCTGAAATCTCGCACATGCTCAGTTGAAATTCCTTGCTTGCTTATCAACCCTTCTAAGCTATTTTCAAATCAGCCAAACCTGTGTGTTAGCTGCTGTTCAGTAGTGCTGCCCCCTGCTGGAAGTTACTGTGTGTCCTTCATTTGCATAATGACTTTACCAGCAGGGGACAAGATAGGGAAATCTCCTGATACTTCTAGTGGAGGAGTTTACTTAAACAAGGCATTCTGGGTAGAATACTCAAAGCAGTGTTACAATCTGAGCATGCTCCTGAAATTTGCATATTAGAGTCTGTTATAGTCACAGTATGGCCTCCCTCAGTGAAAGAGCCCATTTGACAAAGTAAGGGATTTTTTTAAAACCTGCAGTTTTTTCAAAAAACTATATATGTAGTTTGATTAAACGTGTTTAGCTTGTACTGGTCAGATTGTTAATATGTGTTTTGATTTTGGCTGTGATAGGTGCCCTTTAAGTCTGCTATAAAATAATGTAAACATAAAATAAACCCAATAGGCTGGTTCTGCTTCTTCGTTTGGTTCAAGTACAAGCTAATGTTTTATTATTACAGAGAAAAAAGAAATCATTTTTTTTAAATTTTGGATTATTTGGATAAAATGGAGTCTGTGGGAGATGATCTCTCTGTAATTCTGAGATTTCCGGATATTGGGTTTCTGGATAACTGATCCCATACTTGTACAGTATAAAGGGCATCACCACCCAAGAACTGCTTCTTTTCTGCATAATAAAAGAAATTATAATTCTAAGCAATTTTCCAATATAGATAATTTTTGTAAAAAATCAATGATTTAAAAGTTATTTGTAAACAAAAGCTGGTGCTGGTTCTGACTCCAGAAGAATGATTATGCAAGAGCAATGTGTCTGACTGCTTTATTATGGATATGTAGTAATGGGAGAACATATTTTTTCCCAGGTTTTGCCGCAAAAATATGCCCATAGACTAAAAAGTATTGTGCCCTGAAAAAAATAAGCTGCAGAAAATGTATGGAAAAATTTGCAGAAAAAAAAAAATGGTCATTGACATTCATTGTGTACTTTCGCCGTTTCTTGAATCTTTTAGCGAAGCAAAACGTGACCATCACTATGCCTTTCCAAAGTGCCTTGTCCAGAGGCATGTGTAAGGGGGTGAAATGTGAACTGTTAAGTAATGGTTAATGTATAATTAGTTTGAGTCATAAGTTGAACTTTGAAAATTGTTGGTACTGAAGAGTGAATAAAGGAAACAGGGACAGGAAATACGGTGGCCATTTTGGCAGTCATAGAGGAAAGGACAGCAGTCGTTGTTAGGGAGAGGTGAGGATAAAAGGTGGTGCCACTGTCTACCTGTTATGAAGGAGTCACAGCAATAAAGTCTTTCATTTCTTGTGTATTAAGGTTACACACGGCCGAGCCCTGTCCTTTGGATAGGGCTCATTGCAGACCGCACAACTAAGGGGTAAGAAGGAGGGAAACCTACTTTATATGGCACTTTTGTATGAGACAGGAGAAGACAGGAGGGGACATTTACTTACCCCATAGCCCAGGACCTATGCCCCTTGGTTTCCACCTGCAAGCACCTGCGCCCAGATTTATCAAGGGTCGAATTTCGATGTAGAAAAAGCTTAAAAATTCGACCATCGAATTGGAATACTTCGACTTCGAATATCGAAGTCAAAGTTTTTTAACATTGAATTTGGCCATTTGCGGTCGAAGTAAAATCGTTGAAATTCTTCGAATCTAACAATTCAAAGGATTTCATCCATCGATCGACCGATTTTACTTCGACTTCACCAAAAAACTTAGAAAAATGCTCTAGAAGGTCCCCATAGGCCAACATAGCACTAATTTGGCGAAGTGTTGAAGTTGACTTTTTTTTAAAGAGACAATACTTCGATTATCGAATGGTCGAATATTCAAACTATTTTACTTCGAATCAAAGTCAAAGTCGCAGGATCCTATTCGATGGTCGAAGTATCCAAAAAATTACTTCGAATTTCGAAAATAAATCTGCCCCCTAGTGTTTGGATTGAAAATCCAGTGTGAAAAGCAGAAAGCAGCAACAAGAGGCCTGTCCTTTAGGTCCCATTGTGGGATACATCTCTTGCTGCTTCATAACTTGTGCATCTGACATAGCATTGGAAAAGGATGGGGGGGCTCCTACATGCTGCCTGGGTCTAGTAACCCATAGCGACCAATCATCTGTTTATTAGTAACCAGCTGACCTGTACAGTATATGCTTTACTTAGGGTTGCTACCTGTAGAATTAGGAAATCTGGACAGGACATTGCAGTTAATGACGTGACAATCAGCCCATCGATGATCGCCATGTCATCAGTCCTGCCTCTAAGTCACCGCCCCCTGACTTCACCGGTCCGCCCCCGACATCACCAACCCACCCCTAACATCATCCACCCCGCCCCCTGCCCATTTTTCCCTATGTAAAAAGTTGACAACCCAAGTTTGACTGCAGTGACTACAGAAGAAACAGACCCTGCGACACATGAGACCTAAATTCATAGACAATTTCATTAAATATTGATAAAACAGGTCAACCTCTAGACATTTTGGGGGAGCCTGAAAAATAATTTGCTGTGCGGCCCAGTCATTTCTAGTAACGCCACTGCTTGACTGTTTAATCTGGGTTAAAAGACCAGTAAAAAAAAACGATTTTATTACTCCCACTGACTATTTAGATCTCCCTTAGAGTCAGTTTGGCAAGCGGAGCAGCCCACTGTTCCAAAGCTACGAATAACCCAGCAAATCCTTATCATCAAATTATTTCATTGGCTTGGAAATGCAAAATATCACTTGATTCTTTTTTTTTTTTTTTTTTTTCAATGCCGACTTAATTCTAAGGAAATGATGATGTATAAAAACACACTAGGAATATTAGTATCCATTCATCTGCTAATGAGCTGTGCCAGCATTAATAATTGGCAATCATAAGTAACGGCTGCTTTGTAAAAATGAATTCTCTAGTTCACAGTTGTGATAAAGGAAAAATATATATATATTGTTTAAATGACACTTTGGTTTCATCCGCTACAAACAGCTCCCATTGTTTTGAACTGAATGCTTTCTCCCACTCACTTTCTTTCCTCTTTGAACATTTCCTACAGTCACGTATTAAATAATATGGGAACCTTTTATCTCCTCGGTGCAAGTTCCAGCAATACAAATACAAATTCACTGGGTACCAGAAAAGCCTTATACACATGGAGGGAACGTTCAAATGAGATTTCTTTGCTACTAATCTCCATTTCATTGATTTTGTAGCACAGCGTAATATTATACAAGAAATAAACCGGCTTTTATGTTCTTATTCACATTCAGATGATGAAAGGGAAACTTCTTATTTACATGTTTTTTTCGCTGCTCTTTAAAATAATGATGTTATACCTATACTGTGCTTAGAAAATGATGCAAACCAGTTTTCCCACATCTTTGTTGAGTAGCCATGAGTATCCTGTGCTTGAATGGCTGCCCCCGTGGCTACACAGCAGCTTGTTTTTTTAAACTATAGTAGTACTTATCTGTTATCTACTGTGTATCCTGTGCTTGAATGGCTGCCCCCATGGCTACACAGCAGCTTGTTTATATAAACTATAGTAGTACTTATCTGTTATCTACTGTGTATCCTGTGCTTGAATGGCTGCCCCCGTGGCTACACAGCAGCTTGTTTATATAAACTATAGTAGTACTTATCTGTTATCTACTGTGTATCCTGTGCTTGAATGGCTGCCCCCATGGCTACACAGCAGCTTGTTTATATAAACTATAGTAGTACTTATCTGTTATCTACTGTGTATCCTGTGCTTGAATGGCTGCCCCCTGGCTACACAACAACTTGTTTATATAAACTATAGTAGTATTTATCTGTTATCTACTGTGTATCCTGTTGTTACTTTTCCCTTTAAGCTTAGATACAGCCCTGCTCTGGCTATTACCTCCTTTCCAGGGACCACTTACTCAAATGGACCTCAACCCCACACCAGTGCAGTGTTTATATCTCTCTGCTCACGGAGAGGGATCCAAGAGACTCCCCAATCTTTTATATAAACATAGAACTCCCTCACCTCTACCTCTGTAGGGACACACACTACTACAATAGGATATCATAGAGATTTAATTTAACCACCATCTCTCCTCTTGATTTAACACCGGAAAGGGAAAATGACACATTGAATCAGCCCTTTAATTACCCTTTAATTACAGCGACTTCCAACAGGGCAGTGACGTCTGACATGTTCTCTTTTCAGAATGGCCGTGTTGTGAATCAATATAATAAGAATATGTAGAAACGGACATCGCTGGTGCATCATCCACTCCGTGCGTTATCTGAATATATTAGAAGCAGAAACAGTTCAGAATCGCGGCGTGCGCTAGATTATGGAAGTGATGTGACAGAATGAATGAACTCTGTTATGTGCGCATTACCATCAAGCCTGCTATCTGCTAATTAATGCAAATGCGTATTTGTACCATATGAAAGAATGTCAGTCTAATGAAATCCGGATGATAAGAATAGGAAGCATTATTCCTAGAAACAATCTTGAAAATACAAAAAGTTCTCCGCACTGCCTTAGCTTAAAGGGCATGTAAAGGCAAACAAATAAAATCCAATTTTTACTTTCTTTAATGAAAAACAAACCTATATCAAAATACTTTAATTAAAAAAATGTGTGCCGTTTTTATAAGAAACCTGACTGTATGCAGTGAAATTCTCCCTTCATTTACTGCTGTGGATAAGAATTGTCAGATGGTCCCTAACTGCTCTGCAGGGAAACAATCATACTTATGAACAGCAGGGGAAGCCCACCCCCCTTACTTCCCAGCCATGCAGAATTCAAGCAGCTTTGTTTGTTTTCCTGTTTTGATAATTTATGATGATCCCTAAGCAGCACAGACCACACTGAGCATGTGCACAGTCTTGGTCTTGCAAAGATGTTTAACAAAGTTACAAGATGGTGACCCCCTGTGGCCAACTTTGAAAGCATAAATCATGTGTTTGATTAGGCTTGTGGTGCAGTAAGTCCATGTTCATGTTTAGTATACAAAATACAGTATTTCTAGAGTTATTCTATTTTATTTTCTTTAAATTTCCAGGTCAGACGCATGCGCAGTTGAACGAAATAGCCAACTTTTTAGTTGAAGTTCAGCTTTTTGTTTTACTCCGCATTTGCAGCTGCGTGAAGAAAAAGGAAGACGGAAGTGGATCGCTTTGTGGTGCTCACCCACCTAACATTTGGCACCCCCAAGTGCTAAACAACTTTCCTTCTCCTTTAAAGACTACTACACAACATGTTTTGGGTCTTACATACCCTTTCTCAAGTGTAACAAAAAACAAATAAACAAGCTATAGTCATCAAAAAGGGAATTGTAATCAGCAAGTTATACAGGTATAGGATCAATTATCCGAAAACCCATTATTCACAAAACTCAGAATTACAGGATGGCCATTTCCCATAGGCTTCATTTTAATCAAATAATTTTGATTTTAAAAAATTTCCCTTTTCTGTGTAATAATAAAACAGTAGTTTGTACTTGATCCCAGCTAAGATATAATTAATCCTTATTGGAAGCAAAACCAGCCTATTCGGTTTATTTAATGTTTATATGATTTTCTAGTAGATTTAATGGAACAGTTCAGTATAAACAAAAACTGGGTAAATAAATAGGCTGTGCAAAATAAAAAATGTATCTAATATAGTTAGTTAGGCAAAAAATGTAATGTATAAAGTCTGGAGTGACTGGATGTGTAACATAATAGCCAGAAGACTACTTCCTGCTTTTTCAGCTCTCTAACTCAACTCTAACTAAGTCAGTGACTATAAGGGGGGCCACATGGGACATAACTGTTCAGTGAGTTTGAAATTGATCCTCAGCATTCAGCTCAGATTCAAAAGCAACAGTTATGACCCATGTGCCCCCCCCCTCAAGTCTCTGATTGGTTACTGCCTGGTAACCAATCAGTGCAAAGCAAGAGAGCTGAAAAGCAGGAAGTAGTGTTCTGGCTATTATGTTAGACATCCAGTCACTCCAGCCTTTATACATTACATTTTTGCCTAACTAACTATATTAGACACATTTTTTGCTAAGTTGAACAGGATGTATCCGGAACATACAGAGTTATGCTGGAGATGTGGTTTGGAAAAGGGGACACATGCTCATATTTTGTGTAAGTGTAAGGATTTGCACGGTTATTGGGGTAATATCTTGAAAGTAATAAAAGAAGTAACGAATATTAATATGAGGGTGGAAGATGTTCCCTTGATATTGTTAAGCTTGGATACGGTTAAAAATGGTTTATTAAGGGACCCACTTACCTTGCATTTGCTTGACGCTGCTAGGTCAGTAATCCCAAAACATTGGGATTGTAGAGGATACTAGGAAGATGGAAGAAATAACACATATCATTCACAATAAGAGTAATAAATATTGGGAAATTTGGGAACCATGGATTAGGTTTTTAAACAAATAAGCATAAAAGGGGAGGCTAGGCTGAAAGAGAAGCAAAGAGAGGATCTTTTTGTGTATAAACATGATTTATCTGGGGTTTTGGTAAAGAGATCCAGATGGAATAATAAAAGTGTAATTGTTGTTTGTAGCTCGACTGCTAAAGAAATGGTTCGCGGGTCTAGTGTGTGAACATTGGAAGTGTACGGTATTTGTAATTTTAATATTTTTAATCTACTTTTTGATATTTCTATCTACTTTTTATCATGTTTCTATTTATATTTCTGTCACTATTTCTGTCACTTGATCTGTCTTGTAAAAATTTGTTAAATAAAAAATATAAAAAAAAAAGAAAAAAAAGAAACATGTTTTATTTTGCACAGCCTTTTACACTGAACAATTCCTTTAAGGTATAGAGATCCAAATTATGGAAAGATCTATTATCCAGTAAAACTTCAGGCACCAAGCTTTCTCGACCCCGTACCAGTATATTGCCATGGCATGGAGGACTAAGGTCTAGAGCAGGGGTCCCCAACCTTTTTTATCAGTGAGCCACATTGAAATATAAAAAGTTGGGGAACAACACAAGCATGTCTAAAGTTCCTGGGGTGCCAAATAAGGGCTGTGATTGGCTATTTGGTAGCCCCTATGTGGACCGGCAGCCTACAGGAGACTCTGTTTGGCAGTACACCTGGTTTATACAACCAAAACTTGCCTCCAAGCCTGGAATTCAACAATAAGCTCCTGCTTTGAGGCCAAGGGGTGGGTGAGCAACATGTTACTCATGAGCCACTGGTTGGGGATCACTGTTCTAGAGTTATAAGTGAATAGGGGTCCAAGTCCCAGCATCCCTCTAAGAAAATATATAATTTATCCTCATGGAGACCCCACATCTGGTCATACATGGAACGATCCATTTGTTTGGTGAGGTTGCAAATGAGCAGAAGTAAATCCAATCAAGATGATCCAACTGTTTGGACCAAGGTGAACAATCAAATCATAATAGGGGATTATGCTGATCCAGGGGCTCAACTACAGAGGAAGCAGACACTGCGGCTGTCGGGGGCCCAGGAGATAAAGGGGCCCCATGAGGCCCTGATTCATATACAATTTCATATACAATAAATATTGGTAAAACAGGTCAACCTCAAGACATTTTGTGGACAGGAAAATCATTTGCTAGCGAACGTTTTATAATCCCTGTGGGTGAGGAGCCTTATATTTTTTTAAATATGTAATTATTATAAGAAAATTCTAATGTAATTTTAATGTTTCTATAGGTTGAAAGGGTTGGTTTCAACCCTAACTGGTTGTATAATGTGATCATGAATATCTCATGTGGTTGCAGAGGGAACTTACAGAGTCAATGGGGGGCTCTCACACAGTTCTACAGAGGGGTCTGTACTTCCAGCCTGGGGTACTAGAGATTAGGCAGGGCCTGGCTATAATTGCCTGTTGTTTAAGCCGTTGGATGATGGCAGTGAATATAGTAATCAGCAATGCAAGCGAGAGGCTTTCCTGCATAAATTGGGAGCATAACAGGTCAAAACATTTCATGCGGTGTAAATGCAACTACTCCTATTAGTATTAGTGGGATGCCATCTAGTGGATTCAGGAGGTTTTGCTTAAAGACAAAAATTGTATTGATTGCCTATGACTTAGGTAAGCATGAAACGCGTTGGGCGCCATGAGGGGATTGTTTGACTTTTATAATATGTAATAAACTTATATTTTTTAACTTAGCATGCTTTGGAATAATTCTTTAAAGCTATATGGTTATACCTCAGTTTGGTCACTAGAGGACACCAGCATGCTACAATAAAGTTTACTGGGCTATAAAAATTGTAATGTAAACAACATAAATAGGATGATTTATTATTATTATTATTATTATTATTCTTAATAACATTTATTTATAGGGTGCCAACATATTTCACAGCACTGTACATTCTTCTAGAAAAAATAGAGGACAAGAGAATCCGATAATCATCACTAATTATAAAGGATAATGTACCCCTACTGTAAATTATAAGGATATTAGAAGTCACTGAGGGGTTGTTCTGTGACCATATAAAGGCACAAGGCTGCAGGCTGAATTATACAGGGAACTCTGAGTATCACTCATGTATTATAAGGTATAATATACCCCCTACTGTAAATGATAAGGATATTAGAAGTCACTGAGGGATTCTGTGACCATATAAAGGCACAATGCTGCAGGCTGAGTTATACAGGGAACCACAGCCCTTTAGCAGTAAAGATCTGTGTCTCCAAAGATGCCCCAGTAGCTCCGCATTTTCTTTTCTGCTGATTCACTGCACATGCTCTGTGCTGCTGTCACTTACTGAGCTTAGGGAGCCACTCACAATATACAGTACACATAGAATAGAAATGTCACACTATAAGGCTGATTAGTAATTAATACAGATAATTACTACATGGCAGCACAGAAACCAGTGCAATTAGAATCAGAATTGAATAATCAGCAAACCTGTAGCATCAGCTTATATTACAGCCAGAGAAGCTCATTTTCTGCTGGATAATTAGTGACGAGCCCTAAGCTTAGCTTCTCAACAGCCAATCAGAGCCCACTGAGCATGTGAGTGTCACAGACACTTTCCAAGATGGTGACCCCCTGTGACAAGTTTGAAGTCCTGGATCATTGCTGCTATTGACAAGCTCAAACTTTAGCCTTGTGCAATAAGTTCACTATATAAAATTTTTAGCCACAATCATTTTTAGGATTTAGTTATTTTTTAAGAAGGTTTTTAAGTGGGGCCCATGTATGTGCATGTGTAAGTATATTCCTTTTCTATAAGGCCCAGATTGAAGGTAAGTCTAGCCCATGTTCTATTATGGAGTAGCCTCATATTGTGGTCACTTACAATTGACTCATCTAAAAGGCTTGTGGATGTTTGGAGAGGGCTGTGCCTCGCTGAGATAAAAATGCTTTGCTGAGACAGAGCAAATAAAATCACTAGACTTTTACAATGTAAAAATATAAAACCTGAAGCTCCATATGATTCTAAAAATATTGAAGCACCAAGCAACCTATTATAAGTCAAAATTAATTCAATGAGAATAGTGTTTTTCATTGGATACCTTGCCAATACGTGTCTCTAAATATTTTCCCCAGTAGCCTACCTTAGCCTTTATCTAAGTGCTTAATTAGCAAGGAACATCTTGGGGCTCAGAATTAACGCCATTCATAAAGTGTCAGACATGTAATGAACTATAAGCTCGCCCGTCAGGAACTACATGTTCATTATGAAAAGGGCAGACCATTAAAAACTCTTTAATATAAAGTGCAGCCAAATACAAGAGCTTTAACTCGTAACCAGAGATTAGAGAAGTAGAACTTGCCGGCTCAGAATTGAATGCAAACAAAACCCGTCCAACTGTCAGTTTCTTCAACAAGTTACACAATAATATGATAAAGTGCGGTGAGAGAATAGAACAAGGTCATTGCAAGAGAGAGACAGGAACATAAAATAAATATCAGAATCTTTATGACTTCTTTGGCTGCTAATGACGAGTAGTATAATGATATTATATACCAGCCCCAAATATCTATAGCATCTCAGTTATGGTTTTATTTATATCCAATGGCTGCAGATTTGTGTGTAGGGAAATACTATGAGTAGGGAAAAAGGGACACTAAGGGGGTTATTTATTAAACCCTGAGGATGGAAAAGTCAGAATCTGAAAATCTGGCATCTCAGACCTGTTGAGATTGCATATAAGTCAATGGGAGATGTCCCAATGATTTTTTGATGTGCGCTGGGTTTTTGTGCAATACCCTGAAGTTTTTGGGTGAAAATTCCAAAAAATCGTGAAATTCGTGAAAATCAGTTGAAAAAATCAGAAAAAAATCGTGAAACTCTGATTTTTTTCCCGCACAGCAAATTTTGTGATTGAAGGAAAAATCGTTCAATCGATGGATTAAAATCCTTCGAATCGTTCAATTCGAAGGATTTAATCGTTCGATCGTACGATTTTTCCTTCGATTGTTCGATCGAACGAATTGCGGTAAATCCTTCGACTTCGATATTCGAAGTTGAAGGATTTAACTTCGATATTCGACCCATGGTAAATATGCCCCCTAAAAAATCACACATTTTTTGGAATTTATTAAACCCTGAGGATGGAAAGGTCCAAATCTGAAAATCCGGCATCTCAGACCTGTCGAGGTTGCATATAACTCAATGGGAGAAGTTCCAATGATTTTAGATGTGCGCTGGGTTTTTGTGCAATACCCCGAAGTTTTTCTGAGTTTTCGGGTGAAAATTCCGAATTTTTTTTTAAAATTTATGAAAATCGGATAAAAAGAATCAAAAAAAATCCTGGGAAACTCAGATTTTTTTCCAGCAAAGTAAATTTTTGGGATAATGTAATAATAAATAAGCATAAAAAACCCAAGCAGATTTGATCGCAGTTTGTAGCAGAAAATATTGAGAGAAATTCGTACTTTGATAAATAACCCCCTAAGGGACACAAAGGCAAGAAAGTAACACTTTACATCACTGTTGTTTAAGTGCAACCTGCTGCACTTTGTATATTATAGGGTCCCACAAAGATTACGGGGTATATGAAATAAAATTTGCAAAGAGAACAAATCTGCAAATAAAAATTTGCATGTCGCAATGTAATACGGGTATGTGATCCGTTATCCAGAAACCCGTTATCCAGAAAGCTCTGAATTACAGAAAGGCCGTCTCCCATGTTGAACCAAAAAGGTTTTGCTTTGCAACGACTTTCCTTGCTTACAAGTGGAATATACTGACAAGTATATTTATTAAGCAGCATTTTAAAGACTTCCCAAATTCTGTGTTTAAAGGACCAGTAACGTCAAATTTTTTTTTTACAAAATTCGTTAGTATACATCGAAATATAAACACCAACACACACAATTTTAAATTGCAAAGCCTTTATTAAAAAATAACTTACTAAAACTCTACTTCCTGTCCTCTTCAGAAACGGCGATACAGCGACCATCCATCCTGCAGCAGTTGATTTCTTCTCCCTGGCTATCTCTCCAGTCACTTCTTGATGCAGCCGTCCTGGTCCTGGTGGTGATCATCTATGGGGCAGTTGTGGATGACACGAAACCCGTGTGCGCTGGCCTTCTCCCTGCACACTCGGAGTGCTGCTGCTGCTGACTGAGCCCTGCTGCCCCTTGTCTCCGCTGAAGCCTGTGTGATGGAGGTCCCTGCTGGTGGTCTGCGACAGAGAGCGCTTGTTGTTGCTCCCACTGCCCGGCCTGTCACTCCTGATCGCTGCTCCTGCGCCATGGAGAGCCTGTCCCGCAGTACTGCTGCAGATTCCATTGCTGTACTTCTCCACCGATAACAGCTTCAGCTCAAGCGGCAGCGCCTGGGACAGCGCCACGCTGACAGGCTCTCCTGTCAGATCCATGGCGCTCTCCGCCGCCCCCCACACGCTGCAGACCCCCTGTCAGCAAGAACTAATGGAAAAATATAATCTGAACACGTTAATAAATTCCATTGCCGTACTTCAGCACGTTAATAAATAAAAGCGATGAAGAGTTCTGTATTGCCCTAATGAGAGCCTGTCAGCGTGGCGCTGTCCCAGGCGCCGCCACTTGAACTGAAGCTGTTATCGGTGGAGAAGTACGGCAATGGAATCTGCAGCAGTACTGCGGGACAGGCTCTCCATGGCGCAGGAGCAGCGATCAGGAGTGACAGGCCGGGCAGTGGGAGCAACAACAAGCGCTCTCCGTCGCAGACCACCAGCAGGGACCTCCATCACACAGGCTTCAGCGGAGACAAGGGGCAGCAGGGCTCAGTCAGCAGCAGCAGCACTTCGAGTGTGCAGGGAGAAGGCCAGCGCACACGGGTTTCGTGCCATCCACAACTGCCCCATAGATGATCACCACCAGGACCAGGACGGCTGCATCAAGAAGTGACTGGAGAGATAGCCAGGGAGAAGAAATCAACTGCTGCAGGATGGATGGTCGCCGTATCGCCGTTTCTGAAGAGGACAGGAAGTGGAGTTTTAGTAAGTTATTTTTTAATAAAGGCTTTGCAATTTAAAATTTTAAAGTGTGTTGGTGTTTATATTTCGATGTATACTAACGAATTTTGTAAAAAAAAAAATTTGACGTTACTGGTCCTTTAACCCTGTGAAAAGCATTTCCCACTTAATATGTTGCAGTTGATGCCCTTATACTGTCAAAGTTTGCACGTGTGAAATTTAGTGTTTTAGTTAGTCCCTTATAGAATTGCCTCTGCAACAGAATCTCAAAGGAGACCATGTGATGATCATATTCCCTAAATGTCCCTCACCCACACAAATGCTAGAGATGAGTTCTTGCCATTAGTGGTGTCGATCTCTTAGCATTAAAGGGCACCTATCACAGCCAAAATCAAACACATATTAACAATCTGACCAGTACAAGCTAAACACGTTTAATCAAACTACATACTGTATATAGTTTTTTGAAAAAACTGCAGGTTTTAAAAAAATCCCTTACTTTGTCAAATGGGTTCTTTCACTGAGGGAGGCCATACTGTGACTATAACAGAGACTCTAATATGCAAATTTCAGGAGCATGCTCAGATTGTAACACTGCTTTGAGTATTCTACCCAGAATGCCTTGTTTAAGTAAACTCCTCCACTAGAAGTATCAGGAGATTTCCCTATCTTGTCCCCTGCTGGTAAAGTCATTATGCAAATGAAGGGCAGACAGTAACTTCCAGCAGGGGGCAGCACTACTGAACAGCAGCTAACACACAGGTTTGGCTGATTTGAAAATAGCTTAGAAGGGTTGATAAGCAACAAGGAATTTCAACTGAGCATGTGCGAGATTTCAGAGCTACAGTTGGCTGGGAAGATATAGGTAGGAGGAGCCAGTGAAATCCAAGATGTCTGCCTCAGCTAGAACTGCAGGGGAGATAGGGGAGATCTTGCAGAAGGAATAGTGAGCTGATCATTTACATTATACAAACAATTCTAACTGTTTTAAAAATTGGATTTCTTGAACTTTCACATAGTGTATTTACTTAGTAAATGATTTTGGTCATGATTGGTGCCCTTTAAGTCCTGCAGCTGTATTCAGTTGGTAAAGAGAGCCAAGGTGCCGCAGCAAAGACTGTCTGGAGTGAGGGCTCAGTTTTTCTTGCTGTTCTTGATCCACATTTGGATAGATTCAGAGGAACGTACTGAAGCTGATGCCCAGGTTCCACTGGAGGAATCCTCAGCCATGAAGGAATGGGAAGACCTGTTTGGCAAGAAAGGCAAGTATAATAAGATAAATACCTATGCAGATAGATTGGATTCCCGCTCTCTCATGTATGAGATATATTGAGGGGTGACACTGTACTGTGCTAATGCTCCCCAGTAATTGCACTGCAAATGACATTGTCGAATAGTTCTTTATATATTTCAAGAGACAAAACTACTGGCTATACTGGAGTTGGCCTGTGTAATAATTTATTTCACTGGGAGATCAACTTTCGCCTAAACCAGTGATCCCCAACCAGTAGAGCATGAGCTACATGTTACAACTCGTGGGATATTGCTCCGAGTGTTCCTGGCTTGGAGGCAAGTTTTGGTTACATAAAGACCAGATCTACTCCTGTACAGAGCCTCCTATAGGCTGTTGGTTCAACCCAAATAGCCAATAACAGTCTTTATTTGGTACCCCAGGAACTTTATGCATGCTTCTGTTGTTCCCCGGCTCTTTTCATATTTCAATGTGGCTCACAGGTAAAAAAAGGAGGATCCCTGGTAAAAACAAAGTCTGACCTAACTTTTTGGCAGACTGATGAAGCGACTGACTGGGCCCCAGGGCCCACCGGGACTGCAGTCCAGGGCCCCCTACAAGCCACCCGTCCCCCTACTGTGACACACCCAACAAACGAGCATTGGGAGATACAACTTGCTAAAAATTGGGAGTGTTAAGAAAATGCTATTCAAGGAGGGTGACATTGGTGCCTAGATGCAGATCTGTGAATACTAATCACACCTCTTTACAACAAATAAGAAAATATAAAATACCTTTAATGCCTGTAAAAACCCAGTGCCGTCCTAAAAAAATATAAAGGTTTATTTTTATTTATGTTTCAAAGACTGTAGAGAGATGGTGGGGACAGAAGTACAGGTATTTTTTTGAGAAGCAGAAGATTGAATTCTAGAATAAGCCAATGATATGTGAAGGACGGGTTTAAGTGGCAGAGGCACAACGGATAAAACATCATTCGTGTAACCTTGCAAAGCAATTAACCATCAGCCTCTAAATGAGTTTGTTTACAGCTTTTGGTTCTTTGTAGAAAGGCTTTGATAATCATTCAGAATTGTGTTCCAGTCAGGTAGAAACGAATGGATGAAGCGTGAAGATGACTATAACTATGGGATACTGCAGTCAGAATAAATAATATTTGCTGCTGAACATCGCTTTGCATGTGTTTGCTTAATTCTAACAACAGTTTGTGGGGGACAAGAGGAATCCTACCCCTGTTTTTCTGCCTGTGACATCATCTAGCCCAGTTACAGGCTGGAGAGCAATCTGATTGGCTGGGCACCCCTGTGCATCCTTGGGAGAGAGGGTGTGCCTGAGCCAAATGCAAGGGGTCTCCCAGAGAGCTGAACAGAGCCAGCATGAGTAGCTGTAAGACTGTCAAGTACAGAGAAGCTGTTAAATGGCATCTGTGGAGGTACAGATTGAGCCCAGCCTGCTAAGAGACTCAGAAGGAGAAAGGTACCACTGGTGAGATTGATCCTGCTGCAGAGCTGCCTGTAATCTCCAGTGTGATTGCCTCTGAGAGCACCCTGGTGAGTGAGACACCCAAGGGAGGATACTGGAACGGATACAAGCGTGGAGACAAGTCTTGTGTATTTACCTGCTACGTGGAAGCTGCTGCTAACTTCCAAAGGGACTGTGTTGAGCAACACCTAATAGTACCTAATAGTGATTTAGGTAGTGTCCAACATGTATTAGTTTGCCCAAGTTTTAGTACAGTTCATATAAAGTTTATATCTGTTTCATTTGCAAACTGTGTGTGTTTTATAATTCCTAGTGGAATCCCCCTGAGGTGTGGTCCCTAGGTGGAGGCACTGCGCTGTAATTCTCAGTTCCCAGTACTTTTCATATGCAAAAGGGACTCGGGCCCCTGGATTGCCAAGGGTAAGTTGCTATTTAAAGAGACAGTAACCAAATTACAGTTATAAGTTTAATACAGAGCTGAATCTGAGAACTGTATCATTGTTAGAAGAGTTTGCTTATAAGCAGAGCTTAATGCCTAGCATTGCTTTAACATTAAGCAATGACTATTTTATAAATCATTTCCTAAAGTTATATCAGAGCTATGCAGAGTCTGGAAGTTCTTGAACCTCCAGGAAATACCCATTCCCATTGGACATGATGCTTTTGGAGCCTTGACAGCGATTTTCTACCTGCTTGATCTTGAGATCCTGTGAAATGCAAGAGTTTGCACAATAAACATAAATAACCGTGAAGAAGATCCCATAATAAGGGCTCGTGCAGGAGTAACGGGTAGTCAAAAATAGACACACTTTATTGCAGCTTTAAACAATTAAAACCGGACAATAATTAAAAAGACATGAATAGGTGATGTAAGACAAGTCACATTATATTCCGTCACGTTTCCCCTTCATATTTGTTTTCTTTTATCTCATTTTATCTATGGCAGGTACATTTGAAATTACCACCTTATAATCATAACCTCAGTGGGGGTCATTTATAAAGTTCACGCAGCGCATATTTTTTCGCAAATGGTTGTATTGCCCATGTTTTTTCCTGAACGCTAATACATTGCACTGCTCTGCCGTCTTTTGGGTTTTTACAAATTCGTATTGTGAATAAATTTTCATAAAGGCTTGCGAATGAGACGGGTGTTTGCGTGAGTGCGCCCACTGTGCAAGGTTGTTGTGCGCAAAAATAGCATTGACGGTCACTTAAATGCAAAACTGTTTTGCGAATATTTTCTCCGCTACCAAAGTTGTGGCGTAATTTAAACGCAGAGGGGCTCATTTATAAACTTTGCGCAGGGCAGATTGTTTCGCACAGTGAATATATTCGCCCTGCACATGGTTATATTTATAAAGCTGAATCAGAGTGCGTATACTGAATTGAGAAAATTTTCGCAAAACAGTTTTGCAAATTGCGAATTGAAGTTACTGTCAACGATATTTTTGTGCACAACAACCTCACACAGTCGGCGCACTCACGCAAACACCCATCTCATTTGCAAAAATTTATTCTCAATGCGAATTCGCAAAAAACAGAAAGATGGGCACAGCAGTGCAATATTTTAGCGTTCAGGAAAACACATGGGTAATACAACCATTTGCGAATAAGTATGCGCTGCGCAAACTTTATAAATGACCCCCAGTGTTTCTGAACAAAAAGCTTTCAGGGAAATACAGGCCCTGAGGGGGATGTGTTTAAAGCTGATAAAGGGGGCAATATTGTAGTACAGACAGAGGACCAATATGTGGAAGAAAACTTTAGGTGGCTACAGAATATGTCTAATTATTGGTGCTTGGGACAAGCACCAAGTGCCTTAAAGCGACAGTTGGATGTAATGATTCATGAGGCTCCTTCATTACTCACAATGAGAAGGAATGTCCGGACATACCTACTTTTTATACTCTGCCCAAGCTTCACAAAAATTTAGACCATACCCCGGGTAGACTGATTGGGGCGAGAATAGGAAGCCTGTGTTAAAAGACATGTATTTTTATCGATTTTTTTTATACAGCCCCTTGAGTTGCCTTTACCTTCATAAATCCGTGATTCATCCAACTTACTGCTCAAACGGCAAGGTTTGACCTGGTGACTTTTAATGACGTGATGTTGAAGCCTTGTATTATTAAACATGGTCCAGGTCTTAAAGCCGTTGAGTATTTCTTGGAAGGTAGTGACCTTGAACTCCCCCCTCAACAATTAATTTCAATGTTTTTGAAGTTTGTTTAGACTCATGTTCACTTTGTTTTTGATAGGAAGGTTTATTTGCAGTTGACAGGCACGGCGATGGGTGCAAAATGTGCGCCCTCCTAAGCTAAATTGTTTCTTGGATGGTGGGAGGCAGAATGTGTTTTTCATTCAGGGAATCAGAGGTTTTTAGGCCATGTGGTGGAGGTTCATTGATGACATCCTGTTTGTGTGACCAGGATCTAAGGATCTTTGCTTTGATTTTATTGATGATCTTATCAATAATGACATCAATTGAACCTCAACCATCTCTCCTTTCAACAGTGGACTTTTTAGACATCAAGATCACCATAGAGGTAGATGGCATTATTAATACGGATCTCTATAGTAAGGCAACCACTTGGAATTCCCTTTTACACTTTCAAAACTGCCACCTTCAGAATTCCAAAGTAGGCATTCCAGTCGGCCAATTTTTACATGTTAGGAGACATTGTAGTGACTTTGAGGTATTGAACAGAGGTCAGAAGAATTCACCCAAAGATTAGGGGTTACAGCAATACTACAATTAAGAGAGCAAAGGTAAGGGTCAGAGAGAGCAAGAGATAGTATTTATAGTAAATTCCAAACCCAAATCCAAACAGAATCACTAAGGGTGATAACTACATACAATGCACATTGGCCAATGATCTCTGTTGCAATGACATTTGCATGTTTTTATGATTCTAGTGATGAGTCAAATGTTTCGCAAGGCTTGGATTTGCAGCAAAATTCCACCACAAAAAATTTCTCTGTGACAAAAAAGTCCCAAGACAAAAAAGTTGCCATAAGAAAAAACATCCATTGATTAATGCATTAGGACAAAAAAGTAGAGGAGACATAAAGTCGCATTAAAAAAAAACATCCATTGACTTTTTTGGACAAAAAAGTCGCTGAGACAAAAAAGCCGCCAATACAACATTGTCGCAAGACATAAAATTGTCATAAGTAGAAATGCCCATTGGCTTTAATGCATTTGAAGTGAGAAAAATTTGTCGTGCTTGCAAAAAATTGTCATGCACTAAAAAATTTTTACGTTTCATGAATTTCTTGCCTTTTCCCAAATTATTTTTGCAGTTTCGCAAATTTTTCAGCAAAGCAAACAGGACAGATTTGCTCATCACTAAATGATTCACTTTATCAGAAATTTGTGGGCACATTTCCAAGGATCACAATACCCCGGGGACATAATATGGGTGCCCCTACCTCTAGGATTAGAGGTGTCAAATTCCAAGGTACATTTTGCTGAGCTAATTGTAAGATCTATCCTTGGCAGTGGTGTAACTAGTTGTTACTGGGCCCCATAGCAAATTCAATTTAGGGCCCCAAAATATTTATAAATTGGCCTATTTTACCAAGATATATTAAAATTGCTAATTAATTAGGGTCTCACTGGGCCCCCTACACTCCTGGGCCCCCCTGCAACCGCAGGGTCTGCTTCCTCTATAGTTACGCCCCTGATCCTTGGATTCAGCTGGACAATAAATTCTTGAATCCACCCACTGGAGTCCCATTGTCTGTCCCACTACATCAACTGCAGGACTACAGGAGTGTGTATGGTGTATGCCCTGAGTTGTCGCTGCAGTTTTATCTATGTAGGGGATGACGAGGGAATTGAGAGTAAGGGTCTTAGAACACGCAAGTGATATCCGAAATTAAGAAATTAGATCACAGGGAGCCAGACAGGATAAGAGACATCTGTCTTTAGTGGCAGAACACTTTTTCTTGCGACATGGAGCTTGGGAAAGTTTGGGGCCTTGAGAAGGTCACATGTGACTGGAGTGGTGGTAACCTTGAGAAGAAGTAACTCAGTACAGAAAGTAGATGGTTCTTTAAATTGCAAAGCAGAATGAAGAATTCAATGGCTTTTTGGGCAAGTGAGACATCCTTTGGAAACAAGTATGACTAATTGTTTCTTTTTGATGTTTTTTTTGAGATATTGACCTTCCATATGGTTCTCCATAATCCAAGCCCCTAATGAAATGTACCTACTTCTGTGGACAACATGAATGACTGAAATAGTTGCTGGACCACAGTCCCACAGCTGTTCTATTTGATCACTACGGGGGGATTACCCTCTTGATGACAGACTGGAATACTGAATATCTGGAGGACCGGAACCCTTAAAGGGGTGGTTCACCTTCAAAACAACTAGTTGTTTTCAGATAGATCACCAGAAATAATTACTTTTTCCAATAACTTTCTATTTTCTATGTGTGACCGTTTTTCTAATATTGAAGTGTAAAGTTTCATTTTTCACCTTCCAAAGCAGCTCTGGGAGGGGGGGTCGCCGATCCTGTTAACTGTTCGAAATTGATATGTGACAGAGTTATGTCACTGAAATAAATTTTTCTTTTTTTTTTGTTGAGATATGTGTGGAGGACAGTACTTTCTTACTTTCTTTCTTCTCTGTCTTTTCTACCTCTGCTGGCCAGCGCAAACTCTCTTTCTTAATCTGACTTTCATTACTACTTGTGTCTGTCCTATACCATTCTCAGCCTTGAAACATATTTTTTCTCCTGTGTTCAACATGGTAACAACAGGGTTAAAAAAGCCATGTGAAAGCAGTCTGTTTTGCAGCTCTATAAAGTTAGAACATTTAAACATTCGTTTTTCCTCTTAGAAAGCAACTTGCCACTAAAATATACCCTTTATATATGAGTGCAAACTTTAACATTTAAAGTTTAAAATACTTACCTGAGTTTCCCAAGTTAATCAGTCTGCACAGGGTTTGGAAACACATGGGTGTAGCCTGATTGTTGTCAGCTGTGCACAGACATTTCACAGCTTGGAATTTAAACTTTGTTTAAATGTGAGTTTCTTTTTACCTTTTTTATGTTGTAATCTATGAAGGCTAATATGTAAATGTATATGTGGAAATTGCAATTATTGTTAAAATTTAACATTTGTTTAATGTTAGATGTATGATGTCACAGAACCACAAAGCATTCTGGGAGCCTTGGGTATAAAAGGCCACTCCCAGTCAGCAAGAGTCTCTCAGTCTGATGTTGGCTCTCTTCAAGGAAAGACCTAGAGAAACTGCTCTGCTGTTCTGATGCCATGCTGAAATTGAGCTGTGTAATACTTTTCCTTATGCTTTAAAGAAATAAAGCTACATTTTTCATTGCCAAGCAAGCTTTAGCAACCTCTGTTAAAGGGCCCACACCACACTTGGTGTCATAAGTGGGATGCCATTTCAGTGCTGAAACTAAGCATGAACAGAGATTAATGCTGAAGTATGTTGAGAAGGCGTGCTCCTAAAGCTGGTGCAAAGAAAATAACCGGAGTACAATCGCCTGGCAGTATAGCTATTCGAAGGCAAGAACAGCTAGAAATAAAGAGAGGTCTTTCAAAGAAAAGAGCTATGACTTCTGAGATTGATCGTCAGGAAGAGGTTGCAATGGCATCATCTGAACCTGTTCCATTGATGGAAGAAACATCTGCAACAGGTTATGCACAACCTTTATTCCCAGATGTAAAGCCTAAAGTCACTCCAACTATCCACCCACAGACTGAGACTTTGCCTACTCAACCTCCAGAGGATCTCGCTAGCCTTCTAAAATGGATGGTCTTGCAGCAGCTAGACGCAGAGTCCAAAAGAAGGGAAGCTGAGGAGAAACATAAAAAGGAGGAACAGCAACGCTTTGCTGAAGAGAGACATCTCAGAGCTGAGCAAGAGAGAAGGTGGGAGGAGCACTTGAGAAGGCACCAGGCTGAGATAACTATGTTCCAGAAACAGCATGCTCAGCAAATCACAGAAATTCTAAAGATAATGAGCAAGTCCCAAGCTGAGCCTACAGAAGAGCTAGTGGTGAAGGGTCTCAAAATTCCCAAGCTTACTGCAGATGATATTGAGGCATACTTCACCATGTTTGAGCGTGTGGCTAAAGCCAGTCGATGGCCACCAGAGCAATGGGTAATACGTGTTGCTCCAAATCTGACTGGGAAAGCGCAAAAGGCTTACAGCTCACTGAGCCTAGCAAATGCTGCAAACTATGATGCTGTAAAAGAGGCCATACTTCGAAGGTATGACATCAACTGTGAGACATTTAGAAGGCGATTCAGAGAATACCGTTACCGGAATGCAGATGGACCTAATGAAGCCTACGCCCAACTGGAAGAGCTGCTCCTGAAGTGGATCAAACCAACAGGAAAAAGTAAGGAGGAGATCCTGGATGTGATCGTCTTAGAACAATTCCTTAACATCCTGCCAGATGGTGTGCGCATCTGGATCCAAGAGCATCGTCCAGACTCAGGATCCAAGGCAGTAGCTCTGGCTGAGGATTATTTCCAGGCTAGGAAGAGAACTGTTCAGCAGCCTGTGGTAAGATTACCCCATGTGACTACCCCTCCACATAGTAGTGATGCAGGAGCAAAAGCTCTTACTGCTCCGCAGGTCTGTTTTAAATGTTGGGAAAAGGGGCATATTGCTCGCTTCTGTAAGAAAACTAAAAACCCAAGTCCAGTATCAGTAGTGGGTGGGAAAGGGCTTTTGAAAATGGTTAAAGTTAATGGAAAACCAGTTGAGGCCCTGATTGACACTGGAAGCCCACAGACCTTACTGAGAAAAAATGTCTTGAGGCATTTACCCAGAAAGGGCAAGACTTTTATCAAATGTGTCCATGGTGATACAAAGTCTTATTTAACAACTCAAGTGACTGTTGATCTTGGACATGAGTTACAGATCATTACTGTTGGAGTAATTGATAATTTGCCCTACTCTATGATTTTGGGTAGAGACTTTCCAGGGTTTTTTCAAATATTGAGTGAAGCTTCTACGCCTATTATAACTGTGACCACACGATCTCAAGCAAAAGAGGCAAAAGATGAAAACAAGCTTTTGCATGAGATTTTTCCATTTGAAGGTGACATTTTCCAAGGTGAAGGGAAACCCGTAAGTCTAAAAAAGAAAGAAGAAAGCTTAAAAAAAAAGGGAGACCTGAACACCTTGTGAAAATGTCTCCTCATATTAATTGGGATGCTGATATTGCAGATGAGCAATATAACGATGAAACTCTTAAAGAATACTATAAAAATGTGGTTGGAAATGACAAAGAATGTGCAAATTTTCCAATGTATGTACTGAAAAACAGAATTCTGATGAGAGTGTGTCAACACCCCAAACTTGGCTACAAAGTTGAGCAGTTAATGATACCAGTAAAATATCGCAGAGAAATCCTTAGACTGGCTCATGAAATTCCTATGGCAGGTCACTTGGGTAGAGACAAGACTCTCAAACGAATTCTGTACCGATTTTTCTGGCCTGGTGTGCATAAAGATGTAGCCTCATTTTGTGATACTTGTTCCACTTGTCAAATGACAGCACCATTAAGGCAAAAAGACAAAGCTACGCTGATACCTATTCCCTTGGTTGATAATGCTTTTGAAAAGGTGGCTATGGACATAATGGGTCCCTTAGAGAGAAGCAGTAAGGGGAATAAGTATATTTTGGTTGTATGTGACTATTGTACATCCAGAGGCAATTCCTCTTAGCAACATTACTGCAAAGAGAGTTGCAGAAGAAGTTGTAAAAATCTTTAGCAGAGTAGGAATTCCTAAAGTTGTATTAACTGATCAAGGTACTAATTTTACCTCTGCATTCTTAAAAGAATTATATAACCTGCTAGGGGTAAAAACCGTTCGTACAAGTCCATATCATCCTCAAACGGATGGCTTGGTCGAACGACTGAATCAGACACAGAAGCGCATGCTTCAGAAGTTTGTTGAGGAGGACCCAAAACATTGGGACAAATGGCTTCCATACTTAATGTTTGCCTATAGGGAGGTTCCACAAATGTCCACTGGATTTTCTCCTTTTGAAATGCTTTATGGGAGACAACCCAGGGGAATTCTTGATGTGATAAAAGAAAACTGGGTTGAGGATACTACAGAGCCTCAAAACTTGGTAACTCACATTATTAACATGCGAGAAAAATTATCCAAAATATGTGAAATAGCTCAAGAGAATCTAAAAGAAGCCCAAAATAAACAAAAAAATTGGTATGACCATAAGTCAAGATACCGCACATTTCAATCAGGTGAGAAGGTCTTATTACTGTTGCCAAATAAGGAGAACAAGCTACTAGCAAAGTGTCAGGGTCCTTTTCTAATCACCCGCAAAGTAGGCCCTGTTGATTATGAGATTGAAATGCCAGGTAAACGTAACAAAACAATTTACCATGTTAACTTGCTGAGAAAATGGAAAGAGAGGGATGAGAAAGCATCAATGGTGATATTAAAGGAATGTGCTCCTGATATGGCAGAGCAAGGCGTATCAAAGGTTATCTTCCTCATGTGAACCTTTAAGGGATGTTGATATTGGTCCCCTTAATGATAAAATGCATTATGATCTTTTAAATGTATTAAATCAACATAGAGATACGCTAGTAAAAACCCCTGGACGTACTTCTTTAATTGAACATACCATTTACACTGATGACGCCAAGCCCATTCGGCAGAGACAATACAGAATGCCTGAGAAATATAAGTCAGTGGTAGACCAAGAAGTTAAAAAAATGTTGCAACTTGGAGTTATAGAACCCTCAAAAAGTGAATGGTGTTCACCTATTGTCTTGGTACCAAAAAAGAATGGTGAAATAAGATTCTGTATTGATTTTCGTAAGCTAAACAGTGTATCTAAGTTTGACTCATTTCCACTACCCAGAATTGACTTAATTGATCAGTTAGGTGGGGCCAAATATATATCCACCCTAGATCTGACAAAAGGGTATTGGCAAATACCTCTGGACTATGAATCCAGGGAAAAGACTGCTTTCAGTACCAGGAAAGGTCTTTTCCATTTTGTAACTATGCCATTTGGCCTACATGGAGCCCCAGCAACTTTTCAGCGCCTCATGAATTCTCTCTTAGAGGGTCATAATGAATACTCAGCAGCATATCTTGATGATGTGGTGGTGTTCAGTTCTACATGGGAAAAACATTTAGAGCACCTAAGTAAAATCTTGTCTGTTATAAAGTCAGCTGGTCTCACCATTAATCCATCAAAATGTGCCTTTGCCTTTGGAGAGACACGGTATTTAGGATACATTTTGGGTAATGGTGAAATTAAGCCAGAAATTGTGAAAACCAAAGCTATCAAAGATGCAAAGGAACCTACAGCTAAAAAAGAAGTTCGTTCTTTTTTAGGACTAGCTGGCTACTATAGGAGATTTATTCCTCAATTTTCCTCTATTGCAGCACCTCTTACAGAGCTAACCAAAAAGGCTAAAAACAATAAAGTTAAATGGGACAGTAAGTGCGACAAAGCTTTCTCCAAAATTAAAGAAATTCTTTGTGATGGTCCTGTGCTTAAAAGTCCAGACTTCTCCAAATCATTTATTGTTCAAACAGATGCATCTGAAAATGGTCTTGGAGTGGTTTTAAGCCAACAGCATGATGGAGAAGAGCATCCTGTGCTGTATATTAGCCGTAAATTGTTTCCAAGAGAAACCCGATATGCAGCCTTAGAGAAGGAATGCCTAGCCATAAAATGGGCACTAGAATCCTATTTGTTGGGTCAGGAATTCCAGCTGATAACAGACCACCGTCCTCTCATGTGGCTAAATTCCATGAGAGACAAAAATGCTAGAGTGACAAGGTGGTATTTGGCACTGCAGCCCTTTCGTTTTTCAATTTTTCATTTTTGTCTAGATATGGAGCAGTCATAGACGAAACAGTAATGTAAATTTTTTCCTTGCTTGAGAAAGTGTCCTTTCTCTTAAGGAGGGGGATATGTGACAGAGTTATGTCACTGAAATAAATTTTTCTTTTATTTGTTGTTGAGATATGTGTGGAGGACAGTACTTTCTTACTTTCTTTCTTCTCTGTCTTTTCTACCTCTGCTGGCCAGCGCAAACTCTCTTTCTTAATCTGACTTTCATTACTTCTTGTGTCTGTCCTACACCATTCTCAGCCTTGAACCATATTTTTTCTCCTGTGTTCAACATGGTAACAACAGGGTTAAAAAAGCCATGTGAAAGCAGTCTGTTTTGCAGCTCTATAAAGTTAGAACATTTAAACATTCGTTTTTCCTCTTAGAAAGCAACTTGCCACTAAAATATACCCTTTATATATGAGTGCAAACTTTAACATTTAAAGTTTAAAATACTTACCTGAGTTTCCCAAGTTAATCAGTCTGCACAGGGTTTGGAAACACATGGGTGTAGCCTGATTGTTGTCAGCTGTGCACAGACATTTCACAGCTTGGAATTTAAACTTTGTTTAAATGTGAGTTTCTTTTTACCTTTTTTATGTTGTAATCTATGAAGGCTAATATGTAAATGTATATGTGGAAATTGCAATTATTGTTAAAATTTAACATTTGTTTAATGTGAGATGTATGATGTCACAGAACCACAAAGCATTCTGGGAGCCTTGGGTATAAAAGGCCACTCCCAGTCAGCAAGAGTCTCTCTGTCTGATGTTGGCTCTCTTCAAGGAAAGACCTAGAGAAACTGCTCTGCTGTTCTGATGCCATGCTGAAATTGAGCTGTGTAATACTTTTCCTTATGCTTTAAAGAAATAAAGCTACATTTTTCATTGCCAAGCAAGCTTTAGCAACCTCTGTTAAAGGGCCCACACCACATGATCCATTTCTTATCTTTGTCCCTGCTGAGCAGAATCTCTGGGTTTCATTACAGGCAGCTGTTAGAATTGATACAATAGTTGCTAATACTCCAGAGATGCTGCTGAGAAATGGATCAACTCAATGTTGCAAAATTGTAACCATTTAGAGTCTGAACCTGAATTACTGAGCTGCCAGACTCAAACACCAGACAGAGGAACATTCAACTTTAAACTTAGATTTTGGAAAAACAGTAAAAAATAAATAATGGAAAGTAATAGAAAAAAGTCTTTATTTCCGGGGTACAATCTAAAAACAACTGAATTGGAAAAAGTGTTTGGAAGGTGAACAACCCCTTTAAGTCTTCTACAGCTCTAATATTTAATCAATGCATGTTGTTACCTTTTATTAATGGATCAGTTATTTAAGGACCTTTTCATTATGGAGCCGACATACAGGACTTCTTAAGGAAACTTTGGACATTAGGGGGCAGATTCACGAATTTGCCAGCATTGCCACCCGCAGGAACATCACCAATTCACTAAAAGGCGCCAGTTTGCTAGCGAAAGAGACCGTCGCTAGCTTTTGTTCACAATCTATCGCCAGGCGACTATATGCTCTGGTGAAAGGTCGTTATTCCACAATTTCAGTAAATTGCGAATTTTACTGAACGTTACCTCTTTCGCCAGAGTTGATTTCGCCTCCTCGGATCAGGCAAAGTGCTATAAAGCAGCTAAATCTTCCTCAATCCTCTGTCAATTACATCATATCCTGTGAGCCGAAAATGCATTAAAGTTAAAAAAAAAAACCGCTGGCGACTTTTCCTTTTTTGAAGCGGAATTGCCTGCAAAAGTCCTGACTTAAACTTTTTTTGGGTAACTGGTTTTCTCCAGACATTTCATAACATATGGAACATTCATTTTACAGTGGGCTCATGTGTAGGGCATTATATTAACTCTCTTGTCTTTATTAAGGTTCCCTGGACATGTGTAATAAAAAGTGATAACTTCAGGCATTTGCACCAACATTTATAATAAAGACGTCCATACAACTTTAAATTACCCGCCGTATGCAAATTGACCTGAGCGCAAGATCACTAGGGAATGTTTGCTAGGCACAAACGAACGCTAGCGCATCTTCGCTATGAAATGCTCGCACTGCCACAGTAACGCTAGCGAAAATCGCCAGCATTCAGCGACCAGGACGAAACTTCGCATATTAGTGAATTAGGGTATTGGTAGCGCATTTACGCCTGGCGAAGTGGTGCTATGTGTGTGAAGCTGACGCTGGAGAAAATTCGCCCGTTAGTGAATCTGCCCCTAGGAATTTATACATTATACCAATGGTACAGTCATTCTACCGGATGGGCCGTTTTGGTCAGTTGTAACTTTTATCTACATGTGAGATTATTATGGCATTTGATTTGTGATTTTCCGAATTATCACACTCTGCTATTTTCCTTGTTTTTTCTTTTTCTTCCCATCCTGAAAAATAAGCTATGTCTGGATCTGGTCTTGGCTTTATCCATATGTTCACATGGATATTGGATTGGATATAATAGTAGTAGGTGATTGGCTTGAATGTATATAATAATAAATGTGCACTGTTTTTGGGTGTAGTAATATGGTGCTGGTTTATGGACATAGAGCGTTGATATCTTGATGTGAGTAAAGGTATGGGATCTGTTCTCCAGAAACCCATTATGCAGAAAGTTCCAAATTATGCAAAGGCCGTCTCCCATAGACTCCATTATAATCAAATAACTGAAATGTTTAAAAATTATTTCCTTTTTCTGTGTAGTATAAGCCGTCCCGAGTATAAGCCGAGGTACCTAATTTTACCTCCAAAAACTGGGAAAGCTTATTGACTCGAGTACAAGCCTAGGGTGAGAAATGCAGCAGCTTCTGGTAAGTTTCAATCAAAAAATTGAGGGTTTCTGCTCCCATTGGAGGTGCCGGCGTCTCGTTTTTGGATGCCGGCGACCATTCTTGGACGCCGGCGAATATTCTTGGAGACTATTCTTGGATGCCGGCGACTATTCTTAGGCGCTGGCGACTATTCTTCAACGCCGGCGACAATTCTTAGATGCCGGCGACCGTTTTTGCGCTTGACCCGAGTATAAGCCGAGGTAGTTTTTCAGCATATTTTGGGGGCTGAAAAACTCAGCTTATACTCCAGTATATATGGTAATAATAAAACAGTAGCTTGTACTTGATCCCAACTAAGATATAATGAATCCTCATTGGAAGCAAAACCAACCTATTGGGTTTATTTAATGTTTACATGATTTTCTAGTAGACTTAAGGTATGAAGATCCAAATTATGGAAAGACCCACTAACTGGAAAGCCCCAGGTCCCGAGCATTCTGGATAACAGGTCTCATACCTGTACTAATTTGGCGCTGCCTTTTTTCACTAAACGTTTGTACCCACCCTGCTTCGGTGCACAAGTGTTTTAGAAGTTCCGAGGGAAAGGTTAACCTTATTTCTATTTCACAAGTGTGGTAAAGTGGCTTTCAAGGGAAAGTGAACCCCATCATATCAGTCACAAAAAAAAAACACACAAAAAAGGCACGGGTGAAAATAAAAATAGCTTTTTTAATTTTCAGCAACTAAAGGGGAGCACTAAGAGGTGTTACAGAAAAAAGTATAAAATACTGCACTATATATATATATATATATATTTCATTTTTCTTGCTGTCTTTCCTCGAGCTTCCTATGGAGTGCTGTTTCATCACTTTTGGAAGTTTTATTTTTACCGCTTGGAGAACGGAAGGAAACGGACTGAACCTTGAAAAAAAAAAACTTTTTGTGGTGCAATTGTTAGTATTACCTTGCCTATTCCAGCGCCTATCGGACTCTCTGCTAACTTGCTTATTTATTATTTGAGGCTAAGCATCCCTGGGACCTCTTCCTTCCATAGGGGTGAAAATAACATCATAATATATTAGTCTAAAGCAGCCAGCCAACATTATAGCCTGGAATACAAGAGTCCAAGGCATTGGGCACATTGCCTGGAATATTCATGAAAGGAATTATAAGGCAATTACTAAGGGCAAGGGGCAAATTCGGTGCTTTCCTACCAACTTGCAGCTTCCTACACCCCTGCACTGGGTTCTGATGAATGGGTGCCTGGACAGCTCGGATCCCTAGGACTAATGTCATTCTAAACATGTCCGTAATAACAAATTTAACATTATTAATGTTAAAAAAATGTATAAATACAACACATAAATCTGATACGTAATACAACGGAAATTGACATTCCATGCTGTGTAAATGCAACTATAATTTATTAGTATTGGCAGGCTGCCATCTAGTGGATTCATCAGGTTTGGTTAAACATTTACAATTGTTATTTGAACAACATATCTGGGAAAATGTATGTCCTACGAAAAATACAGGTCAGGGAATTCTGACCATATAAAGGCACAAGGCTGCAGGCTGTTATACAGGGAACTCTGCGTATCACTCATGTATTATAAGGGATAATGTACCCCCTACTGTAAATGATAAGGATATTAGAAGTCACTGAGGGGTTGTTCTGTGACCATATAAAGGCACAAGGCTGCAGGCTGAGTTATACAGGGAACTCTGAGTATCACTCATGTATTATAAGGGATAATGTACCCCCTACTGTAAATGATAAGGATATTAGAAGTCACTGAGGGGTTGTTCTGTGACCATATAAAGGCACAAGGCTGCAGGCTGAGTTATACAGGGAACTCTGAGTATCACTCATGTATTATAAGGGATAATGTACCCCCTACTGTAAATTATAAGGATATTAGAAGTCACTGAGGGGTTGTTCTGTGACCATATAAAGGCACAAGGCTGCAGGCTGAGTTATACAGGGAACTCTGCGTATCACTCATGTATCATAAGGGATAATGTACCCCCTACTGTAAATGATAAGGATATTAGAAGTCACTGAGGGGTTGTTCTGTGACCATATAAAGGCACAAGGCTGCAGGCTGAGTTATACAGGGAACTCTGAGTATCACTCATGTATTATAAGGGATAATGTACCCCCTACTGTAAATTATAAGGATATTAGAAGTCACTGAGGGGTTGTTCTGTGACCATATAAAGACACAAGGCTGCAGGCTGAGTTATACAGGGAACTCTGAGTATCACTCATGTATTATAAGGGATAATGTACCCCCTACTGTAAATGATAAGGATATTAGAAGTCACTGAGGGGTTGTTCTGTGACCATATAAAGGCACAAGGCTGCAGGCTGAGTTATACAGGGAACTCTGAGTATCACTCATGTATTATAAGGGATAATGTACCCCCTACTGTAAATTATAAGGATATTAGAAGTCACTGAGGGGTTGTTCTGTGACCATATAAAGACACAAGGCTGCAGGCTGAGTTATACAGGGAACTCTGAGTATCACTCATGTATTATAAGGGATAATGTACCCCCTACTGTAAATTATAAGGATATTAGAAGTCACTGAGGGGTTGTTCTGTGACCATATAAAGACACAAGGCTGCAGGCTGAGTTATACAGGGAACTCTGAGTATCACTCATGTATCATAAGGGATAATGTACCCCCTACTGTAAATGATAAGGATATTAGAAGTCACTGAGGGGTTGTTCTGTGACCATATAAAGACACAAGGCTGCAGGCTGAGTTATACAGGGAACTCTGAGTATCACTCATGTATTATAAGGGATAATGTACCCCCTACTGTAAATGATAAGGATATTAGAAGTCACTGAGGGGTTGTTCTGTGACCATATAAAGACACAAGGCTGCAGGCTGAGTTATACAGGGAACTCTGCGTATCACTCATGTATTATAAGGGATAATGTACCCCCTACTGTAAATGATAAGGATATTAGAAGTCACTGAGGGGTTGTTCTGTGACCATATAAAGACACAAGGCTGCAGGCTGAGTTTTTCAGGGAACTCTGAGTATCACTCATGTATTATAAGGGATAATGTACCCCCTACTGTAAATGATAAGGATATTAGAAGTCACTGAGGGGTTGTTCTGTGACCATATAAAGACACAAGGCTGCAGGCTGAGTTATACAGGGAACTCTGCGTATCACTCATGTATCATAAGGGATAATGTACCCCCTACTGTAAATGATAAGGATATTAGAAGTCACTGAGGGGTTGTTCTGTGACCATATAAAGACACAAGGCTGCAGGCTGAGTTATACAGGGAACTCTGAGTATCACTCATGTATCATAAGGGATAATGTACCCCCTACTGTAAATGATAAGGATATTAGAAGTCACTGAGGGGTTGTTCTGTGACCATATAAAGGCACAAGGCTGCAGGCTGAGTTATACAGGGAACTCTGCGTATCACTCATGTATTATAAGGGATAATGTACCCCCTACTGTAAATGATAAGGATATTAGAAGTCACTAAGGGGTTGTTCTGTGACCATATAAAGACACAAGGCTGCAGGCTGAGTTATACAGGGAACTCTGCGTATCACTCATGTATTATAAGGGATAATGTACCCCCTACTGTAAATGATAAGGATATTAGAAGTCACTGAGGGGTTGTTCTGTGACCATATAAAGGCACAAGGCTGCAGGCTGAGTTTTTCAGGGAACTCTGCGTATCACTCATGTATTATAAGGGATAATGTACCCCCTACTGCAAATGATAAGGATATTAAAAGTCACTGAGGGGTAGTTCTTTGACCATATAAAGGCACAAGGCTGCAGGCTGAGTTTTTCAGGGAACTCTGAGTATCACTCATGTATTATAAGGGATAATGTACCCCCTACTGTAAATGATAAGGATATTAGAAGTCACTGAGGGGTTGTTCTGTGACCATATAAAGACACAAGGCTGCAGGCTGAGTTATACAGGGAACTCTGAGTATCACTCATGTATTATAAGGGATAATGTACCCCCTACTGTAAATGATAAGGATATTAGAAGTCACTGAGGGGTTGTTCTGTGACCATATAAAGACACAAGGCTGCAGGCTGAGTTTTTCAGGGAACTCTGCGTATCACTCATGTATTATAAGGGATAATGTACCCCCTACTGCAAATGATAAGGATATTAGAAATCACTGAGGGGTTGTTCTGTGAACATATAAAGGCACAAGGCTGCAGGCTGAGTTTTTCAGGGAACTCTGAGTATCACTCATGTATTATAAGGGATAATGTACCCCCTACTGTAAATGATAAGGATATTAGAAGTCACTGAGGGGTTGTTCTGTGACCATATAAAGGCACAAGGCTGCAGGCTGAGTTATACAGGGAACTCTGAGTATCACTCATGTATTATAAGGGATAATGTACCCCCTACTGTAAATGATAAGGATATTAGAAGTCACTGAGGGGTAGTTCTGTGACCATATAAAGGCACAAGGCTGCAGGCTGAGTTTTTCAGGGAACTCTGAGTATCACTCATGTATTATAAGGGATAATGTACCCCCTACTGTAAATGATAAGGATATTAGAAGTCACTGAGGGGTAGTTCTTTGACCATATAAAGGCACAAGGCTGCAGGGTGAGTTATACAGGGAACTCTGAGTATCACTCATGTATTATAAGGGATAATGTACCCCCTACTGTAAATGATAAGGATATTATGACTCCAAGGTGATTATGGCGTCTTCTGGTACCTATGGGATACTATTAAATAAAAATAAAGAAATATAACCAAACAAATGCGATTAAATTATTTTTTTTATTGTAAATACATGAACTTTTTTTTTTTAAAACAAATCATAGAAAACAGAAACAAAACAAAAAAAAATCATAACGGAATATCTATCTTTCCTTACAAACACACGTTTGAGAATTTGCAGATATATTTTGTTTTGCTACCGATTAATGACCAAAGTGATACTTGTTTAATTTTATCATTACTCCTAACAGAACGTAACGATGTCTCAATGCACAGATCAGATACAACGTACTTGTGAGTCTGCTCAGCTGAAAACAATCCTGTGGATACAGAAAAACATTCGGCCTCCAGGAACCTCTTGATGTACCGTAAAAAAAAAAAAAAGGCCAAAGAATGAATTCAAATAATAAAAAATAAAGTGTATGAAAAAAATGCCCATAAAGGATTAGTAAACCTTTAAAATAAGTGCATGTAAAATTGACGAGGGGGTCATTCTAAGCACCTTTGTAATGTACATTCATTATTTATTCTTTTTTCATTCCAAGGTATTAAAGGGCACCAATCATGACCAAAATCATTTACTAAGTAAATACACTATGTGAAAGTTCAAGAAATCAGATTTTTAAAACAGTTAGAATTGTTTGTATAATGTAAATGATCAGCTCACTATTCCTTCTGCAAGATCTCCCCTATCTCCCCTGCAGTTCTAGCTGAGGCAGCCATCTTGGATTTCACTGGCTCCTCCTACCTATATCTTCCCAGCCAACTGTAGCTCTGAAATCTCGCACATGCTCAGTTGAAATTCCTTGTTGCTTATCAACCCTTCTAAGCTATTTTCAAATCAGCCAAACCTGTGTGTTAGCTGCTGTTCAGTAGTGCTGCCACCTGCTGGAAGTTACTGTGTGTCCTTCATTTGCATAATGACTTTACCAGCAGGGGACAAGATAGGGAAATCTCCTGATACTTCTAGTGGAGGAGTTTACTTAAACAAGGCATTCTGGGTAGAATACTCAAAGCAGTGTTACAATCTGAGCATGCTCCTGAAATTTGCATATTAGAGTCTCTGTTATAGTCACAGTATGGCCTCCCTCAGTGAAAGAACCCATTTGACAAAGTCAGGGATTTTTTTAAAACCTGCAAAAAACTATATATGTAGCTTAATTAAACGTGTTTAACTTGTACTGGTCAGATTGTTAATATGTGTTTGATTTTGGCTGTGATAGGTGCCCTTTAAGGGATACATGTACTGTTAATATAAATGAATTTTGTTACAACAGCGCCACCTGCTGGTCAGTTTCCCACCAGTCTGACCACCAAGTAGTCAAGGAAGTTGTCAGGAGAAAGAAAGAGGCTGCTCTGATGTTCTTCTGCTTAGGAAAGATGTGAGAAAGGTTTCTAATATTTTTCCTAAGCAGAAGAACATCAGAGCAGGAAGAAGATCGCGTGGAAGAAGATGTCGTCTGTGAACTCCATGGACTGGACCTGCGCAGAAGGGTAAGTAACAAGTTAGGGGCATTTGCCCAGCGGGACAGGTAGGCCAGGGGGGAGGAGAGAGGGTGGGCAACACACGGGAGGGGGGGAGGGTTATTGCGCCGACTGGGTTTCCTTCTCCTTTAAGAGCTTGCAAGGTAAGACTCCATTCTCATAATCTTGCTCCAGTGTTACCAAATCAGTTAGCATTTTCACATTATAATTACTGTAAATCAGCAGTTCACAGTAAAAGAGAGGACAGCTCTAAACAAAGACTTGGCCAAGAACAGAAAAGACCACAACAAGGAACTCCAAGACAAAGAATAGAAAAGAAGATCTGGAATATTACATGGAAAACAAGCAACAAGCTTATTCAGTAGAAGCTTACACAGCCACAAGTAACCTGCTCACCTCAGAATATTCCTCATAATTTGATAACAAGGGGCTGATCAGAGTCTCCATGAAGAGGGAAAAGCAATGTTGAAGGCTCTACAGCAGTGATCCCCAACCAGTAGCTCCTGAGTAACATGTTCCTCACCAACCCCTTTGATGTTGCTCCCAGTGGCTCCAAAGCAAGTGCTTATTTTTGAATTTTGGGTATGGAGGCAAGTTTTGGTTGCATAAAAACCAGATGTACTGCCAAACAGAACATCCTGTAGGCTGTCAGTCCACATAGGGGCTACCAATAGCCAATACCAATAGTCAATCACAGCCCATAACTGCAACTCACAGATGAGTTTTTTACATGCTTGTGTTGCTCTCCAACTTATTTTACATTTGAATGTGGCTCTCGGAAAAAAAGGTTGGGGATCCCTGCTCTACAGACTAATGGCCAGGACAGAGTCCAGCTGACCTGTTTGGAAGAGTTGGAAGGGTTGGAAGAATGAAGTCATTACTCAACAAGGGCCAACTTCAATCTCATTTTAAAATTTTGTTGCATTTGTGGTGGCAGCACCTTGTATCTTTTGTTGGCCAGGACTGGGAAGGAAATATGAATCCTATGGGCTCTCAGCACATGACCAGTATGCAAAGGACTGGCTTCTGACCTGTGCTTCCCAACCCATGAGGCCCAAAAGAAAAATTGTGCTTGTATACTGGATATCGCTTGTATCTGGGTTGGACTTCCCACATGATGTTCTTTTGAGTCCCTCAAGTGACATAGACAGAATATGTGTAGATCTTTGCACTTGGCCAACTCGGCTGTGGATCGAGCCATTTAGTAAATCAAATGGACAGCCTCATGGTACTGGAACCTGCCAAATGTCAACATGGTACAGTATATACATAGGTGGTGTGTGTAGCATATAGTATCTGTATACTGTCATTAAATAGAGGGACCAATCGCTCTGCCGTCTTTTCACTCTATGAACAAACAAATTTCTTAAGTCACAGATCCAGTTGTTTAACACTAAGAGGCCCATTTATCAAAGGTCGAATTTCAAATTCATGTGAATCTTTTAAATTCGAATAAACTCACAATTTGACTGGGAGGTTATTTAAGAAAAAATTTGAATGTCTAATATTCGATCGAATGGTTCCGACCTGAAAATTTGCATCATATTCAATTCGTACGAATCTAATTTTTCTCTTCGAACGTCAGGAATGCTATTAACATTTCCAAATGGCTCAACGTACCTCTGCCATTGACTTGTACATGAACTCGGCAGGTTTTAGGTGACGGATATTCAAATTTGGACTGTTTTCATGGTCTAGATGTCTCACATTCGAGTTTACATTAGAATGGGGAGATTAAAATGCGAATGTGCGAATTTTGAAACTCGATAATTCGAATTCACTATTCGACCCTTGATAAATCTTCCTCTAAGTCTGAACCAGTAGCTATAACTGTCCATGATCAGCTTCCCAAAGGCAGATTTTATGGCTGAATTTGCTTTTACAGGTCAGTATACGGAGGGACTGATCTTTCACACTGTAAACAAAACAGTTCAATAGCCAATAAGCAGATCGGTAAAGCTTTAAGCATTACTGGAAATATCCCATTACAGTCCCAAAGTGTAAATACTTCTATACTTAAGCAGAACTCACCAATATTCTTTCGCATTTTAATTTGAATACATGATCCAAAAAGTTAAATTCCAAAATGTGCTCCATGTCTATAACTGATGGTACTTGGAACCGAATTATGACCAGGATTCAATGTTGGGGTTGTACAGAGAGCTGGATATTGCTCACATTCTCCCCTTTTACAGAGAGGCAAATCAAGACATTTGTAGAGTTTAGCATCGCTATTAGTTCAATTACCAATACAATCTCCAGTCTACGTCGTAAATTACTCTGCTAAATTAGAGTATTTCATTAACTGGCGATCAAGACACCAACACACAGAAACATTCACAATGGTCAGTGTTTCTGAGTGACGTCGACCTTGTCATCACCGTCTCTACTGTTTATCCAATTCTATAAATCTACTGATGGGATGAGGTTCAGCAAGAATTAAGCCATGTTTGGATTGGTTGGGGCAAATTTATTAATACTGGAGAGAAGCCCCGGAGCTTCTTTATTTATTTTTCTCGACGACCAGGAGGCTTCATATGAACAGATCTCAGGATAAGTCAAGAGGCAGCTCTGGATTTACAATGCAGAATCTTGGATCCAACTTAGGGACATAATTGTTGAAGGTTTTAGATGCTTCAGAGTCAAAAACATCCAAGACTTTCCTGTTCATCAGTGAAAACCTAATAATGAAAGGAAAAAAAGAATGCAGTTTGAGAAAAGTTCACTTCTAATTCAGACAGAGAAGGTTCACCACAAGGAGACTTCCAACCCATTTTTGAAACCCACCAATTAACCAGTACTCAGTTCCTTTGGACTAAAGCTCCATAACTTGATTGCACCGAAAGCAATGAAAGCTTGAAAATGTAATTTCCTTAAAGGGATACTGTCATGGGAAAACATCTTTTTTTTTTTCAAAATGCATCAGTTAATAGTGCTGCTCCAGCAGAATTCTGCACTGAAATCCATATTTCTAAAGAGCAAACTGATTTTTTTATATTCAGTTTTGAAATCGGACATGGGGCTAGACATATTGTCAGTTTCTCAGCTGCCTCCAGTCATGTGACTTGTGCTCTGATAAACTTCAGTCGCTCTTTACTACTGTACTGAAAGTTGGAGTGATATCACCCCCTCCCTTTCCCCCCAGCAGCCAAACAAAAGAACAATGGGAAGGTAACCAGATAACAGCTCCCTAACACAAGATAACAGCTGCCTGGTAGATCTAAGAACAGCACTTAATAGTAAAAGCCAAGTCCCACTGAGACTGATTCAGTTACATTGAGTAGGAGAAACAACAGTCTGCCAGAAAGTAATTCCATCCTATAGTGCAGGCACAAGTCACATGACTCAGGCAGCTGGGAAACTGACAAAATGTCTAGCCCCATGTCAGATTTCAAAATTGAATATAAAAACATCTGTTTGCTCTTTTGAGAAATGGATTTTAGTGCAGAATTCTGCTGGAGTAGCACTATTAACTGATGAGTTTTGGGTGCATTATGTGTTTTGGAAAAAACAGTGACAGTGGGGCATGTTTACTAACATTGGAGATAAATATCTGGAGAGATTTTTGGAGATATTGCCCATGGCAACCAGTCAGCAATTAGATTTAAACAGCCACAGCCATGTTAGAAAACAAAAGCAAAAATCTGATTGGTTGCTATGGGCAACATCTCCAGAAATCTCTCCAGATATTTATCTCCAATGTTAGTAAACATGCCCCAGTATCCCTTTAAATTTTGTGGTAGTTACATTCTTAAAAAATATATCTGTCCATCAGATTCTTATTTTTTTTCAATTATATCCTTCCAAACTTTTCGCTGATCCAGTGGAACATTATTCAAACATTATTGTATTAGAGAGGGTACAGAGAAGGGCAACTAAGCTGGTAAAGGGAAAATCTTAGCTATGAGGAAAGACTGGCCAAATTGGGGATGTTCACGCTGGAGAAGAGGCGCTTAAGGGGTGATATGATAACTATGTATAAATATATAAGGGGATCATATAATAATCTCTCTAATGATTTATTTACCAGTAGGTCTTTCCAGCTGACACAAGGTCACCCATTCCGATTAGAAGAAAAGAGGTTCCAGCTAAATATTGGGAAGGGGTTTGTTACAGTGAGAGCTGTGAAGATGTGGAATTGTCTCCCTGAATCAGTGGTACAGGCTGATACATTAGATAGGTATAAGAAGGGGTTGGATGGTGTTTAGCAAGTGAGGGAATACAGGGTTATGGGAGATAGCTCATAGTACAAGTTGATCCAGGGACTGGTCCCATTGCATCTTGGAGTCAGGAAGGAATGTTTTTCCCCTCTGAGGCAAATTGGAGAGGCTTCAAATGTTTTTGAACCTTCCTCTGGATCAACTGGCAGTTAGACAGGTTATATACTGGCAGTTAGACAGGTTATATACAGAACTAAAAGGTTGAATTTGATGGGCGTGTGTCTTTTTTGAGCCTAACTTACTATGTTACTATGACCTTTATCAATGGAAAACTCTAAAAAACTCAGCATCTAAAACGTTGAACGTCTATATTTGCAACATTTTTTCAGATTTTTTTTTTAGAAAAGGTTTATACACTCATTAAAAATGAGTGGAACAATGTAATTTAAGTGTTCCTGATTTAAACCTGATCAAGTTTAACTGTTTTGGTTTCTCCATCTACAACACCCTCTCTTAAGGTGGCCATACACAGGGAGATCGGCTCGTTTGGCGAGTGGATCACTCCCCAATATGCCCACATTGAGGTGGGCAATATCAGGCTGATCTGATAGTGGGCCCTAGGACCCAACAATCGGATCAGGATGGAGGCAATATGGGCGGTCGGATCGCGGGACAGCATCAATGAACAGATGTGGCCGAGATCTGACGGGATTCATGGCACGTTTGCTCCATATATTTCTAAAGGAGAGACAGATAAACCAGACAGGACTTTCATCAAAACCATAAGAATAAGAGAGCAAAAGAAGCTTCATACCTGCCCTTCGTCAACCTCAGAAGAAATTTCCAGTAGGATGGTCTCAAATTCTGGACTTCCATAACAGCCTGTTTTTATGGAGGAGGGAAAAGCAGCTCTTTTATCTTTCGTACATTTCAGATTTGACTAATAAGGAAAGCAGCAAACATGAGGCAGAGCCCATTCAGCCCATGATATAGGGGTGCACCAGAACGTTTGTGGTAAATGTGTTTAACTGTGCTGATTTTCTACATATATATCTATATACAGGTATGGGATCCATTATTCGGAAACCAGAAAGCTGCAAATTATGGGAAGGCCATCTCCCATAAATTTCATTTTAATTAAATAATTCAAATATTAAAAAACGTATGTCTGTGTTATCCCGACATTTTGCCCTTCCCTCATATTGGAGGGATTGGAAATTACTGACCCAACCACAATTTTAGCTTTTGAGCAGATATGACCGTTTAGACACTTTTCTGACCAGGGAAATTCAACCAGCAGTTGGGAGATGTTGGAGACATACTTGGCCATACTTGAAAAAGAAAAAAAGCTATAGAGCATGCCTAGAAGCTACTTACCGCATGGAAACAAACTGCCGTAGAGACTGCGTAGATAGCGCTATCCGCATGTGGGAAATAAGGACATTTTCCTGCCTCGATGCCTTTGAAGTACATTGTCTGCAGAAAGAGGACAAACGGAATCAGAAAGAGTCAACATGTCAAAGAACCTATGAAAACACATAAAAGGAAATCTGCAATTTTTGTAATTTTACCTGGAAATAGTTTTAGAATTGAAACTGGGAAACCTTCAAAACATCAAATAAAATTTTTTCAAAACATCAAATAAAATTTTTTTTTTGCCCTACACGAGCCCACTGTCTAGGTAAGTTGCCATGAGTCAGGAAATGTAGGGGGGAAGGAGGGGAGGCCCAAAAAATGTTTCGGTCTTTTTCAGCCTATCACCCATCATGTAGAAAAAACGCCAGCGTTTTTTGGGACTTAGAAAAAATGTGAACTTTTTTTGAAGCAATCCCTATCTACTCTATTGCGCTTTGCCTGGTCTGAGGTGGCGAAGGAAGTCTGGCGTAAAAGGTAGCGTTCAGTACACTGCGCGCGTTAGTGAATTTGCGTAGTTACGTCCGTATCGAAAATTCGCCAGGCGTAAGTAACACTAGCGAATTTACGCCAGCGTTCGTTAGTGAATTTGCGAAGTAACGAAAATGCCCAACGGTAGTGAATTGACGCTAGTGTTAGGCGCTTCGGCGCTTAGTGAATTTGCCCCCTGGAGTTGGAGGCAGCGATCACCTCTCTGTGCCATAACTGCATCAGTTCTCCTAGTCCAGGGGACCCCAACCTTTCTTACACGCAAGTCACATTTAAATGTGAAAAGAGTTGGGGAGCAACATAAGCATGAAAAAAAACAGAAATGAAAAGTTCCTGTGATTGGCTATTTGGTAGTCCCTATGGGGACTGGCAAGCCAAATTGGACAAAGACAAGACTTTAAAAACTGGCTATCCATTGGCTGGTGTTGGAAATTGCTGATTGCGTGGGGAGGTGGTCAATATGGACAAAGGGGTGGACTTTGATAGTTGCCCGTCCTCATATGGATGGAATAGGGAGGGAGTCTTCTGGTGGTGGGTATCTTAAAGGGCACAGCCAAAATCAAACACATATTAACAATCTGACCAGTACAAGCTAAACACGTTTAATCAAACTACATATATAGTTTTTTGAAAAAACTGCAGGTTTTAAAAAAATCCCTTACTTTGTCAAATGGTTTCTTTCACTGAGGGAGGCCATACTGTGACTATAACAGAGACTCTAATATGCAAATTTCAGGAGCATGCTCAGATTGTAACACTGCTTTGAGTATTCTACCCAGAATGCCTTGTTTAAGTAAACTCCTCCACTAGAAGTATCAGGAGATTTCCCTATCTTGTCCCCTGCTGGTAAAGTCATTATGCAAATGAAGGACACACAGTAACTTCCAGCAGGTGGCAGCACTACTGAACAGCAGCTAACACACAGGTTTGGCTGATTTGAAAATAGCTTAGAAGGGTTGATAAGCAAGCAAGGAATTTCAACTGAGCATGTGCGAGATTTCAGAGCTACAGTTGGCTGGAAGATATAGGTAGGAGGAGCCAGTGAAATCCAAGATGGCTGCCTCAGCTAGAACTGCAGGGGAGATAGGGGAGATCTTGCAGAAGGAATAGTGAGCTGATCATTTACATTATACAAACAATTCTAACTGTTTTAAAAATCTGATTTCTTAAACTTTCACATAGTGTATTTACTTAGGAAATGATTTTGGTCATTATTGGTGCCCTTTAAGTGGACTTTTCTAAAGCTTATTTAACCTGCCATTCATTTTGTTATGTTAGCTTTAGAATTGTATTATGTTTTTTTCCTTTATTGTAAGCATTTATTTTAATAAAAATCCCTATGTGGACTGGCTGCCTACGGGAGACTCTGTTTGGCAGGACACCTGGTTTTTATTCAACTAAAGCCTGGAATTCAAAAATAAGCTTCTGCTTTGAGGCCACTGCAACATCCAAGGGGTCAGACAGCAACATGTTACTCCCAAAACACTGGTTGTCGATCACCACACTAGATGTTTCCATTCTGCGCTATGTGTTATTTGCTTTAATGCCATACCTGATGCTCCTGCTTAGGCCTTTATACGGAGACATACAGAAGTATTACAGTATGGAGAGTTGTAGAAATGACTTTATTAAAGTTCAAGTGGACATGCAGTTTCTAGGAGGCTGTTCCCTGCAACCCTATCATTATATAGACATGTGTAGCTCTTGGAATCTACAAACATGTGCAGCCCTATGAATATATATAGACATGTGCAGCCCTATGAATATATATAGACATGTGCAGCCCTATGGATATATATACACATGTGCAGCCCTATGGATATATATAGACATGTGCAGCCCTATGGATATATATAGACATGTGCAGCCCTATGAATATAGAGACATGTGCAGCCCTATGAATATATATAGACATGTGCAGCCCTATGGATATATATACACACGTGCAGCCCTATGGATATATATAGACATGTGCAGCCCTATGGATATATATACACATGTGCAGCCCTATGGATATATATAGACATTTGCAGCCCTATGGATATATATATAGACATGTGCAGCCCTATGGATATATATAGACATGTGCAGCCCTATGGATATATATAGACATGTGCAGCCCTATGGATATATACAGACATGTGCAGCCCTATGGATATACAGACATGTGCAGCCCTATGGATATATACAGACATGTGCAGCCCTATGGATATATACAGACATGTGCAGCCCTATGGATATATACAGACATGTGCAGCCCTATGGATATATAGACATAGGATGTGAATCTTGTTCTTGCAGAAAACAGCAACTTTACTGATACTGAGTGAGCTTTTTTCTTTTGTCCATTTGGCCATTAGGATTTACATAAGCAAATGACTTGGAACACTTACCTCTACCAGTTTGGATGCTAGGTACATGGAAATGCTGGTGCTTTTGTAAAACATCATGGATATTCCAGCCAGAAATCCTGAAGATACAAAAGGAATTGCAGTTGCACAAGATAAAATATTTTGTAACTCCATGTGAATTCCCCATGTGTTTGAGACTGACAGTTAATTGCCAGTTGATTTAATGATTTTGGACTCACCTGCTACAAGTGCATGAAGCTCATCGTCCAAGTTACGAACCCAACGCAAGAAGCAGCTGGTACCCTGGATGAACGGATGAAGAGTTAGCAGTTTTATTGTGTGATATATATATACTGTATGGATTGAGATAGGGCACATTTTTGGAAACTTAAATACTGGATTTCTGACCCTTATGTTTGATAAATTGAAATATAAGAGATGAATATAAAGTTATTCCTGCATATCTTCTATATGGTGGCACTTCTTGCAGATTATGCATTGTTCTTTGGCTGCTATCCGGCCACTTCTTTATCATTATAATGCTTTACCAGTGGGACAGAAAGGTGTATGGCCTAATGATTCTGGGGGTATGGCCATTGGATGGTATTAAAGGAGAACTAAATCCTAAGTAGGTTAGAAATGTTGTACATTATGTTTTGTGCTTCTGTACCAGCCCAAGGCAACCACAGCCCTTTAGCAGTAAAGATCTGTGTCTCCAAAGATGCCCCAGTAGCTCCCCATCTTCTTTTCTGCTGATTCACTGCACATGCTAGTAATTAATACAGATAATTACTACATGGCAGCACAGAAAACAGTGCAATTAGCATCAGAATTTAATAATCAGCAAACCTGTAGCATCAGCTTATATTACAGCCAGGGAAGCTCATTTTCTGCTGGATAATTAGTGATGAGCCCTAAGCTTAGCTTCTCAACAGCCAATCAGAGCCCACTGAGCATGTGAGTGTCACAGACACTTTCCAAGATGGTGACCCCCTGTGACAAGTTTGAAGTCCTGGATCATTGCTGCTATTGACAAGCTGAAACTTTAGCCTCGTGCAATAAGTTCACTATAGAAAATATGACATTTTTAGCCACATTCATTTTTAGGGTTTAGTTCTCCTTTAAAGAAGTACTGAGGGAGTTTGCAATAAACTGAGAAAACATGAAAAGCAAAGAAGAATCAGTCTAGGAATACAATACTATCTCCAAGCAGCAATGTATTTGTGTCAGGGAATTCTCATTTGACCCTTAAATGGGCCTATTGACCAAATAAACTCTGGTCACAGTTCAAACTGGATCTAATGTCATAACTCCATAAATATCTAGTAATGAACGCCCGTTTTGGATTAAAGTGAAGAAGACGCTATTACACTTTAATGGCGGTGCCCATGAGACCGATGTTGGAATGATAACATCATGCGCCAGACGCGAGCTTTGAAAATAAAAGGACTTCCAGGTTACAGGTTCGATGCCCGATTATAGGAATTGCTGAATCGTGTTCCTGGGTTTCCTAAATCCCTGAATTCTTGGTTCCCGGCTCCCTGACCCTTTCCTTGACCCTGATTCTGATTTTTGCTGCCTGCCTTATTGAACACATCCCTGAAGTTGACTACGCTTATGCCTGACCCCTTTGGATACCACGAATTTGGACTTTAAGCCTAAGCTTCCTCCTTGGTCCGGACTTCTCCCACTGGGAGCCGACAGGCCCCTGACATTAATATGAATTAAATACCAATATTCTGGTTTCCCAGCTGTCCTTACCTTATAAATACTGATGAAAGATCCGAGGAAAGCCCCCAGCTGGAAGTTCTCCTTATTGTAGAACAGGGACAGCAAGCGGGAAGGTTTTGTAAACAGGTGTCGGAAGGTGGACGGGATGCGAAGGCAGCACTGGATCAGATAACCAATGCTAAACATTCGTATAAAGCCCTGGATGCAAGAAAGGTCTCTTTAATTCATGAAATACTATTTTTTTCCTACATACTATGGATTCAGTAAGTTCACATACAGGTGGGACAACCCTAACGTAAAACATCTGGCAGCCACTCCGCGTTCCCAATGCATCAATAAATTCTGTTCATCTGTACGGAAATTACAATTGTTCATATATAATTGTAGGTTGAAATATTCAACACTAGATAGGATCTGCCTAATTCTATTTTCTACCATCATCTGTTGCCTGGGAGATACCATGAAAGACCAAACTAACCATTCCCTGTGGGCGATTTCGTGGTAAATAAATATACTGTTCATATTCTTAAACATGGGGAGAGCCCATCATAAAGGAAGACATATTTGTGTGGCTAATCATTTTAGAATGCTCATTTTATAATTAATAATACAGGGCTCATTTAACAATTCCACCTGAATAAGTATGGCAGTGCTAAGGGGCCCATTGAGGAAGCATCTATAGGATTGGCAGATACAAGCTGGTACAGGAATAAATTCCATTGTATTTACATAAGCTGTCATGATTTTTATAGTGTAGTTTTTATTACTAAATTAAACTGTTTACACAGCAAATAATTCACCCTACAATATAAAATTTCCTTCCTGAACCAACAAGTGTATTTTTTAGTTGTAATATTGATGTGTAGATGCATCTCAGGTCATTTTGCCTGGTCATGTGTTTTCAGAAAGAGCCAGCACTTTAGTATAGAACTGCTTTCTGGCAGGCTGTTGTTCCTCCTACTCAATGTAACTGAATGTGTCTCAGTGGGACCTGGATTTTACTATTGAGTGTTGTTCTTAGATCTACCAGGCAGCTGTTCTCTTGTGTTAGGGAGCTGCTATCTGGTTACCTTCCCATTGTTCTGTTGTTAGGCTGCTGGCGGGGGGAGGGGGCGATATCACTCACACAACTTGCAGTACAGCAGTAAAGAGTGGCTGACGTTTATCAGAGCACAAGTCACATGACTGGGGGCACCTGGGAAACTGACAATATGTCAGATTTCAAAGTTAAATATAAAAAAATCTTTTAGAAAATGAATTTCAGTGCAGGAGTCTGCTGGAACAGCACTATTAACTGATGCATTTTGGAAAAAAAACATGTTTCCCATTACAGTAAGAGATGTCAAGTGAATGCTAAAGTCTAGGGCCTCTGGAAAGATTGCCCCCACGCCCAAACACATCATTGAGTCTGCCTAAAATGTTCCTGCTCCCCTATACCTGGTGTCCAAAGGTGAAGCTGCATAGCAGTATTGGAGACCACCATGTCTGGCCATACCATACTCATACTATGTCATTATTCTCATCCTTAGCGTCAGCCCTGACCAGGAGCTACACACTCAAAGCTGGAACCAGATTGACTTTCAGTGTATGTGCCTCTGTTCAGCAATCATCTTCAGGGAGCTAAAGGCCTGAAATAGCTCAAAATCCAGCTTGATGCCCCTGCCTTTCAATAACAGTCACAGAAGTCTCGATAGTGTGGTTGAAGAGGGGGACCTCTGCATAGGACCTTATGAACTTCAGTTGAGAAAAAGGACCGGAAAGCCTTTCAATGTGGTCTATAGTCGTTTATTGAAGCATGGTGCTTCAATAAACGACTAAAGACTACATTGAAAGGCTCTCCGGTCCTTTTTCTTCTATGATACAAAGTGGAGACGGCTTTTCCAGCAACTGTTGATGAGTCTTAAATTCCTAAAGAATCTACAAACGAGTGGAACATCAGGTGATGGAATTAAACTTCAGTTGAGGATGAACTAGGCCAACTTTAGTGATGTATGAAGAAGAATAGAAACATCAGTAATACCCCTCATCAGGCTACCCCTCATCCTCTAGTGTTGCACTGGGGCTGCACACAGAAGGTCGGCATATAATTGACCCCAAATAATGGGTCAGTTTGATCCGAAGCCAATGGAATGAAAGGAAACAAGTCCTCCTATTGAAACACAGGCAAACGAAGGATGGTTTTTGCTATAACATGCTCAGTCGTAATAATCACGAACCTTTCACTTTAAAAACTGAACACAGCCAATATTCTAGAGTGGTTTTTGCATTGTCAGTATCTACACATGGAACGAACTGGGAGCTATCAAATTTTAGGCCTTTAGCCAAGAAAATAAAGTATCCTTCTTGGGATTTGTTTTGCATATGCTTCATGTCATGTTACTCAACATCCCGACACTCCGTGTCATGGGAGATTACAGCAAATGTATAAAAATCTCATTCTCTGCCAAATTTATCTCTGCACGAAATCTCTTTCACAGGTTCGGAGCTGGAATCCACCGCAATGTACTTTAATAGCATTTGGGTATGGGCTCGTCAGCTTATTCAAACAAAGAAACAGCCACCTCTCAGGGAACAATGTCATCTGCTGCTTCGGTGGCTTCTTAGTTTCTGCCCTATAATTTAATGCACACATGATATCAATGTACTAATGTGTGCATCTGAAGGACATGCAAGATATGGGATGGGAAGGTGGGGCCACCTAACTGCTCCATGAAATCGATGCAGCGCCATTTACATGGGGCACATTCAGGTTTTCTGTGCTTTGCACCCTGCTCTGCACTTTGTAGATGACCCTAAAGTGGTCTTTACCTAATTAGCACACAGATAGGTCCAGTCCTACATAAATCTCTCCTCCTGCCTATGACAACCTTAACTAAAGGAAATACTGGTGTCTACACAGGACCTCGGCACCTACAAGGAACCTACCTGTTACTTCTACCCTCATTTATAGCATTGGATATTTTGCTTAGGTAATCTTTGTTCTCTTTATTAAAGGCCTGCCTGCCGGTCCACCATGCTTTCTAAGCCTTAAGGTCTGTCCCAAAAGGGAAGTTAACAGCATAGTAAGGCCAAAGACCTTTTGCATCCAGGTAAAGGATGGATATCTACACAACCTCCACACACATTTACCCCTTGCCTGGAGGAGTTATGACCGCTGCCTTTTCCAAGCAATCACTGATGTGTGCACCCACAATTCCAGTTGATTACTGTTGAAATCAGTGGGGTGTGATTTTGTTACCCATCCATGGACCTCCTGGGACTGCTACGTGTGCCATTTTGTTCATGCTTTACTTTTGCTCTGAGCTCTACATATCCTTAATGAAAAATGTGATGGAGACAACTAACATAGGGTGTCTGGATATGTGGTTGGTGAATGCCACAGTGGGACTATTTTGTTATTAAACTGATCAACTTGAGTTGTCAGATTAAGATACTTCGCATTATATTTCTAGGTAAACTCCATAGACACCTTGTCAAGATCCCAATCAATAACCTAAAATTGATCAGTTGCTCTCTCTCATTCTTAACATTATCTTGCCTATGTTCTCGTTGGCTCCTTGGGTTAAATCCCAACGGCTTCAGCCCCAGTTCATTCAAGCTAAATGAACAGCCTCATATTAAATGATTATGTTAGCATATGTGCTGTTTAACAACATAAACCTCAACTGCCATTTAGTAGTAATTTGCTTGTCCCATGAATTGATAACACTAAAGTATAATGATGACGCCATACATGCTCAGCTAGACTTTTCTTCTGAGTGTCCATCTCAAGTGCAGCCATTATTAAAACAATATAAAATGCAGCCACCAAAAGACATACCAGCAGCAATCTTGGTGCACAGAAGATAACCAACCAAGAAAATAGGCCCATAAAAGGCCTCAAACTGGCCAGATTCTCTTATATACAAAATAATTGGGCCTTTCTTTGTCAAAATACAGTATAAATCAGATGTGCAGAACTTCATCTACCACTGACAGACGGCTGTCCTTAATACAAGTGGTATACAAGTGGTATACAGATTGTGACTAGACACACACTACACATTAATTAATACACACCATAATCAATGAAGACTTGGCAGGCTGGTAGGGGAAAAAAATCCCTTCCGAGGTCAACAGAACATATTTGTAGCATATAGAAAAAAACAAATGATAAGCAGCAATTGTTTTTTTTTCACCAAATACAGGCAAAAAGTAAGTTCAAGAGTTCACTTGTGTTATTTCTATTGCTAATTAACGTGATTGATTAAATGCCTAATCTCAATTACTGTCCACAATATTCTCATGCTCACAGCAGATTGTTGGCTTGAGAACCTTGAGACACCATGAAAGCTTAGACCAATTACTCAAACACAGGCTTTCAAAGCAACACATTATCCGTATCTGGCATGGCTCCCCGGACATTTTGTTACCATTTAACTGGTTTCCTCCTTGTGTTGGTTGGACAACCCCGGCTCACCTTAATGCAGTAGGAGATGCAGTTGTCTTCATAATGTTTGCAACATCTGTGTCTTGGTCCATGTTTGCATCTAAACACAAAGTCACTCTTAGTTAATAATGCATTGATGGTGAACCCAAATTTGAACATTCAAATATTAAATTAAGGCTTAAGGAGAAAGGGTCCTACAACAGAGGCAGAAGATTCACCAAAATAAATCATGTTCCTTAAAGTTTTGGTTGTAGGATTGATTAAGCCAATCCCATAGTAACTTGAAGGTCAACAGGTAGAGATGGGTCTGAATATGGTACCTGTAACAACTCGTGTGGGTCAGCAGGGACGCCCGCCGCACCCTCGGCGTGGACGCCACCACGCTGCTCCTCTTCGTGTAATGCGTCGGTTCCTTAGGGCATGTCCTCTTTTTATAGGCGCATTTGGCATTGGCGTAATGATGTTAAGGGGACTTTGTGTAATTTTCATTGCCCGTTGTTAGGTTCATCTCTGAGAGTTCCTGGGTGTTATTATCTGTATCTGATTCCTGTTTTGACCCCTGCCTGCCTGATTATTCTGACTTCTGTGATCCTGACTCCTGCCTGGTAACCGACTATTCTGAAATCAGTATTCCGACCGGTGCCTGTCTGACTCTTCTGATTGATATCATGGTTTTGACCCTTGCCTTGACTTCGCCTGAATTCTGCCTGCACCGACCTGGCCTGGTTTGACTACGTTTTCTATCTACTCCTTGTATCGTGAGTTTTTACCCAAAAAGAGTTTGCTAACGATCGTGCCCCTCTGCTCGTCCAGAACCCTTAGCTTGGCTCCTCTCTTAATAAGACCTGGCGGCATCTAATTAGAAAGCAAGAGCCGAGACCAGGGAGTCTAGTATTGGTTCTGGATTTTGGTTGCCGATTCGTGACAGTACCACAATGTAGCCTGGATAAATCGATGTGAAGGCTAAAAAGTCTTGGGCCTAGAAGGGACAATCATTAAAGGATAGCCAGAATGCAGCAGCTGCATTAACTAAAGATATTTTTTTAGGTTTTTAGGGGCATTGTCAATATAATTTAAAAGAAAATCCAGAGAATAATACAAGCTTGAATTTTGAAAATAGGCCACCCATGAATTTTCCAAACTCAACTTTCAAGATTTTTTTTTTTTTTTTTAATAAACATATTGAATTTTAGTAAATCAACCCCTTAGACATGTTTATCACTACAACTCAATGAGTGTCCTGCCTATGATGACATCATAATGATTTTTAACGGCAGATATAGAATCAATGATTAGAATGCTTGGGGTGTGGGGTTTTTCTGTCTTTCTATAATACAGAATCTCATACATTAAAGGGGATGTAAACCCATAGAGTTTGCCTACTCAACATGGACATGTGGAGACCAAAGATGAAGTAAAACTTTCAATATCTGCAGAGCGCCTGAGGATTCTACATCTATAATATCTGGGTTATGGCCTTAAAACTCTTCCCACTTTTTTTTAAAAGAATGTTTCCAATTTGTATGGAAAACGTGTTGCACATGTCTGGTTCTCTCGTTCTTTTCTATCGCCTGAGCTTTTATCTCGAATGTCTAAACAGACTACAAGCTGTCACTTTTACTAAGTAAAAACCCATCAAATCCTTGGCTCCGACACTGGCAGCCAGATACTGAAAGGGAATAATGAGAAAAATATCCCACATTAGTAGAGAGTGCCAAGTGTCATAGGGGCTGTTAAGGGTTTCGAGCAAAATATTTAGAAACGGAATCATATTTGGAAGAAGACACTGATGGTGTAAAGGGAAATACAGGGCTGGCCATGGAATAAGTCATAGCTAGAGATGGGGCTTAATATTTTTCCCCTTAAGATGGCTAGGGGTAAATGGATCAAAATTTGGCAACCCCCCACCCGACGCCATGAAAAGGGTTTGTAGGGACACCAGTCCTAAATACCCACAACAGCAGTTTGGTAATGAAATGGGCATCCTAAACGTTGTCCCATTGGTGCCTGCCTACTAACACATAAATAAATTGTTCACTTAGGGTTCATATAGTAGTTTAATATGAAAAGTAAGACCTTACCTCCAAACTAAGCTTTTTGGGGTATCTAGAATTGGCATATGGCCCAAATCTTGCCCAAACTGTCATTCAGGCCGTGTCCTCCACCACTGCTTCAGTTTGGGAAGCACTAAAGAAAGATTTCTATAGTGGGAGTTCCCCCCGCAAGGGACCTAAAAACAGTGGATATGTGGGGTCACCCTAGGGGTGAGATATTGGGTTTGTGCCGACTTGCTGTTCTGGATACCCCTGTAATTATAATAATTAGGTGAGTATCACGTGTCCAACCTTTTACATGAAGGGGGAGCCTAAAGAAAATACTGGAATGCAAAGTGGGGAGACGTTTAAACCAAAACCATAAACAGTGACCCTTGTTAGATGAAATCTACTAATGGATGGAATAAAGTATCTCCTTCACTGCAGAAACTTGGATTCATGCGACAGATAGGAAGCATCCCAAGCAGAGTGAATGAAAAAAGTCAATGAAAAGATGGCCGCAACTTACATTGTATCCATGAGCTTCTTGAGGCTGCTCCTGGAGACCCCTCTGTGCTCTTGGCTCTTCTGCTCTGCATGAGCAAACATGTTCTCCGGCAATAAGGCAAGTGCTGGGATTTCTTCCTTTCCCACAATGAACCTACGCAGTATAAGGTAGTAAATGGCCTACAGCAAGTATAGGTTAATCTACAAAACCCTGTTCTCCAGATAGATCCGAATTACAGGAATGTCATCTTTCTTAAGAGAACAGTAAAACCAAAAAATGTAAATATTTTAAAGTAATGAAAATATGGTAAAACTGGTGTTTTTGCTTCAGAAACTCTACTATAGTTTATATAAACAAGCTGCTGTGTAGCCATGGGGGCAGCCATTAAAAGCTGAAAAAGGAGAAAAGGCACAGGATACACAGCAGATAACAGCTCTGTAGTATACAATGCGATTCATCAGAATGCATCTGTTATCTACTGTGTATCCTGTGCTTGAATGGCTGCCCCCATGGTTACACAGCAGCTTGTTTATATAAACTATAGTAGTACTTATCAGTTATCTACTGTGTATCCTGTGCTTGAATGGCTGCCCCCACGGCTACACAGCAGCTTGTTTATATAAACTATAGTAGTACTTATCTGTTATCTACTGTGTATTCTGTGCTTGAATGGCTACCCCATGGCTACACAGCAGCTTGTTTACATAAATTATAGTAGTACTTATCTGTTATCTACTGTGTATCCTGTGCTTGAATGGCTGCCCCATGTCTATACAGCAGCTTGTTTATATAAACTATAGTAGTACTTATCTGTTATCTACTGTGTATTCTGTGCTTGAATGGCTGCCCCCATGGCTACACAGCAGCTTGTTTATATAAACTATAGTAGTACTTATCTGTTATCTACTGTGTATCCTGTGCTTGGATGGCTGCCCCCATGGCTACACAGCAGCTTGTTTAAATAAACTATAGTAGTACTTATCTGTTATCTACTGTGTATTCTACGCTTGAATGGCTGCCCCCATGGCTACACAGCAGCTTGTTTATATAAACTATAGTAGTACTTATCTGTTATCTACTGTGTATCCTGTGCTTGAATGGCTGCCCCCATGGCTACACAGCAGCTTGTTTATATAAACTATAGTAGTACGTATCTGTTATCTACTGTGTATTCTGTGCTTGAATGGCTGCCCCCATGGCTACACAGCAGCTTGTTTATATAAACTATAGTAGTACGTATCTGTTATCTACTGTGTATCCTGTGCTTGAATGGCTGCCCCCATGGCTACACAGCAGCTTCTTTATATAAACTATAGTAGTACGTATCTGTTATCTACTGTGTATCCTGTGCTTGAATGGCTGCCCCCATGTCTACACAGCAGCTTGTTTATATAAACTATAGTAGTACGTATCTGTTATCTACTGTGTATCCTGTTCTTGAATGGCTGCCCCCATGTCTACACAGCAGCTTGTTTATATAAACTATAGTAGTACGTATCTGTTATCTACTGTGTATCCTGTGCTTGAATGGCTGCCCCCATGGCTACACAGCAGCTTGTTTATACAAACTATAGTAGTACGTATCTGTTATCTACTGTGTATCCTGTGCTTGAATGGCTGCCCCCATGGCTACACAGCAGCTTCTTTATATAAACTATAGTAGAGTTTCTGAAGCAAATACACCAGTTTTACCAGTGCAGGGCAACACTACATTATATTGTCATTCCATTAAACCAGTTTCATTTATTGTGTTACTGTTCCTTTAAGCATATGTAAAGTCTCATCTTTAGTGATATGCAACTTGCAGCCCCCCAACGGTTAAATTACAATTCCCTCTGTATGTCATCAGCTGTGACTATTGAAGTTTGAAAAACATTTAGTGGGGTGTCCAATCTCTCATTTACTTACTTAAGAGCTGAAAAGGCAAATCCTTTTAGGCCATCCCTGCACCTGCAAAAGAAACAAACAGCTTTAGTTCAGTCATCTGTGATGAAATGGCCAAACGGTTTATTATAGAAAGAATGATGTCTTCCCTTATTCAAAATATAACATACTAATAGTCATACAGGAGCTCTGTGACCATATAAAGGCACAAGGCTGCAGGCTGAGTTATACAGGGAACTCTGAGTATCACTCATGTATTATAAGGGATACTGTACCCCCTACTGTAAATGATAAGGATATTAGAAGTCACTGAGGGGTTGTTCTGTGACCATATAAAGGCACAAGGCTGCAGGCTGAGTTATACAGGGAACTCTGAGTATCACTCATGTATTATAAGGGATAATGTACCCCCTACTGTAAATGATAAGGATATTAGAAGTCAGTGAGGGGTTGTTCTGTGACCATATAAAGCAAAAGGCTGCAGGCTGAGTTATACAGGGAACTCTGAGTATGACTTATGTATTATAAGGGATAATGTACCCCCTACTGTAAATGATAAGGATATTAGAAGTCACTGAGGGGTTGTTCTGTGACCATATAAAGACACAAGGCTGCAGGCTGAGTTATACAGGAAACTCTGAGTATCACTCATGTATTATAAAGGATAATGTACCCCCTACTGTAAATAATAAGGATATTAGAAGTCACTGAGGGGTTCTGTGACCATATAAAGGCACAAGGCTGCAGGCTGAGTTATACAGGGAACTCTGAGTATCACTCATGTATTATAAGGGATAATGTACCCCCTACTGTAAATGATAAGGATATTAGAAGTCACTGAGGGGTTGTTCTATGACCATATAAAGGCACAAGGCTGCAGGCTGAGTTATACAGGGAACTCTGAGTAGCACTCATGTATTATAAGGGATAATGTACCCCCTACTGTAAATGATAAGGATATTAGAAGTCACTGAGGGGTTGTTCTGTGACCATATAAAGGCACGAGGCTGCAGGCTGAGTTATACAGGGAACTCTGAGTATCACTCATGTATTATAAGGGATAATGTACCCCCTACTGTAAATGATAAGGATATTAGAAGTCACTGAGGGGTTCTGTGACCATATAAAGGCACAAGGCTGCAGGCTGAGTTATACAGGGAACTCTGAGTATCACTCATGTATTATAAGGGATAATGTACCCCCTACTGTAAATTATAAGGATATTAGAAGTCACTGAGGGGTTCTGTGACCATTTAAAGGCACAAGGCTGCAGGCTGAGTTATACAGGAAAATGAGTATCACTCATGTATTATAAAGGATAATGTACCCCCTACTGTAAATAATAAGGAGATTAGAAGTCACTGAGGGGTTGTTCTGTGACCATATAAAGGCACAAGGCTGCAGGCTGAGTTATACAGGGAACTCTGAGTATCACTCATGTATTATAAGGGATACTGTATGTATTCATGGGGTTGTTTATGTTCCATCACAATGTATGATTGTTTTTCTAATATTGAAGTTAGCGGTTCACCTTTAAGTTAATTTCTAGTATGTTATAGAATGGCCAAGTATAAGCAACTTTTCAATTGGTCTTCGTTATTAATTTGTTCTTCTGACTCTTTCCAGCTTTCAAATGGGGGGGTCACTGAGACCATCTAAAAAAAATAAATGCTCTGTTTGGCTACAAGTTTAGAAATGTATTCATTTGTTCTTGGTCCAATATATTCAAGAACTAAAAATATATTACACACAATATTATATTATATATATATATATATATATATATATATATGTATTACACACTTGAATTGCTGTGCAGGTTGTTGCAATACAGTATAACACCAGCAGAGGTCCCCATTCACCATTGTAACAGCCTAATATCGGCAATACCAGTATTGTGATTGCATTTTCATTTAGTGGGAAGAGCAGTATTTCAGGATCAGGAGAATGTTTATTTTTACTTATTTCCACCGGTGGTGGGTCAGGCGGCTCCTGCTTATAGTCCCACACTGCTCAGATTTCTGACGTGCCCAGAAGTGCAATAAACACAATTCTTTCGCTATTTTCACAATCTCTGGTTTCCAAAGAATGACCTGAAAGTATGGGTAGGCCGGCTTCCAGCCCAGATTGCATAAAGTATGTCACGTTCCGAATCCCTCGCTCTCGCTTTCTCAGGAACGATCATTTTAGTTCCTAGGGCACCCAAGGAGTTGATGGAGCACTTGCTTCTTGCACTTGCTTTAAATGGTGACCGTGATATATAGAGAATGGTAATACTGGCATCATGTATAGATGTGTTTAATAATTAGCGATGCAACTAACTGCCAGTTAGGCAGGTTATATATAGACTTTTCAACCTGACTTACTATGTGACACTATGTTACTATGTATTAGGGTTGCCACCTGGCCAGTATTTCACTGGCCTAGTAAAATACCAGCCAAGGCTGGGGACAGTATTACATATTTACTTATGTATAAGCCCCAACGCCACCATCAGGGGGGCAGAGGGGGTACTCCTGTACCGGGCCCAGGCCTTAAGGGGAGCCTGTGCTGCACTTTTCAAAAAATCCGGGCCCCCCTTGATAGTGCCGATGCCGTGCAGCCTCTTGCAAAGTCCCGAACCGCCAAAAAGCCAAAGTCTCGAAGCGGAGAAAAGACCCGATGCCACGAAAATAGACAAAGTTGAAGTCCTGAGGCCATGAGTTCAATTCTACTGAACACCAATGTCTGTTTTATTTTTTAAACCCCTGGCCACCAATGTAGTATTTTAATACTCTATAGGCCCCTGCCACCAAGTCCCTAAACTTGTAGGGAGGCCCTGACCACCAATGTTTTTTTTAAAAACTTTTATGTGGGACCCTGGGTGCGAATTATTTTTTTTTTTATTATAAGGAGGCCCTGACCACCAATGGCTTTTTATAACTTGTGAGAAGAGCATATTTGTCGGTGGGCGACTAATCTTCCCGAAAACTTGGATTATTTGGATAAAATGGAGTCCAGGGGAGTGTAATTCAGAGATTTCTGGATAACAGGTTTCCAGATAATGAATCCCATACCTCTTCTGGTTTCTTCTTTTTTCTCATTGGTGCGCATGCTCAGTAGAGCCAAAAACTGATCTTTAACTAAAAAAGCAGCTATTTAGTTCTACTGCGCATGTGATTGCCCCGGGAAATTTGAAGAAAGTAGATGTCGAAAGAGGATCGCTCCGTTGTGCTCGCTGGAAGAACCCCAGACCGGTGCAGTTTTAGGAGCATTCACTTGGGGGTGCCTAACATTTGGCACCTCCAAGTGGGATACGACTTTCCTTCTCCTTTAAGAAGTGCCACAGCGTAGGGCAGTGAGCTATTACAAAATCTAACTTTTCAGCCATGATTTACTTTTTGCCAAATGGCAATTTATGGGAGGGATGAAGGAGGGGGAAGGGAGAGACACCCCAATTATGTGCTCTGCCATTTGCAGAATTCTTTGCAACTTCTTGCGCTACAATTCCTGTACCAGACAATAACAGAATGATATACCACACTGTCAATAGTTCCTCTGTAATCGGGAGTAAGAATTTGAGCAGGGAGACCCACTTTCCTCATGCCATTGCTGTGCCTTTTTAGTGAGGAAAGAGGAATTTAAACTCTGAGTCCAAGTAAGATCATCTTAGATGGGGAACCCTAAGAAGCTGATATTAACACAGAGCCATGTATATAAAGTGGACTATCTACCAAATAGCAACAATGATTCCTTCACTTTTGCATAAGAGCTAACCTACCACTAGCTGTGCCTCATTCATAGGGTGCCCATCCCTTGACTCCCACTGAGGTCCTCTTTTACCCCAGGGCTCCTTCACTTGAGTCTTCTCTGTTCCAAGCTCCAGGCACCATCTAACCCCTACCATAGAGGAGTCCAACTTCTCCTAACGTCTCTATTTCATAAACCATTAGAGGACCTAACAGCAGGTATCATTGAGAACCTTCCAACCCAGGGTTGTCCCATCACAGGACATGTCTATACCTGGGTGGAGATGCACCTCTTCCTATTCATGCTTATACAGAAGATCCCTCTTAACTAAGTCTAGAATAATACAACCCTGCCCTCCTGAATAGGATAAATGATATTAGAAGCCACGTCAGAGGTCAGGTGATTTTATTTGGTTATGGGATGTCTTGAAGCAATGCTTATGGCCACCTTTACCACTTCCAAATGCATCGCTTTCTAAGCAGCTCTGCCAGGCCAGATGCCTCCAAACTCTATAGAATAAGCATAGAAACATACGGATTTCATTAGAATGATTTTGACACCTAAACGTATGACAAAAATGAACCCTCTGTTAATTAGCCTTGGAGATTATGTGGAACATGACAAACTGTGCACCGTGGCACATTCGTTATTTTTGTATGTTAGTTAAACGTACCAACAAGTCAGGTTACGATGTAAACAATTCAACACACATGGAGCATTGAGTTTCAGGGAACAAGACTGAAGATTAATATGGTATAGTTGCCTGAATGAGTAAGGCCGCTTGTAACAGTCTCCAAGGAGAAGAGCTCAGTCATTGTTAGTCATTAATCAGGTCTATGGTGAGTGGATCTTGGCACATGGCTTGGAGTTTGGAGTAATGAAGTCTATGGACTGGGGTGGGACGGCACGTTAATCTCTCTGGAAACTGTAATATCTCAGCACAACAGAAACTGAGAACTGACAATATTAGTGTTATAACAGATGTACTGAAATTACTGTGACCCCTGCATTGCCTCGAGACTTTTACATTGCAAAAAAATGCTCATTGGGTGAACAGGAGAATTTCCCATTGTTGAATGGACACCTCAATTGAGGAAGGATTGGGGAGCAAGTGGAGAGGGCTTAGAGGTGGGAAGGAGTGGGGAGTAGGCAGAGACAACAAGGAGGACATGGCACAGAGGCATGAATGTGGTCGGAGGTGGAGTGAGCACAGAGTTTGGTGAAGGAGTCGGGAGGAGGAGAAGCTGACAGAGACTGTGGAATAAGAAAGAAAAGAAGAAGGTGGAGTGGATACAGAAACAGAGCGGGGAGGACATTTAGTGGGCCCAGAGATTGGCAACAAAAATGGGTGGAGGTGGTACAGAGATTGGGGAGGAGTGAGTACAGAGATTGGGAAAGGAATTTGGAGTAGGCAGAATGGACACAGCTTGGTGAAGCTGAAGAGGTGGAGTGGGCACAGAGATTGAGAAAGAAGAACAAAAGAAGAGGAGTAGGCACAGAGACTGAGGAAGGACATAGAGAAGTAAGTGGTGAGAGCAGAGAGATTGGTGACAGAAAAGGTACGAGGTGGAGTTGGCATATAAATTGGAGAAATAAGTGTAGAGTGCACAGAGACAGGGGAAAGATGTGGAGTGGGCACAGAGACTTATGAAGGAAAGGTGGAGTGTACATAGAGATTATAGAGAGAAAGGGCAGGAGTTGGCACAGAAATCATGGGAGGGGGTGGAGTGGGCACAAAGACTGGGAGAATAAAGCAGAGAAGGTGGGGATGGTAAAAAGACTAGGATAGAAAGGTGAGATGGAAGAGTGGGCACAGAAATTTTGGAAGGAGGTTTAGTGGACATCTAGACAGGCTGAAAGTGGACACAGAAACAGAATGGCCAGAGACATCAGGGAAGGCTTAGGGTGGACATGCAGTGGGCACAGAGATTGGGGAAGGAGGTGGAGTCGGTACAGAGATTGGGGAAGCAGGTAAACACAGAGGAATGAGAACAAAGGAAGTGGTGTGGGCCCAGAGACTAAAGCACATGGAAGGAGCTGTAGTGACATTGGGGACAGAGAGGGCAGGAGGTGTAGTTGGCAGAGTTATTGGGGATGGAGCTGGACTGGGCACAGAGACTGGGAAAGTAGAGCAGAGAAGGTGGGATTGGCAAAGAGATTGTGAATGGAGTGGAGAGGAGGTGGAATGGGCACACAGACTGATGATGAAGGAGTGAAGAGGTGGGGAAATTGAGGAGAGGGAAGGAGGCAGAGAGGTGATACAGATAATGAACACACTTACTTAATAACTTCTCTTCTGAGGGTATACTGTACTATGTCTATGCACTCTATGAATTAGGAGTAGTTAAGCTTAATTTTTAGTAGGATTTGTACAGTAATAATCTTTGGCAATCTTTGGTGTTCTTTTTAATTGCAGCAGTGTCAGAATTGTATTTTTCTCTTTCAGTATATGGTTGCTAGAGATTATTTTTACTTAGCAACCACCCAGTAGTTCTGACATCGGATATGAAAAAAAACCACAAAATTACTAAAATGCAGACCAACCGGAATGTTGAGACCAGACGAAGAGTCAGGGACAGGGCACGACGATGTCAATAGCACTTTATCCTTGTCTCACCTACTCTTTCAGCTCTTGTCAAAAGGTCCCATCAGTGGCAGGGGTCAGAGATTTGGGCCTTATTTGATATAGAGGTGCCCCATAAAGTAGTCACGTGTCCCTGAACTTGCTCATTTCCCAAACCGTTTGCAACACTTGAGGTTTGTATATTGTAATCAATTCCATAAGCTCAATAAATTCCTTGGCCCCGGCCGTGTGTTTACCATGTAATTACTTCAAGCTGCTGAAAGTATGTTTATATATATATATACTTATTATACAATAGCCGGTTTTGTTTTATTGTTGAAACTCAACTAATCTGGAACTTATGAGGGTCCTATTCATCAGGTGCTGCCGGATTTCTTGCTTTCCCGCAAATGTATCTTTGATAATGATTTAATGGCGTGTCCACGTGGGCAAGGATCATAATTAAACGTCTTTGTCGACAGGATTTATGGGAATAAGTTTGTTTCTACTGCTCTGGCTATGTAAATATACGAACTGGTCATTTAATATATATATATATATGTGTGTGTGTGTGTATGTAAATTATTGGCTACATTTAAGGGGCACAGCAGAAAAATTGGACACAAAGAGCTGCGTCTGGCTCTGAATAGTGATGGGTGAATTTATTAGCCAAGCGCAAATTTGCCTGTTTCGCCACCGTCAAATAAATTTGCTGCGAAAATTCGCTGGTGAAAATCCGCCTGCGTCAAAAAAATTTGTACGCCCATTGACTGTAATGGGCACCGGCGTCAACTTTGACGAAATTCGTGGCGAAACGGGACAAATTCGCCCATCACTAGCTCTGAATCCATCACTTCTTGTGTTGAGCAGCTCTGTATTCAGAAGGGATGAGAAGATGGTATTTAGCAACCCCCGGAATATTCCCTAGTTTATAGATTAGAATGACTAGAGAGCACCCCACAAATCACAAGTGGCAGGCATTCCCTTGGCATGGGCATTTCAACCGCAGAGGAACCAACCTTAGGAAAATGAATAGTGCAGTTCCCAATCAGGTCTGCCAAGTCACTAGTTGTCCACCAATGGAGACTGGCTGGGATCCTACATTATGTGCTGAGTGCTTTCCTGTACAACCCGGGAGCCATGTAAAAAGACAGAGTGGTGCTAAGAAAGGTGCTAGAATTTGGGGATTTTTTTTTATAGTTAATAGTTTTTTTAAATAGTTAATAGTGCTGCTCCAGCTGAATTCTACACTGAAATCCATTTTTCAAAAGAGCAAAAAGATTTTTCTTATATTTAATTTTGAAATCTGACATGGGGCTAGACATATTGTTAGTTTCCCAGGTGCCCCCAGTCATGTGACTTGTGCTCTGATAAACTTCAGTTACTGTTTACTGCTGTATTGCAAGTTGGAGTTATATCACCCCCCCCCCCCCCAGCAGCCTAACAACAGAACAATGGGAAGATAACCAGATAACAGCTCCTTAACACAAGATAACAGCTGCCTGGTAGATCTAAGAACAACACTCAATAGTAAAAACCCATGTCCCACTGAGACACATTCAGTTACATTAAGTAGGAGAAATAGCCTGCCAGAAAGTAGTTCCATTCTAAAGTGCAGGCACAAGTCACATGACTGGGGGCAGCTGGGAAACTGACAATATGTCTAGCCCCATGTCAGATTTCAAAATTGAATATATAAAAAATCTATTTGCTCTTTTGAGAATTGGATTTCAGTGCAGAATTCTGCTGGAGCAGCACTATTACAATACAATATACTTTATTTGTCAATGCAGACCATATACAGTTATACAGCGTATCAAAATCACGTTTCACTCTACACATTAACTGATGTGTTTTGAAAAAAACATGTTTTTCCATGACAGTATCCCTTTAAAGGCTAAAAATAAATAAGCTCTATATAAATACACCAATACACCCTCAAAGTAATGCAGCTCTGAGTCCTCTGTCAAAAGAAACAGCACATTTCTTTCCTTCTATTGTGTACTCATGGGCTTCTGTATCAGACTTCCTGTTTTCAGCTTAAACCTCCAGGGCTTGGGCTTGAGCATGCTCAGTTTGCTCCTCTATCCCTCTCCCTACCCTCCCTGTTGTAATCTGAGCCCAGAGCTATGAGTGAGCAGGGAGAGACTCAGGCAGGAAGTGATGTCACACCAAGCTAATATGGCAGCTGCTATCCTAAACAAACAGAGAGCTTCTAGAGCTTTTTACTCAGGTATGGTAAAGCATTCTGCAGAATAAATATAGTGTTATAACTTGAACTATTGTGGCTAATCTATTGGCAATAAACTGCTTCGGTAGCTTTCCTTTTCCTTTAAAGGCACCTTCCTTCTATTTGTTCAGGTGTATATTCTGGCTTAGACACTATACAGTATTCAAACGTTAAACACTAGAGAATTATTTTCCTATAGCACTTTTTCTGTATCTCTGAATATGCCGGGTTGTTTATAAGGCACAGGAGTGAGGGGTGTCCTTTCAGCGGAGTGGGTGCCTCCTAGGCAGCAGCTAATGAATGTGCCAGTGGCTTTCTGTGAGTCTGGTCACATAAAATCCCCCGAGACGAGGTGACACAACTATCTCAATGTTTGAGAAAGGAATAAAATAGTCTGGAAGTCTCGCAGACTGGAGTCTCCTGATTTCTGACACTTTTCTGGATAGTGTCCCAGCAGTAAAGTCTAAATATAAACCCACAACTCCATTTATCATTAATGCAGGGACGTTAGCAGTGGTGTGGCAATTGTCAATGTGTTTGGACACAAGTGATATTGAGCTGCTAATGCCTTATGTCTCTCACATGAGCTCTATAAATCAACCCCCTCCCTGATGTCTGACTCGGGCCCTTGTCTGCAGATTGGCACCGCCGGTTATGGCTGATGAATCACTTAAAGCGAAATGAGTCAGGCGTTAAACGTTCCATGACCGTGAAAATGTTTTAGTGCACAATGTCAGACTTTACCCTAGAAGGTGTTGGAGTATTAAGAAGGGGCATTTAGTGCCCTCAGTACCGGCCCAACATGGAGAAATGCCTCTTGACACTGATAACTCTTACAAAAGCCATTAAGTGGGGGCCAGGAGCTGAGTTCAGACATAATATAATATAAGCGACACCATAACAGTAACTAATTATTAGTGATGGGCGCAAATTTGCAACGAATATCCCGTTTCGCTGCAAAAATTCGCAAAACTGCCACCAAAATTCGCCAGCGTCAAAATTTCTTTGGATATATCAAGGCACAAGTCACATGACTGGGGGCAGCTGGGAAACTGACAATATGTCTAGCCCCATGTCAGATTTCAAAATTGAATACATAAAAAATCTATTTGCTCTTTTGAGAATTGGATTTCAGTGCAGAATTCTGCTGGAGCAGCACTATTACAATACAATATACTTTATTTGTCAATGCAGACCATATACAGTTATACAGCGTATCAAAATCACGTTTCACACTACACATTAACTGATGTGTTTTGAAAAAAACATGTTTTTCCATGACAGTATCCCTTTAAAGGCTAAAAATAATTAAGCTCTATATAAATACACCAATACACCCTCAAAGTAATGTTGCTCTGAGTCCTCTGTCAAAAGAAACAGCACATTTCTTTCCTTCTATTGTGTACTCATGGGCTTCTGTATCAGACTTCCTGTTTTCAGCTTAAACCTCCAGGGCTAGGGCTTGAGCATGCTCAGTTTGCTCCTCTCTTCCTCCCTCCTGTAATCTGAGCCCAGAGCTATGAGTGACCAGAGAGAGACTCAGGCAGGAAGTGATGTCACACCAAGCTCTTACAAAACTCTTACAAAAGCCATTAAGTGGGGGCCAGGAGCTGAGTTCAGACATAATATAATATAAGCGACACCATAACAGTAACTAATTATTAGTGATGGGCGAATAAATTTGCCGGGCGCAAGAAATATCCACGTTTCGCTGCAAAAATTCGCAAAACTCCCACCAAAATTCGCCAGCGTCAAAAAATGTTTGGATGCACGCCAATTTTCGAGTTTCACTAATTTTTCGCTACATTTTTGCCGTTTCGCAAAAAACGGGAGAAAATCGCCCATCACTACTAACTATTACTGTTTGGGGTGGTTCACCGGTGGTTCACCCTCTAACTTTTAGTATGTCACAGAATGGCTAATTCTAAGCAACTTTTCAACTGGTCTTCATTTGTTTTTGTTTTTATAGTTTTTGATCATGTCCCTTTAATTCCTTCTCAGGGGAAAAAAAAAAAATTTTGCGGGCACATTTTAAACCTGTGTGTGCATTTTTAAAAACGGTGTGCACAGGTCACAAAATTCTATTGGGGGAATGTAATGTGTGTCGTTGGCAAAAAAAACATTCAAAGACACCTGTGAACATTAGCGACCATGTTGGCGTTCATTTTAACCTATCACCGAGCTCAAAGTTTGAGACCAAACGGCTGTTGCATTCACAGTGTATGCAATAAGATTTTACAATTGCAAAAGCGTCTTTTCGTGACGCAATATTTAACGAAACGGCAGAGCAGCTGTTAACGCTAACCTTTGCTTAGTGATAATGCACAATGTAATATTCCCCAGCGAATGGTTTTTCACTGCGAGCAAACATTCGCAAAAACAACATTTTAAGAAACCACAATTTGTTGTGTGCGCTGGCTTCAAAATTTGTACACAAGCACACAGCTTGTATTTGCCTTCTTCTTCTAACTCTTTCCAGCTTTCAAATGGGGGTCACTGACCCCATCTAAAAAAATACAAATGCTCTGTAAGGCTACACATAAAGGGGCCGATTCACGAAGGGTCGAATATCGAGGGTTAATTAACCCTCGATATTCGACTAGGAATTAAAATAGTTCGACTTCGAATATCGAAGTTGAACGATTTTGCGCAAATCCTGCGATCGATCGAAGGACGATTCAAAGGATTTAAATCCAACGATCGAAGGAAAATCCTTCGATCAAAAAATCACAGGCAAGCCTATGGGGACCTTCCCCATAGGCTAACATTGACTTCGGTAGCTTTTAGCTGCCGAAGTAGGGGGTCGAAGTTTTTCTTAAAGGGACAGTACTTCGACTATCGAATGGTCGAATAGTCGAACGATTTTTAGTTCGAATTGTTCGATTTTCGTAGTCGAAGGTCGAAGTAGTCCATTCGATGGTCGAAGTAGCCCAAAAAAACTTCGAAATTCGAATTTTTTTTCATTCGAACCCTTCACTCGAATTTCGTGAATCGGCCCCTTATTGTTATTGCTACTTTTTATTACTCTTCTTTCTATTCAGGTCTCTCCTGTTCATATTCCAGTCTCTTATTCAAATCAGTGCATGCGTAATTTGGACCCTAGCAACCAGATGGCTGAAATTGCAAAGTGGAGAGCTGCCAAATAAAAAGCTAAATAACTCAAAGACCACAAATAATAAAAAATGAAGACCTACTGCAAATTGTCTCAAAATACTCTCATTTAATAGAAGTATCAGTGCGGGGACACGACTGGAACTGGGTTAGGAACATCTGTCGGCTGGCCCAGATGACACAAGAACAAGGCGACGATTCATAGGCCTAAATTCAATAAATCACATTGGGAGGGATGAATGGGGGTCTTTCTGCAAGTTGCCACACTCTGGGCTTAACGTTAGACCCCGGCAACAAATGGCATCCAGTAAATGGACATTCCTGGCCTGGCAGATGTCATAGTTACAAGAAGGGACAATGGGCTGGAGTGGGCTGCCAGTCTGTAACAACATGTAACCTGGGGGTATAACGCTGCTTTGTGTTTATGGCCTGGATTAATATATTAGAGAGAAGAGTTTGCTGATGATACCGAGATAAGGCCACGTAGATGTGCCACATACACAGCGCATTTACAGTCGCAATATATCTCGCTTTCCAAAGAATACAATTCAATATTGAATACAAATGGGACCTGTTATCCAGAATGCTTGGAACCTGGGGTTTTCCGGATAAGGGATCTTTCTGTAATGTGGCTCTCCATCCTTTAAAGGACAAGGAAAGGCAAAACAATAAAATCCCATTTTTACATTCTTTAATGAAAAATAAACCTTTCTCCAATATTCAGTTTTTATAAGAAACCTGACTGTATGCAGTGAAATTCTCCCTTCATTTACTGCTGTGGATAGGAATTGTCAGATGGTCCCAGAGAAACAATCATACTTATGAACAGCAGGGGGAGCTCCCGCCTTACTTCCCAGCCATGCTGAACTCAAGCAGCTTTGTTTATGACGATCCCTAAGCAGCCCAGATCACACTGAGCATGTGCAGGGTCAGGGTCAGGCCAAGATGTTTAACAAAGTTACAAGATGACAGCCCCCAGTGGCCAACTTTGAAAGCATAAATCATTCGTTTAATTAGGCTTGTGGTGCAGTAAGTTCATGCTTATGTTTAGTATACAAAATACAGCATTTCTAGCCTTATTCTATTTTAGACTTTCCTTGTCCTTTAAGCGGCACATTAATCAAGGATTTGAAATTTTTTAAAACTCCCATAAATTCAACCAAGCGAAAATTTATTAATAAAATCTCATTTTCTCAGCTCGGACTACTTGAATCGACCCGAAAACTCTGAATCGAATTTGATTAGAATTAGAAAAACACTCAAATCAAATTAACAAAAAAAAGAAATCTCGATTTGAGTTTTTTTCTCCGAAAAAAACCTCAAATGTCAGGAATCACCAAATTGATCGCTGGACCTTCTCCCATTGACTTATACGGGGATTCAGCAGGTTTTAGGTGGCTAATAGTCGAATTCGAGTTCTTAAAGGGCCAGAGTGTGATAAATATTCGGCGCTTAGTTGGGATCAAGAACAAGCTCCTGTTTTATTATTACAGAGAAACAGGTAATAGGTTTTACTGTATTAAAATGGAGTCTATGGGAGATAACCATTCTGGATAACAGGTTTCCGGATAAAGGATCCCCCTTATATCAACTACATTGTCTTGGTGGATATAAATATATTCAGCCAGTGGTGCTGGGCCCCAAGGTAAAATGAACTTTGTGGGGTTCTGTCATTAGGCCTGTCTAACTTGTGTCCTGTTGCTGAACTACAACTGAGTTTTATTTCAATACAATGGCTGCTGATAAAATGTATTGCTGCTACCTTGGCTATACAGTATGTTTTTTGCTACTACAGGTATGGGACCTGTTATCCAGAATGCTTGGGACCAAGGGTTTGCTGGATAACGGATCTTTTCATTAGATCTTTGTACCTTAAATGTACTAGAAAACCATTTACTCATTAAATAAAGCCAATAGGCTGGTTTTGCTTCCAATAAGGATTAATTACATCTTAGTTGGGATCAAGTACAAGGTACTGTTTTATTATTACACAGAAAAAGGAAATATTATTTTTAAATGGAGTCTATGGGAGATGATCTTCCCGTAATTTGGAGCTTTCTGGATAATGGGTTTCCGGGTAACGGATCCCATACTTGTTCTACATACTGTATAAGTCTGGATAATAAATGTTCTATTTTAAATCCAGGTATGGGATCCATTATCGAGAAACCCCTAAACTCCCATAAATTCGAAATTCGACCAATTGAAAATTATTCAAATAATCCAATTACACTCGGATGGATTAAATCGACATAAAAACTCAAAGTGAATTTGATTTGAATATTAAAAACTCGATTCATGTTTTTTCTCAGAAAAAAACTCGAATGTCAGGAAGGCTGAAAAAAAACTCCAATTTGATCCCTGGACCTCTCCCATTGACTTAAACAGCAATTCGGCAGATTTTAAGTGGCGAATAGTCGAATTTGAGTTCTTAAAATGCCAGAGTGTGGTACAACTCAAAAATCAAATTCGAATTTTTTTTTAAAAATTCAAATCAAATTTGAATAACTCCCAAGTCAAATTTGACAGTTTTGATCATAAAATAAATTTGAAAATTTGAATTTCAAATTAAAATTTTCAATTCGACCCCTGATCAATCAGCCCCGTAAAGTATGGTGATCCAAATTACAGAAAGATCCTTTACCCTGAAAATCCCAGGTCCCGAGCATTCTGGATAACAGGTCCTATACCTGTACAGTAAAATAAATGCCCCAAACATAACGTGTAGCATCTCTATCCCAATTCTTCGTTGAGTTTTAGTTCTCGACTCTGAATCCTGCACTGATGCAAACACTGGGTTCTAAATGGGATCTCTGACCAGGGTTGTCTGAAAGCTATGTTATAAGACTGCTAGCATCTACCATAAAGTGAGACAGAACTGCTGCGTTGACAGGGAAGGGCACATCCCAATTTTGATGCATATTTTTCTCCCTAGATAAAGTCGCCAAGAATAAATACCATAAAAAAACCCGGCATTGGTTGAATGTTGTGCATTACAAGCAGAATGGCTAATTACCCACAGGGAATGGCAATTATTCCAGTCGTTGCCGGGGGGCGGGGTTAGAAAGGTGTTGTTATCCCAGGACATGCCGATAAACCAACATAATGCTCTTTGCACTATTGTCAGTGCTGGAATGCTTCTTAAGGGAAGACATTCCACTTGTCAGGAGAGATAGGGGAATAGTGGAAATGTGCCCTGACATGAAGCTCATTAAGGCTCATTTGTGACACTGGGATATTTTAAGTGCATTCAGACCTATATTTACTAAGTGTGCTAAAGAGCATTCCTCCTCCAGCTTACCCTGATATCTATTAATACCAGCAGAATCTGATTTTATTAGCTCACCTGCTTAGGATTACTTCCCCTTTAAGGGATTGCATTGGAAGGGGTCTAAGCGAAGCAGCTAAGCAGTGTCAGACTGGGCTGGCGGGACACCGGGAAAAAACCCAGTGGGCCCGTCGACCCAGATCCGCGATTTTCACGCTGCTTCCTGCTGCGCCACCTGTAAAACGAAGTGCGCATGCAATTGGTGGCGCACCAGAGGGGTCCGGAGGGGGGCCCTGGACAGCAGCCCCGATGGGCCCCTGGCCCCCCATTCCGACCCTGCAGCTAGGCACTGCTACAGGATATGCCCAAACCCTGCCTCCTCTGTAAATAAACTGGCAGTAACTCTTTATCCTTTTTTCTAGGCAAAATCTACCCCTACGGATGTAGGGGTACCCCTACGGATGGCTTCCAGGCCTTCATGTAGTCGCTTCCCCAATAATATACAGGTACAGGACCTACTATCTGGAATGCTTGGGGCATATCCTGTATACTGGGGCACTGTTTAGAAGGATATGAAACCACATTTGCACATTTAAAACCCCAGCAGGATAGTTTTGCCCCCAAAATGGAGCTCTAGTTCCCATCAATCCTAAGGTACTTCTTATCTAATGAACACCTTTATAAATGAAGCCCTTAAACCCTTTCCTATGAATTTTCCCATGGAATCATTTTGTAGCAACGAGCGATGGGCAGAACAGCGTGAACCCTCCTGCCTCCCCCCGGGCCCTCTGCTAATGCCACTAGGTCAGATGAAAGTGAATTTAGTGAATTTAGCAGACACTGCCACAAATTTAAGTGGTGTGAAAGAAATGCAAAATATTAGATGTCGCTTGTCCAAACACGGATTAAACCCATTTACCAGCCTCACAGTTTTCAATTTCAACCTCTTTTCCCAAACCTTTGGGTTTTTGTTTTTTATTGTTTTTTGGAAGAAAACTGAAAGCTGCAGGAAGCACCGGCTAGGTTGTCACTTATCTCCCTTTGTGTTTGGATCAATAGGAGAAATCAAATCTGCCTGGCAAGATTGCTTTCCCAGTGCCCGACCTGTAACATCAGCCTGGTTGTGTCAGGGCTCAGGCTAGTGAGTGTAATATGGAGCATTGTTTCTGGTGACTATAGAAGGCTTTCCAGGACAGCTGGGAGATAGAGCCCCGTAATACCACAAGCACCTTATTCTCCTCCGCCTGAGAGCGAGAAGCTGTTTTGTTCTCCCTACTTTTCTTCTCCATAACTAGGATGACAGACGCACGATAAACAATCACGTCACATCAATGACTTGCCCGGACAAAAGCAGCTTTGGGATTGACTGAAGGAAACAACAAAAAGGGAGGAGAGTCCGTTTTGTTTTTTCTCTCTATAGAGGCACCTGAAACTTTAGACTTTAAAAGCATCTCCTGTGGCTTGCCTTGCAGGCTCACACCTTCCTGCTCCGCCGGCTTCTAAGGCACATAAACTACCCTGAAACCCGAGCTGACCTGAAAGCCGATAACTGTGGAAAGAATGGAAACGGCTATTGGATTCTTCCCGCCTTCCATGGCTGTAGGCGCTGGGGTTCACGAGGCTTCATACATCACAAGGAGACATGAGAAAACCAAGGGCAGGTTAATGTGCCGGAGTCACGTTGATGTTAGTTTGCAACCGACGCATTTCGCATTCATGCAGTAGCAATAGAACTGGGTCTGCCTTTCTGGATGCACTAGAAATGCAATGATGGGGTGCTAAAATGGGTGCAAATGAATGCATGTCTTAATGCTATTCATTAAAGTTACTTGTGTGCAACTTCATTAAAGTTACTTGTGCCAAGTATCTATTCTGGGCTCTCTGCCAAGAGCCAATTAAGTTTTAGAAACTTTGTATCTTTTTCTGGCTGTTCAGTGCAGGAGATCACAGAGAAAGTCGGAAAAATTCAGTAGCAATCCGGGACTGTGGGTTGAGCTGTCAAAATCAGGACTGTCCCGCGAGAAATGGACAGTTGGGAGGTATGTTTATATATAGGGAACCTGAGGCCTTGTATATAGGGCGGCAGCTTTAAGGGGGAGGCCTTTGGGTGCCTATATACTTGATTAGGTTTTTCACAAGAAAAATAAAGAAACTCTCCCCAGCCACCTCTTGAGTCGTGCCTTATAAATCCATGGGTGGAGCTGGGGGAGGGGGTATAATGCGCATTGTAAGGATGCACCGAATCCAGGATTCGGTTTGGGATTCAAGCTTTTTCAGCAGGATTCGGATTCGGCCGAATCCTTCGGCTCGGCCAAACCAAATCCTAATTTGCATATGCAAATTAGGGGCGGGGAGGGAAATCGCGTGACTTTTTATCACAAAAAAGGAAGTAAAAGATGTTTATCCCTTCCCACCCCTAATTTGCATATGGAAATTAGGATTAGGATTCGGTGCTGTATTCGGCCGAATCTTTTGCGAAGGATTCGGGGGTTCGGCCGAATCCAAAATAGTGGATTCGGTGCATCCCTAGCACATTGCGGTGCGGTAACTGCAGAAGTGACACGCGTAACGAAGTCATGCGCATGACAATTCCGCAACTTGGGGACACACTAAGGTCCAGTAGGATTTTTGGACACTGGTATAGGTCCAAGATGACAGGAGCCAACAGTGTTGACAAATCTTGAATTTAACCAGGGTCATACTGGCCCACTGGGATGGTACTTCATGCAGAGGATCTGTGGTGGTTGGGGGGTTCCTAGAGGTAGACAGGGATATTATGAGAAAATGTGCAATTGGTCTCCATTTTTTGGTCTTTGAATTATTTTGCTTTTAGTTTAGCAGCTCCAGTTTGGAATTCTAGCAGCTATCTGGTTGCTAGTACCATTTATCCTAGCATCCAGGCATTGGTGGGAATGAGAGACTTGAAGTTAAATAGAAGAGGACCTGAATAATCAGATAGATAAAAAAAAGTAAAAAAATGGAGCCTCATAGAGCTACAGTTCTTTTGGCTGCCAGGGAAAGTGACTCCCATTAATTCAAACTACAGTGGAACCTCAATTTTACATCCCCTGATTTTAAGTTTCCCTTCATTTTATATGACATTTTGTCGTTTTGTGGTCCAACCTATATATTATGCTTAATATATTTCCCTGATTTTACATTTTCCTGGATTTTACACCATTTTTTTCTGGTCCCCTGAAAAACGTAAAATGGGGGTTCTACTGTATTATACAACATCAAAAATGAAGAGCAACGAAAAACAGGGCATTGTATGAAAAACTCCAATTTAAATTAAAGGTAAACTATACCTTGAACAGTGCAACAGAGTGGTGGTGCCTGCTGGACCACGTGCAACTGATTCACTACTGATGTGCAACCTTTCTTAAAGGGTCAGTTCATCTTTAGATAAAATGTTGCCGTGGTATACACAGACCTATTTGAAGCAACATTTCAATTGGTCATGATTTGTTTTATTTTGTACGGCTAGTGTTATTAAGCCCTAGCAATGTACAAGTGCTGCTGGACGGACGTGCAACGTGTAAGAGGGATGAGCCTTGGCATGATAGGGTTAAAGGCGCAGCAGCAACAGAAAGCAGATTATTAGGATGTGCTACATTTTCCATGGGGGGAAGTAAAATACAAGTGTCCTGTTAGTGAAAAGCATTAAACTCATTGGAGCCCATGGGAATTAATCCTCCCTGAATGAGTTCCCAGGGAATTAAATAAAGGCTTAAAGTAAGGACAACCTTTTGTCAAGTTATAGAAATTCATTAATTGTTCTATTCACCCTGTAGCTCGTTATTTCTGCACCCCCCTCCCACCACTCTAACGCTACTCCGCTGTCTCATTGGGATCTGACGCCCCCTACCTGGAGGATTGATCAGGTCCCTTGTCATAGCAACTTGGGTCTCCTGGGACTGGGTCAGATACAACTGTAGGGGGTGCAGACGGGAATGGCTGCCCTGGGACCCACAAAATGGCCCTTCTTAGTAGGAAACTGGGGTACAGCAGGGCAAGATGGCTACATTTAAGGAATTGTTCAGTTATATTCCACAGGTAGCGTAGGGCAAGCAGAGAATGGCACAAACAAGCAGCACTGGGCAAGCAGAGAATGGCACAAACAAGCAGCACCGAATAAGCAGAGAATGGCACACACAGGCAGCACCGAATAAGCAGAGAATGGCACACACAGGCAGCACTGGGCAAACAGAGAATGGCACAAACAAGCAGCACTGAGTAAGCAGAGAATGGCACACACAGGCAGCACTGGGCAAGCAGAGAATGGCACACACAAGCAGCACTAAGTAAGCAGAGAATGGCACACACAGGCAGCACTAAGTAAGCAGAGAATGGCACACACAGGCAGCACCGAATAAGCAGAGAATGGCACACATAGGCAGCACTGGGCAAGCAGAGAATGGCACACACAAGCAGCACTCAGTAAGCAGAGAATGGCACACACAAGCAGCACTAAGTAAGCAGAGAATGGCACACACAAGCAGCACTAAGTAAGCAGAGAATGGCACACACAGGCAGCACCGAATAAGCAGAGAATGGCACACATAGGCAGCACTGGGCAAGCAGAGAATGGCACACACAAGCAGCACTGAGTAAGCAGAGAATGGCACACACAAGCAGCACTGGGCAAGCAGAGAATGGCACACACAAGCAGCACTGGGCAAGTAGAGAATAGCACAAACAAGCAGCACTGTGTAAGCAGAGAATGGCACAAAAAAGCAGCACCGAATAAGCAGAGAATGGCACACACAGGCAGCACTGGGCAAGCAGAGAATGGCACAAACAAGCAGCACTGAGTAAGCAGAGAATGGCACACACAGGCAGCACTGAATAAGCAGAGAATGGCACACATAGGCAGCACTGGGCAAGCAGAGAATGGCACACACAAGCAGCACTGGGCAAGCAGAGAATGGCACACACAAGCAGCACTGAGTATGCAGAGAATGGCACACACAAGCAGCACTGAGTAAGCAGAGAATGGCACACACAGGCAGCACCGAATAAGCAGAGAATGGCACACATAGGCAGCACTGGGCAAGCAGAGAATGGCAAACACAAGCAGCACTGAGTAAGCAGAGAATGGCACACACAAGCAGCACTTGGCAAGCAGAGAATGGCACACACAAGCAGCACTGAGTAAGCAGAGAATGGCACAAACAAGCAGCACCGAATAAGCAGAGAATGGCACACACAGGCAGCACTGGGCAAGCAGAGAATGGCACAAACAAGCAGCACCGAATAAGCAGAGAATGGCACAAACAAGCAGCACTGGGCAAGCAGAGAATGGCACACACAGGCAGCACCGAATAAGCAGAGAATGGCACAAACAAGCAGCACCGAATAAGCAGAGAATGGCACAAACAAGCAGCACTGGGCAAGCAGAGAATGGCACAAACATGAGGCACCGAATAAGTAGAGAATGGCACACATAGGCAGCACTGGGCAAGCAGAGAATGGCAAAGCTAAATAACTCAAAACCCACAAATAATAAATAATGAAAACCAATAGCAACTTGTCTCACAATATCACTCTCTACATCATACTGAAAGCTCATTTAAAGGTGAACAACCCCTTTAAGGCAAGCTGAAAGTTAAAAGCTTATGCCCCAAGTGTGGGGCTGGGTGCGAAATGCAAAAAACATGGCAGTTTGCAGTAGATTTTGCTCACTCCAAGCACTTAATAAATGAGGCTCAAGTGGGTTCTGGGAATGTACAGTATGTATCAGTGATGTGCTGGTCAGGAAAATCTCAACTTGCCCCCAACACTAACCAGCAACACCAGAATACACAAAATGTTGACACTATAGGACCCGCACTCAACTCACAGGGGTGTGGGATCCCCCATGTGTACCCATATTTCAGATAGAACTTGTGGGTCCCAATTTGGTTTAGGACGGGTCTCTACAGCCCCCTTTAATACTGTGAGAATAGGCAATAGTAATGCATAAAATGTGAATTATTCTTTCTAAACTGCGTCACAAAACAGACGCCTAGGCTTATTATAAGCCCTGTTAAAGGAGAACTAAAGCCTAACTAAAGAAGTAGTTAGAAATGTTGTACATGATGTTTTGTGCTTCTGTACCAGCCCAAGGCAACCACAGCCCTTTAGCAGTAAAGATCTGTGTCTCCAAAGATGCCCCAGTAGCTCCCCATCTTCTTTTCTGCTGATTCACTGCACATGCTCTGTGCTGCTGTCACTTACTGAGCTTAGGGACACACTCACAATATACAGTACACATAGAATAGAAATGTCACAATATAAGGCTGATTAGTAATTAATACACATAATCACTACATGGCAGCACAGAAACCAGTGCAATTAGCATCAGAATTTAATAATCAGCAAACCTGTAGCATCAGCTTATATTACAGCCAGGGAAGCTCATTATCTGCTGGATAATTAGTGACGACCCCTAAGCTTAGCTTCTCAACAGCCAATCAGAGCCCACTGAGCATGTGAGTGTCACAGACACTTTCCAAGATGGTGACCCCCTGTGACAAGTTTGAAGTCCTGGATCATTGCTGCTATTGACAAGCTGAAACTTTAGCTGCATCAATAAGTTCACTAAATAAAATACGCTATTTTTAGCCATATTCATTTTTAGGGTTTAGTTCTCCTTTAAAACAATGAAGAAATCCTTATATGATCATATAAGTAACTAGAGTGGGGTTACATTACCCAGCATGCATTTGGCCCACTCCGCATGGCTTAGCCTATAGCTGTGACTATTTTCCCCCATGTCTTTCATTACTGATGTTCAGACATGGGGCACTGCAGCTCCCTAGGTTGGAAGGGGTTAGAGAGTCTCGTGGAACTCAGAAGCTCAGACCTATAGGATCTGTGGCCTGGGCCAGGCAGCTGCAGCTCTCTGCGAGGGATTAGCAATTTTAACCCAAGGTAACAGGCAAATACTTCAATGGCAACCATCTGTAACATTGACCTTGGATATCAGGAAGGAACCAATGTAACTGGAGGCTCTATAAATAAATATGGCTCTAAAAGCCGCTGTATCATTTAGCGCATTCGATATAATTGGATTTAAAGTTTTTCCCCCCAAAAAAACTTTGATTTTTGTCTAAAATAGGCTAAAATAGCAATTAGACAGGTTGTAGATGGCGAATGGTCGAATTTTTAAAGAGACAGTACACGATACAATTCGATATTCAAATTTTTTTCAAATTCGAAGTACACAAAAAATAGCTCGAAATTCGAATTTTTTTCATTCGAAAATTCACCTCGAACTTTGATAAATCTGCCCCTTAATGTCAGTAATACAGCATGTGGAAAGGCTCAAGGGAAGGTCGGTGGAAGCCATTTTTCAGGAATAATGGGTCTGGGTTGTTGAATAGGTTCCACTTGAGGTGGAAGGGCCCAATTCAACGCAGGAATTTTAGAACTGGGAGCTGCTGGCTCTCATCTAAGATGGAAAATAGCTCTCTGTGATAAAGGTGTATGTCCTACATCATTTCAATAACAATGGAAGGCGAAGGGGCTCTGCCCTAGGCTCCAGAATGTTCTCTACTCCTTTATACAACCTTCCAGTAACGGCATATGGGACAATTCATAGGGGCAGATTCACTAAAGTGCGAAGTAGCTGCCGTTAGCAACAATTCGCCAGAAACCCATCTGCAGGGACATCGGCAATTCACTAACAGGCGTAGAGGTCGATTCACTAGCGAACGAGAACGCAGGAACGTTAGTCTGCATCGAGAGGCGACTCTTCGCTCTGGCAAATGGTTGTTACCCTGCGAATTCATTAAGATGCGAATTTTACTGAATATTACCTCTTTGTGCCACCTTAGACCTGGCGAACTGATAAAACGAACTGATAAAACGAATCAACATCCTCCTCAATCTTATGTCGGTGACATCATATACTGTATGCCGGAAATGCATTAAAGTTGTAAAAAAACGCTGGCGACTTTTCTTTTTTTTTCAAAAGTCCAAACTATTAAAGATTTATGTGTGAGCAAATTTTTAAAACTAATTTAAGGGGCATGTAACATTTGGGGTGGGCTCATGTCTAGGCCATTAGAGGATCTCTTCTGTCTTTATTATGGCTCATTTGCACCAACATTACTAATAAAGTCGTCCATGCAACTGTATGTACTCGCCTTATTCAAATTCGCCTAAGCGTAAGAGTGCTAGTAAAGTTTCACTAGGCAGAAATGAACGCTAGCAAAAATTCACTGTGAAATGCTCACCCAGCCGAAGTAACGATATCGAATATCGAATATTCACAAGTGGTCGGCTGCTGAGATGCAACTTTGCATTTTAGTGAATTCGCATAGTGGTAATGAATTTGCACCTGGCGAAGTGGTCGCTGCCAAAAATTTGTGAATTTGCCCCATAGAATTTTATTGCTTCTAATGTTCTTCTCAAGGTTCCGATGTTCGGATTGGAATGTACTTGTCTCTGACCTTGTCTCAACCTCGACTCTCCCGATGTGCCATGAGCCAAAAGTTGAGCTGCCTTCGCCCTACATGGATATTAGGAACGCAGCCACGGGGGACACTTGTTTGTTTCCGCCTTCAGGTATGAGATTTGAAAGTCACACAGTTCTGGCCAATCATGACTGTCTATTTAATGCCAAATGTATGTGTACAGCTTATCTTTGACCTACAAATGTTATGCGAAAAACTAATACATAATGGAAATCATTTTGATATCATCAGCACCATAATAAAGGCAAGTTCAGCTATAAACACAGAGGTCGACAAAATCCAGTGAAACAAATAAGCAAATGTTACAGATATATAGAAACATTGGGGTAACAGTCACCCTGATATAGTTCCAGGGGTACCCAGGGCACAAATAAACATTCACCCCAAATCTCACCCTAACTGGCCTTTAGGCTGAACCCCCTTAGCTCATAAACATTGGGGTAACAGTCACCCTGCTATAGTTTCTGGGGTACCCAGGGCACAAATAAACACTCACCCCAAATCTCACCCTAACTGGCCTTTAGGCTGAACCCCCTTAGCTCATAACAAGGTTACAGATATAGAGAAACATTGGGGTAACAGTTACCATGCTATAGTTCCAGGGGTACCCAGGGTACAAATAAGCACTCACCCCAAATTTCCCCCTAACTGGCCTTCAGTCTGGGCCCCCTTAGCTCATAACAAGGTTATAGATATATAGAAACATTGGGGTAACAGTCACCCTGCTATAGTTCCAGGGGTACCCAGGGTACAAATAAGCATTCACCCCAAATTTCACCCTAACTGTCCTTCAAACTGGACCCCCTTAGCTCATAACAAGTGTAACAGATATATAGAAACATTGGGGTGTCACCCTGCTATAGTTCCAGGGGTACCCAGTGCACAAATAAGCACTCACCCCAAATCTCCCCCTAACTGACCTTCAGACTGGGCCCCCTTAGCTCATAACAAGGTTACAGATATATAGAAACATTGGGGTAACCCTGTTATAGATGTATCCTGGGAAGCAAATTAGAATATATGTCAAACCTTACCCTAATTGCAGTGAGCCTCTATATATAAGTTTGATATAAATGACAAAAATAATTAGCTCCACTTACCTGAAAAAGAACATGTAGAGCGCAGCCGTCATGCAAAATAAAAGGACCTGCAAAAAGAAAGAAGACAAATGAACGACAAATGTCACATGGAACTGCTGAAATAATGTAAAGAATGTAGAATATACCTCATACCATTGAGTAAAACAAGTCACAGCAACCAATATGGGGTGTCAAGCCAAACACATCCACCAACATTCCCACATGGGAGAAAGGGATATGTTTGCCTTTCTCCTCATTCCCCTCAATAATACTCCCCACATCCATCCGATCCTGCACAAATCTGTCCATAACCTGATTAGTGGGAATGGGAGTAAGTCTCCTCACCTGTTGACTGGGAATAACCACACTATTCTAGGGGATCCTCTAGACCAGTTATCCCCAACCAGTAGCTCGCGAGCAAGATGTTGCTCACCAGCCCCTTGGATGTTGCTCTCGATGTTTTGCATTTGAATGTGGCTCACGGGTAAAAAAGGTTGGGGACCACTGCTCTAGACATTACAGCCAGGTAAATTCATGAATTTATTGATTGAATGGATCCCAAACTGTATACTTGGACAAGGACCGTACAAACTTAATTGACTGCTGATAATGGTCATTCCCAGATATAAATATGACCCACCAAGTGGGCCACCCCACCTTCACACCTGCCTCTTCAGTACCCTCGTCATATTAATGTTATTATAAATCCTTAATTCTTTCCTCGAGGGGATAAAAGGATCTCCAAGAGAAAATGAACAAGAGTTATAGTAGGGATTTTAATGACATTACAAGAGTTCGTCCAGTCTTGGGCCATTTTCAGTATTCTGGAATTCCTTCTGGTCTGCAACGCTGGGATTCGTCATGATGGAAGTAGCTGTTATTTATACGTGGAAGTGTGTGATACACAACTTGGCAGCCGATTAATCCCAGCTTTAGGGCTCTACTTAATCACGTCTGATGGTACAGTAATTAGGCTGCAATCTGTCACTCAAAGCATGGCCGAGTTCCAGACCTCAGACCCATTTGTTGTGAATAAGAGAAGGGCTAAGGCTCGCCATGTGTTGTTGCCAAGCTACAACAATCAATGTGATGTTGTTATGCAAAGCTCATCTCCATGTGGGGGGGGGGCTGGAGGCTGCCTATTCCTGGTATAAGAAGATAAAGCCACCAAAACATTGTTATGTTTCTGCATTTCAGTCCAAAGAGCATGGTCATGGAGCAAGAACACAGGAAGAACATACAGATTTCATGAACATAGTGCCCTAGTTAAAACTTGAACCCGAGAACCCCCTGAGACAGGTGCCCACACTTTAACATACGTATGTATGTGCTGCTTACAGATCTCCTTGTTCCAACGTCTTCTCAGAATCTGACCTTAAACTTGGTCTCCAAACAACCCAAGTGTTGTACAAATGCTGGTTCATCAGTGTTTGGCCTTTGAATCAACAATCTGGGGATCCAATCTCTTCTCAAAACCTGACCTTAAACTTGGTCTCCAAACAACCCAAGTCTTGTGCAAATACAGGTTCATCAGAGTGTTTGGCATTTGAACCAACAATCTGGTGATCAAACCTCTTCTCAAAACCTGACTTTAAACTTGGTCTCCATATAACCCAGTGTTGTGCAAATACAGGTTTATCAGAGTGTTTGACCTTTGAACCTACAATCTGGTGATCAAAACTCTTCTAAAAACCTGACCTTAAACTTGGTCTCCAAACAAAACAAGTCTTGTGCAAATACAGGTTTATCAGATTGTTTGGCCTTTGAACCAACAATATGGTAACACAGAGGGCCTGTGCAAGAGAATGCACCAATAAGAATGCTGCTTACCAGCACTATGCCAGCCCTCTTGATATTAACGTATATACAGAGATCATTGTGTTATTTTGGCATTATTAGATTATACTGAAACCAAACATCAACTACCTTCATCTTCTTGCGACTGTCAGGAATGGAAGATAAAATGTTTATTTGGGAAGGCTACACACGGAAGATTTACCATTGGAGAATTAGATATTAATATAATGCGGTTGGTCTCTTTTTGGGGGGACAAAGCTTTCCTAAATCTTCATTATTCTTCACCTGTCAGTGACAGCAGTGTGAAAAGTGCAATAAGTTAAGTTATGCAAGTTATTTTGGAAGAATAGGTTGAGACGCAGAAATATCCTCCTTCTTCATAAATGTAGGTAATGTGATGGAGTTAACCACTATGGTTCTCTGTATGCTAGAGTGCCCGAGGTCAGTAAGAAGCTTAAAGGGCACCTGTTTGGCAAAAATGTTATCCCCAACCAAAGGTGCAGGCTAAGGAGCGCTAGGACACTCGCCCCAAGATCATTTCAGTCAAAGCGCATTCACAAATGCTCTTCTGACGTCACATGTATGCATATAATGAGCAAGTCACGGCACTGCACTGTATATGTGTGCCCCAACATGGCTACTTATACCAGGAGCTCCCTCTCGGTGCTGGTGGCCTAGTGTTGGCTGGGGGCAATTGTTTTATTGGTTACCCCAAGTGCTGTAACTAGATGTTACTGGGCCCCATAGCAAATTCAATTTAGAGCCCCAAAGGATTGGTAAATTGACCTAATCTACCAAGAAATAGTGGGATTGCTCATTAATTACGGCTTTTCTTGGCCCCCTACATGCCTGGGATCCCCTGCAATTTCAGGGTCGGCTTCCTCTGTAGTTACGCCCCTGGTTATCCCTAATCAGAGTGCGGGCTCGCCCACACCTTTGGTTGGGGATATTTTTGCCCAATAGGTGCCCTTTAAGCCCTAAAACAGTGATCCCCAACCAGTGGCAAGATGTTGCTGACCAACCCCTTGAGTGTTCCTCCCAGTGGGCTCTTTTTTTTTACATTAATGAGGCTCACGAGTAAAAAAGGTTGCCCTAAGGTAAGCAAGGTTTTAGTGAAGTCGGAGACCCCGTGAAAGAGGTAAAGAGAGTGTCTGGTAGCTCTTCTTATAGAACTCTCTAGGCATGCTAGATAGCCAATGTGAGCTGGATTTGTGCTCCACCCAGGAGGCCTATGGGGGAATGTAATATAGGAATATTTTTAGGGATGCACCGAATCCAGGATTCGGTTCAGGATTCGGCCAGGATTCTGGCTTTTTCAGCAGGATTCAGCCAAATCCTTTTGCCTGGCCGAACCAAATCCGAATATGCAAATTAGCGGTGGGGAGGGAAATCGCATGACTTTTTGTCAGATTGCCTGAATCTTTTGCGAAGGATTCGGGGGCTTGGCCGAATCCAAAATAGTGGATTAGGTGCATCCCTAAATATTTTATTTGCAAATTTGTTCTCTTTGCAATTTTTTTTACGTTTTCCCCTTAGTGTCTGGTAGCTCCTCAGGTGACACTCACTCAACATGGTAGGGAGATCTTAGGGGACCCAATTACTAACAATCGAATTTTGTTTCTTTCCATGAATCTTGAAAAAAATGCATGATCTTTCTGTATTTCAAAACATTTGCAATTTATTAAAGGGCACCAATCATGACCAAAATCATTTACTAAGTAAATACACTATGTGAAAGTTCAAGAAATCCAATTTTTAAAACAGTTAGAAGTGTTTGTATAATGTAAATGATCAGCTCACTATTCCTTCTGCAAGATCTCCCCTATCTCCCCTGCAGTTCTAGCTGAGGCAGCCATCTTGGATTTCACTGGCTCCTCCTACCTATATCTTCCCAGCCAACTGTAGCTCTGAAATCTCGCAATGCTCAGTTGAAATTCCTTGTTGCTTATCAACCCTTCTAAGCTATTTTCAAATCAGCCAAACCTGTGTGTTAGCTGCTGTTCAGTAGTGCTGCCCCCTGCTGGAAGTTACTGTGTGCCCTTCATTTGCATAATGACTTTACCAGCAGGGGACAAGATAGGGAAATCTCCTGATACTTCTAGTGGAGGAGTTTACTTAAACAAGGCATTCTGGGTAGAATACTCAAAGCAGTGTTACAATCTGAGCATGCTCCTGAAATTTGCATATTAGAGTCTCTGTTATAGTCACAGTATCAGTGGCGGAACTACCGGGGGAGCAGGGGGTGCGAGCGGGCCAGGGCCCGCACCCCCTCAGGGCCCCCCGGCAGTCCGCGCGCCGCACATTACTTGATAGTTTCCGGGTGTACGGAGGGGGGCGGGGGCCCGCTGCGCGTCCTGCGCCAGGGCCCGCCCCCCTCCAGTTACGTTTCTGCACAGTATGGCCTCCCTCAGTGAAAGAACCCATTTGACAAAGTAAGGGATTTTTTTAAAACCTGCAGTTTTTTCAAAAAACTATATATGTAGTTTGATTAAACGTGTTTAGCTTGTACTGGTCAGATTTTTAATATGTGTTTGATTTTGGCTGTGATAGGTGCCCTTTAAGTGTAAAAACCACCAAAATCTCTACGGTAAAACAAATAAAAGTTTTTCAGGTGCTTAAGAATTAGATGGGAGCTGCTCTGATTCTTTAAATCACTGATTCTTTGAATTCAGACTTTTCGGAAAAACTGACATTTTTCGAGGTATTCATATTTTTTTACCGCATCGTTCAGGGCATTTTTCCATTTGTACTTTTTATATTTGGATATTTTGACTTTTGGATCTTTTGATCTTGTCCCAAGGCTGAGGAGGAGAGTTGGGAGCATATCCTTGGGCTGGAATAGCGCAGCAGCAGCAGGAGCGAGGGCAGAGCCGGGTGCATAACAAGGATTCACTCTCAAACATCTCCTGAAAGGGATTCACTGTAAGTGTAAAGGTTAGGGGGCTGAAGAGGACTAAGCTGCCAGAAATCTGCCTTTTATCTGCCAGCCACTTGAAATCCTAGATACCCCCGTTGACTGCTCTATTTGTTATTATGATTAAGTGCCTTCAGATGGAGGAAATCACCACAGCAGAACCTAACAAAATATCACTTTCTTTTAGTGCCCTGTGCAAATCGACTAATTGTAAAAACTAATGGAACTCTCTTGATTATTATTAATAAAAAGAGTACATTGCGCCATATTACACAGAAAGCATCACAAAATTAGTGTGACTAACACACATTAAAAGTCCACTTATGCTGTTATATTGGGGAAGCACTTGGTGGGGTTACTGTATATAAGGCACTAAGGGGTCCGTTTACTAAAGAGACGTAAATTTGCCTTTGCGCATGTTGTCGCCGAGAATATTTTTAAACCAGAATATTCGCAGAGACTACGTTTATTAAACAGCGATGCACTCAGAAGTCATTGTGATCACTTGTGGTAACTATGTTAACGAACCAGCTTACGTTGGCAGTAATTTTAGCGAGTTGCAAATTTTCTGGCGACAAACTGAGTTTTTGCGAATATTTATGCTATAAAATAGTCTTGTTTTATGGCGATTATGGCAATTTTTACTGTGACATTTATGGCCAGAAATGCATCTTCAAAATCATTAACTTTATTGACTGATGATTATACCATCCAACAACATATTATTATTAACATGTATTTATATAGCGCCAACATATTGCGCAGCGCTGTAAAGTAAATGTGATTATACAACTAAATGACATGAATTATATACATAGAACATATGGAGTTACATACATCACAATCAATACCGGTACAAAAGGTGAGGAAGGCCCTATGCAAAGAGCTTACACTCTAAAGGGAAGGGAGTAATACACAAGGTGTGCGAGTGGGCAAGATTGAATTAAGTGGGTGAGAAATGTGGTACTGTATGTGGTGTTGCGTTTGGTAGTTAAGCAGAGTGAGGGGAGGCTTCTCGAAAGAAGTGCGTTTTAAGAGATTTCTTGAAAGCAGAAAGGTTGGGAGAAAGTCGGACAGACCGTGGGAGAGCGTTCCAGAGGAGGGGTGCAGCCCTTGCAAAGTCTTGAATGCGAGCATGTGAGGAGGTAATGAGAGAAGAGTTCAGTAGCAGGTCAGTAGAGGAGCGTAGTAAGCGGTTGGGTGAGTATATAGAGATGAGATCAGAGATGTAGGGTGGGTCAGAGTTATGAAGTGCTTTGAATGTCAGGGTCATTAATTAGAATTTTATTCTGAAAGGTAGTGGAAGCCAGTGCAGGGATTGACAGAATGGCGAGGCAGAGGAGGAGCGGTTGCTGAGGTGTATGAGCCTCGCAGCAGTGTTCATTATGGACTGGAGAGGTGACAGTCTCTGGAGGGGGAGGCCAATTAAAAGAGAGTTACAGTAGTCTAGACGTGATATGATGAGAGTGAATAAGAAAGTTGGCAGCATCTTGGGTGATAAATGATCGTATTTTGGATATGTTCCTTAGGTGGAAGTGACATGATTTAATTAGTGACTGGATATGAGGAGTGAATGACAGGGCAGAATCTAGGATAACCCCAAGGCACCGGCTTGGGGAGAGGGGGTGATCACTTTTTATTCTTGCGCATGAATATTTGCAAATTTATCTTTACCGCAGGTTAGTAAACTGGCGAAAAACATATTCGGCGATAAATTTGTTTGTATCTTGTGCGCATATTTTTACCGTCCTTTAGTAAACTGACCCCTAAGTTTACCCAGGAACAGTAACCCACAACAACCAATCAGCAGGAAGCATTTACCAGTCACTGGTTGCTATGGGTTTCTGCTCCTGGGCAAACTGAGTGCCTTTTATTATATGGGGGTTAGTTGATTGATCCCGGTCCTTTAGCAATCGGACTGACCAAGGAATATATTATCATTTAACTTGGTCAATCAATTTGCTGCAGAAGACAACCAATCTAAAGGGCAGTGTCAAACTAGGTCTCCTAGTGCCCACCAGAGAACCTCACACTCTATGACTAGTGTCTACCTATAGATAATGCCAAATGTTATAGTGTAGGTTATTTGTAGACCCACTGTGGATGTAAAGATGGGCTAATGGGAGTTGCCCTATGCTGAGGCCCTCTAGGAGACCCTCTGGTACTCTGATAGACCAGTCCTACCCTGTGTAAGGACACCGGAGGCCCTTCATAGTAGTATAGAAGTGGTGTATCTACTGCAGTTCCACTTCCACAATAAAAATGCTGATATAGAGATGGAGGCCATTGAAGGTTGTAGGTATGATGCTCATTCAACAACATTTTCCACAAGACTTGACTTACATGATACCAAGAGTTAATTCTACAAGTAATTTTTTTTTCTTTAGAAATGCAGCCGGCTCCTGAGTCCTTCAGCAGAACATCCAGCTCTGGAGATTAATTGGGAAAAGAAAATGATCTGGTTTCCACAACATCGCAGACAACCTCCTGGAACATCTCCTTGGAACATAAGCCAGCACATAGGACACCAGGAATCCGACGGCCTGGCCTGTGTCAGTATCTGGAACACATTCAGGTATCCCCTGCCCTTGTCTGTCTATAGAAGTCATTCTCCAGCGACAGCAAATGTGTTTCCTAAGACACTTTCCCCTCGTTAATATAATTAGCACTACGCTGTTTTTAGTATAACAGACCGGCTATAATTCTGTTCTAATTACAATTATACATGTAACCTTAATATCCTCGGGTAAAGTGACTCCAGCCTCTGATCCACTGGATATCCTTGAAGCAGGAGGAGATGCGAGAAGGAGAGATTTACGGGCTGCTATTAATATTTGTACCCTCTCAAGATATCTTCGCTATGGAAATGGGACTCTGGTTACAGGCTTAACTCTTGGAAAGCAAAGAGGCACATGCTTTTTCTATGTGTATATATATATATATATATATATATATATATATATATATATATATATATATATATATATATATATATATATATACTGTATATATATATATATATATATATATATATATATATATATATATATATATATATATATATATATATATATATATATATATATATATATATAAATTAGGAATAAACCAACTCCAGGGTTCAGCTTTTTTTTTTGAAGGATGTGGATTTGGCCTAACTATTCAGCCCAATTCAAAGACTCGGATCGAGTGCTGGACAACAGAACATGATCATTTTTTTTGTTCACAGATAATGTTATATTTAAATTTTTCTCAAACTGGAATATACAAATTACGGTTCAAAATTGGTCTGGCATTCGGCCAAATCTTTTGAAGAGAATTTTGCATTCAGCCTTATTCAAAAATGATGGAGGCATGTTGGACTGGGAGCAAAATGGGACAGATTCACCCATTGTTCCTCATCTGAAGAGCTTCCATTAGGCCTCATTACATGATCAAGTCATTGGCCCCAGTGCCAGTGACTGAATCAGTCCAATTTAGCCTAATGAGTGGTGTAATAAGATGTTACCCTGAGTCCCATAGCAAATTCAATTTAATGCAACCACAGGGTCTGCTTCCTCTATAGCAGGGATCCCCAACCTTTTGAACCCATGAGCAACATTCAGGAGTAAAAGGAGCTGGGGAGCAACACATGCATGAAAAATGTTCTTGGGGCGCCACATATTTGCTGTGGCCATTGGCCATTTGGTAGCCCCTATGTGTATTGTCCACCTACAGTGTAGGACTGGCCCACTGGGATACCAGGAAAAGTCCCGGTGGGCCCAGGTGTCAGTGGGCCCTCATGCTGCTAAACATTTGGCCTATTTTATGGCCATTCCCTGTTTCTATGAGAAAAAAGAGGCTAAATAGATGGAATAATATGTTGTAGTATGTATAACTAAAAGAGACTAGGAGAATAGAGGTTGAGTGAGGCGAGGAAGAATAATCGTACTGAGAGTGGGCCCCTGGTCTAAATTTTCTTGGTGGGCCCCTGGTGTCCCAGTCCGACACTGTCCACCTCCATTGAGGCTCTGTTTGGCAGTGCACCTAGTTTTTATACAACCAAAACTTGACTCCAAGCCTGGAATTCAAAAATAAGCTCCTGCTATGAGGCCACTGGGAGCAACATCCATGGGGTTTGAGAGGCACATGTTGCTTACGAGCTACTGGTTGGGGATCACTGCTCTATAGTTACACCCCTGCTGGTAATGTAAATTACTGAAAGACTTCTTATCCGGACACATTCGTGTCTCCAGCATTCCAGATAACAGATCTCATACCTGTAAGTTGCAGTTTGCACCGTGTACCCATTGGGTCTTTTTCTACCCTGAGATAAAAGTCAGTTTTGCTGCCATAAGTAACATTGGAGTATTGAAGGCTACTATTGGTGCACCCATTAGTGCGACTGCAAATGAATGGCTACTAATAGTGCACCCATTAGTGCGACTGCAAATGAATGGCTACTAATAATGCGCCCATTAGTGCGACTGCAAATGAATGGCTACTAATAGTGCACCCATTAGTACAACTGCAAAGCCAAGTGCTGGTTTTATTTAAACATAAATACCAAGAATAGACTGACAAATGCTTTGGCATGTTGCTTGACGTGCTTTATGGGAAAGGATAAAGCAATTTGTCAGCTAATGGTCAGGCAGTTTGCCAGCCGTAGTGACACACCCGCACCTAGGCCCCCCGCAGGCTATTTGCACACAGTTCTAAGAAGTCTAAGCAATGTGTAGCTGAGATGAGATGGCACTGTATTTATCCTACTGAGTTTCTGGGGTATAATACATAGAATTGGCACTCGATTTATCCTACTGAGTTTCTGGAGTATAATACATGGAATTGGCACTCGATTTATCCTGCCATGTGTTATGGGGTAAAATACAAGGAATTGACACTGTACTTATCCTGCCATGTGTTCTAGGATATTAAACATGGAATTGGCACTGTTTTTATCCTGACATGTGTTATGGGGTTTGTTTTATGCTCGTCTGAGCTAACATATCCCCTTTAACAGCATGTTCCCCTGTATGTTCCTTTTTCATCATGGTATCCAAGGGGATGTGGTTTATGGAGACGAGGCGCTGAATGGAGATGAGCATGATCTGAGGGCGTCAGTGATGTGGCCAACCAGAAGAATAATTAAGTAATGATTTTTAAAGAATTTCTTCTGATCTGATAGAAAGAATCCTAATTTTAAACTTTATACTGAAATATATAGGATTTAAAAGAAAACATTGAAGTTCACTATGTTTAACAATTTAGAGCCGAGATTTCATTCTCATCCTTTTGTTTAAAAAAAACTGGGGGGGAGGTAGAGTCCCTTTTAGGATAATTCCAAAACAATTCTAAATCAAAGTAAAGGTCAGCTGAGCCTGGCCATGTCTTAACGTTGTATTCTCCTGCGCAGCACAAGTGGAACAAGAAGTAACACAGCAGGACGGCCACAACATGCTGAGAAGATGATTACAAGTGAAGTGGAGTCCTGCTGTCAGACGCAATCACTCACAATGCCGGGCCGCTTGGATACCCAACGCTCGTGGCTTCACTCCAGCAAAGCTTTACTCAGTCCTAATGTCCCTACGGAAAAAGCCTAATTGGGCTATGGCTGCCAGAAGGATCCTTGTGGCTTAACTAGTGTCTTAACTAATTGCCATGTACACAGGGCAAGTTTCATAGACAAAAGGGTATTTGCTCTGCCCCTACAGCACTAGAAAACCCTTGGCAGGATACAATGATAAGTACCAAGGATATATTAGTATAATTATGTGTAGATATCACTGTTAGATATTTTGAATAAAAGGGATGTCCATGTTAAGGAACACATTTACCCACCTGATTCTGAGATGCCATCATTCAGATTGTCCCGAATTACAGTCTATCCTCTGCATAAATGCCACTACTTCTTGATGCAGTTGGGGGCCAGGCGGGAGGTTAGGGGGCTGTGCCGCATAAAGCTACAGGAGGGGAGTGGGTCTGGGTTGGTGGGGCCAAGCAGGTTTATTCCCAGTGTCCCGCCAGCACAGTCCGACCCTATAAGTGTTGGCCATACACAGAAATATCAGCTGTTTTTGGCCAGGATACTCCTCAGGTCAACATAGGACCTAATCTTCAGAATCCATGGTGTGCGATACTTGATCAGATATTGGTCAGGAGGAGGATCATTCAGGCCCTTCCTCTGGCCAATCACCTTAAAGATAGCATGACACCGGAATCAAAGGCCGTCTATGTATGGGAAACTTGGCCAGAGCCTAGGACAAACCACAAAGGGTGTGAATGAGGCTACTCATATGTGAGCACCCCTTCTAATCAGTGGAATTGGCTATATAAGCCATACTTTCCATTATCAACACAGATGCCACTACATCCTACAAAGACATTCTTGACAAGCCAGTGTTTCCTACTTTGTGGCAAAAGTTTAGTCAATGCTCTTTCTACCAACAATGTTCCAAAATCTAGTGGGAACCTTCCTAGAAGAGTAGGGGCTGTTCTAGCAGCAAAGGGAGGCCCAACTACATATTAATCCACTTGCTTTGGGAATGAGATGTTGGATAAGCAGGTGTCCACATATTTTGGACATACAATGCACATTTTCTTGTCAGCCTCATTTGACACATAATGTGAGGATTACTCACCCTGGTGGTCTAGCGGGAGGGGGTCTGCAGGGACCCTTGCACCCCCCTCGGCGGGGACGCCTGCCGCTCTCCTCTGCTGGTGTGTCTCAGGGCGCGTGCAGCACGCCACTTCCTTATTTATTGGCGCCTGTGTGCTGGCGTTCTGATGGCCGTGGCGCAAACTTTTGTGTATTTAAACCCACAGGTTACAAATCACATTGCCCTTTATAGTTTTCCTCTTTTAGAGTTCCTGGTGCCTTCCTGTGCTAATAAGCTTCTGATTATCCGTTGGGACCCCTGCCTGTGTGTGATTATCTTGACTTCTGGAATCCTGACCCTGCCTGATAACCTGCATCTATACCCCCTCTCCTGGTTTGACCCTTGCCTGCCCGACTAGGTTTGTACTCTGCCTACCCCAACCCGGCCTGATCTGACGATGCAATCTGTCTACGCCTTGTACCGTGACTGTCTGCTCAAAAGACTTTGCTTTCCCGTATCGCTTTGCACCTCTCTAAATAAGACCTGGCGGCATCCGACTAGCCGAGGGCTCCTCCCGTGGTGAATGGCGGCTGTTCAAGGCGGAAGCAAGAGCCGAGAACAGGGTGCTTAGCATCGGTTCTGAATTTAGGGTGCCAACCATGACACATATAATTTAATAACTAAAAAAAAAAGTTCTTATGTTGCTTATAGTTAAAAAATCCCATTTATTGGGGTACAAGTTAAAAAAACATTAGTACCCTAAAAGAAGCCTAACGCTTTTCATGCTTACCCAGCATAGGCAGTTGTATATAATTCAAGGACAGGTTTTGCTCAGTGATAGCTACTGTACCTGCTGTGATTCTAACAGTACAAAATGAGCACCTCTAATGTTATTATCCTTATCTAACCACTGGTTGTATCACCTTCTTTGACCCGTATGCATTTGGCTGTATTTGTGGTGGAAGTTTACTAGAAGCATTCAGGATTTTTATCTGTTATTCAGTTCTACCGACAACAACTGAGCCAATTTACCTTTTTCTTTCCACCAATGCGCTCGAGATGTAGACACTGCGTAAAAGTTTTGTTGGCAGACACTAAACAGCTAAAAGGTTTTCATTATGAACTGTTTCAAGATGTATTCCTGGCCGAGCCCCAAATGGAAATGTTAATAGTTTCTTTCAGTGACAAGGAGCGGGACTGATAGCGAACGTGGTAGAACATCTTACATTGGGCTAATTGATTGGAATGCCCTTTCCTTTGTTTGCGAGGCCGATAACGGATTTGTAAAGAAAGGCGTAACTGTTTCACTGCCAAATTTACCCTAACAAAGGCATGTTAAGCAGGTTAATCTTCTAGTGGGGCTTTTAGTGCATTCAAAGGACAGTATGAAATGTACAGAGCCTAATAAGTATCCAAAAGTGGTCAAGGCAAGGCATTATTTTTTTATGTAATATTCAATAAAATGTAAATATTTAACGGATCTGTCCAGGGAGCCTACCCCTACAGGTTAAGCTGCCCATAGACGTGCAGATAAACCCTAAGGCGCAAATTCACTAAGCGTCAAACGCTAGCGTCAATTCGCTAGCGTTTGGCATTTTCGGTACTTCGCAAATTCACTAACGAACGCTGGCGTAAATTCGCTAGTGTTACTTCGCACACTTACGCCAGGCGAATTTTCGCTAGCGATGTAACTACGCAAATTCGCTAACTTGCGAAGTGTACTGAACGCTACCTTTTACGCTAGACTTCCTTCGCCACCTCAGACCTGGCGAAGCGCAATAGAGTAGATAGGGATTGTTTCCAAAAAAGTCAAATTTTTTTCTAAGTCCCAAAAAACGCTGGCGTGTTTTCTACATGATGGGTGATAGGCTGAAAAAGATTGAAAATTTTTTTGGGGCTCCCCTCCTTCCCCCCTACATTTCCTGACTCATGGCAACTTACCCAGACAGGCAACTTACCTAGACAGGCATTTGTAGTGCAGATACGTATTCCTCCATTGAAATTTGAATTTCGCGCCGTATGCAAATTAACCATCGCTAGCGCAACTTCGCAAACTAACGCTACCCCTGTGTGCAACTTCGGATTTTAGTGAATTTGCGGAGCGCTGGCGAAAATACGCCTGGCGAAGTGCGGCGAAGTTGCGCCTGGCGCAACTTCGCATTTAAGTGAATTTGCCCCTAAAAGTCAGACAAATGATTGTCCGACCTACCACTAACCATTCACATTAAAGGAGAAGGAAAGCTAACAAGGCAGTTTATTGCCAATAGATTAGCCACAACAATGCAAGCTAGAACACCATTTTTATTCTTTAGAATGCTTTTCCATACCTGAGTAAATAACTCTAGACAATGTCTCTGTTTGTTTAGGATAGCAGCTGCCATATTAGTTTGGTGTGACATCACTTCCTGCCTAAGTCTCTCCCTGTTCACTCATAGCTCTGAGCTCAGATTACAGCAGGGAGGGGAGGGAGAGAGGAGCAAACTGAGCATGCTCAAGCCCTAGCCCTGGAGGTTTAAGCTGTAAGAAGAAACTCTGATACAGAAGCCCATCAATACACAATAGAAGGAAAGAAATGTGGTGTTTCTTTTGACAGAGGACTCAGAGCAGCATTACTTTGAGAATTTACTGGTGTATTTATATAGACCTTTCTGATAAAGCTTACTTAGTTTTAGCCTTTAAATAAAGTAGTAATCATATGAAAGTTACAATATAAATCTTTTAACCTGTCTGATCGACCAATTGCCATGGCACAAAAAATGTCAGAACACTCCAGACATGGGCCAAAAATCGTACAAATCTCCCTTTCGTACAATAGAATCTATTCGTCTATGGCCAGCTGTAGGTTATGTTAAGTACAGGACTCCAGTGCAACACCATTTTGGTTTCTCTAGCACTTGTCTTCAGGGCTTTAATAAACGAGACCTAAGAGATCATAGACAACCGCAGTGCAGCGAGTGCAATGGCCTTGGTTTTTTTCCCACAATGCAGTGTTTCTTCCTAAAATTCCCTAATTTTTGCAGTGACGGGGGGGGGTTCACTCCTTCTGCAATTGTAGCTGATGTGTCAAAATTTATACAACTGAGCTCACACTTTTATCGAAAATATGACGCAATTGCGCAAAAAATTTGCAGCATTTCTGGCTTTCATCATGAGCGTGATGTGTGCACATTATTTTTTCAGAGCAACGGCGCAGCAGCGATTGACCCGGGTATAACCTGGAGCTACTGGGGCAGATTTACTCGCAAGCGAGAATTCGCCAGAAATCCCATCCGTAGGGACACCACCAATTTACTAACAGGCGTAGAGGACAATTTGCTAGAGAAAAAGTACATCGCTAGCGCAGTTTCACACCATATCGCCAGGCGAATTTTCGCTCAGGTGAACGATCGTTCATCAAAGTGCGAATGTTACAGAACGTTATCTCTTTCGCCACAGTTTCCTTATCCACCTTAGACCTGGAGAACTGATAAGATGAAGAGAAATCCTTCTCAATCTTATGTGACATCATATCCTGTATGCCGAAGTGTTCGAAAAATGATAAAAAACACTGGCGTTTTTTTCATATTTTAAAGTGGGATTGTACTTAAAAGTTGAGACTGTTAAAAATTCTTGGTTTAACTTATTTTTACCATTTGAGGAGCATGCCACATTAGTTTTAGGGTGGGCTCATGTCTAGGACATTAGGGGATCTCTTTTGTCTTTATTTTGCTTCCTTGGACATTTGTAATAAGTCTTATTTACTAAATTCCCAATGCAAAACTCACGAAAAATTTTTGATTTTTTTTTTTTTAGAAAATCTGACACAAAGTTTCAGAATTTATTAAACCCCGAGGATGGAAAAGTCAGAATCTGAAAATCCGGCATCTCAGACCTGTCGAGGTTGTAGGTGGGCCTGGTGGGGTTAGTTTGTATCAGAATTTTTAATGTTAATTTAGATAAAGCAATATTTTTTTACTGAAAAAAGCCTTGGGACAGTTATCTTTGGATAAAGGAACTTTTTGGAGGTTGCATATAAGTCAATGGGAGAAGTACCAATGATTTTTTGATGTGCGCTGGATTTCGGGCAATACCATAAAAGTTTAGTATGAAAATTATGAAAAAATAGTGAAAATCGTATGAAAAAGTCAGAAAAATTCAATCAAATTTTTTCACGCAAAGCAAATTTTCAGGAAAATGTAATAATAAATAAGCGTAAAAAACCAGAGCAGATTTGGTCGGAGTTTGTAGAAGAAAATACTGAGATAAATTCGGACTTTGATAAATAACCCCCTAAGTGTACTAACGAAGTTTCTCTAGGCAGAAATGAAAGTTAGTGAATGTTCGCTAGGAAATGCTCGCACTGATAAATTAATGCTAGCAAAACTTCACCAGCATTCAGCAACCGAGACGCAACTTCACGTTTTAGTAAATTAGCGTAGTGGTAGTGAATTTGCGCCTGGTGAAGTGGCGCGAAGTGTTGGGAAGCCTTTACAGGTGAAAATTTACCCTTAAGTGAATTTGCCCCACTGGTTCCAAGGTGGTGGCAGCTCCAGGGTTTCCCTGATTTGTTTAACCTTTCTAAAGGTGGCCATACATGGATAGATCCGCTCGTTTGGCGATGTCGCCATACGAGCGGATCTCCCTCCGATATGCCCATATTGATATTGAGGTGGGCAATATCGGGCAGATCCGATCATGGGCCCTAGGGCCCAACGATCAGATCCTAGCATCCACAAACGGGTGGTCGGATCGCTGGACCGCATCAACGAACAGATGCGGCCGCGATCCAATGGGATTTTTAAACCCATCCGATCAAGATCTGGCCGAATCTCGATCGGGGAAGCCCGTCAGGGGCCCCCATACATGGGCCAATAAGCTGCCGACACGGTCTGTCAGCAGCTTTTATCGGCCCGTGTATGGCCACCTTAACCCTCCTCACTACTACCTGTGTCTTAAGTTTACTGATAAGGAGGGGTTTAATATACAGATGCTTTAACTGAGGCTTAACTGGATTCAACTGAGAATAGGGGGCAGGAAGGACTTAGCAGCATCTATACCACAACTATAGTAAAGTACAAAGAGCATAGTTTTTCCAAAATCTAAGTGTAAAGTTGAATGTTGGTGTCTCTGGTGTTTGAGTCTGGCAGCTCAGTAATTCAGGTTCAGACTCTAAACTGTTACAGTTTTTGCAACATTTAGTTGATCCATTTCTCAGCAGCATCTCTGGAGTATTAGCAACTATTGTATCAATTCTAATAGCTGCCTGTAATGAAATGATTCTGCTCACCAGGGACAAAGATAACAAATGTATCAATTAAATGTATCAAGTAAGAACAGTTTACAGGGTCGGCGACCCCCCTCCCAGAGCTGTTTTAGAAGGTGAAAAATGACACTTTACACTTCAATATTGGAAAAACGTAGAAAATAGAAAGTAATTGGAAAAAGTCAGTTTTTCTGGTGATCCATCTGAAAACAACTAGTTGTCTGAAGGTGAACCACCCATTTAATAGATTTTTCATGCAACTCACTGTAGGAAAGCTGACTCCTCTTTATGCTTCTCTTGAATACTTTGCATAACTAGCAACAATTTATCGAAGAATGAAATTGCATCTGTTTGATATGAATGGTGCTATACATGTTATACATAGTCAGAAGTATTAAGTGCATTCAAGCTTCCTAAAGCAGTTCTGGGATGCCCCCTAAACAGACAGCTGTACCCCCCACAGGACTTGCTTAAAGGGATCCTGTCATCGGAAAACGTGTTTTTTTCAAAACACATCAGTTAATAGTGCTGCTCCAGCAGAATTCTGCACTGAAATCCATTTCTCAAAAGAGCAAACAGATTTTTTTTTTATATTCAATTTTGAAATCTGACATGGGGCTAGACATTTTGTCAATTTCCCAGCTGCCCCTGGTCATGTGACTTGTGCCTGCACTTTAGGAGAGAAATGCTTTCTGGTAGGCTGTTGTTTTTCCTTCTCAATGTAACTGAAGGAGTCTCAGTGGGACATGGATTTTTACTATTGAGTGTTGTTCTTAGATCTACCAGGCAGCTGTTATCTTGTGTTAAGGAGCTGTTATCTGGTTACCTTCCCATTGTTCTCTTGTTAGGCTGCTGGGGGGAAAAGGGAGGGGGGTGATATCACTCCAACTTGCAGTACAGCAGTAAAGAGTGATTGAAGTTTATCAGAGCACAAGTCACATGACTTTGGGCAGCTGGGAAATTGACAAAATGTCTAGCCCCATGTCAGATTTCAAAATTGAGCATAAAAAAATCTGTTTGCTCTTTTGAGAAATGGATTTCACTGCAGAATTCTGCTGGAGCAGCACTATTAACTGATTCATTTTGAAAAAAAAGTTTTTCCCATGACAGTATCCCTTTAACAATATACTGTATAGTGGATTATTGTTCAATTTTTCAAGCCCTGCCTTGTCTGCACAAAGCTGAACATTTATACAATATATTTCTAGCACAGAGTGTCGATCAAACCATGCAATAGATAGGCAGAATGGTCCCGCTAAGTAAAGCTTTCCCTCTAACCTTTATAGGAAATAAATAAAGTGTAAATGTGTTTCTGATCATGTTCTGACACCACAATAAGGTGAAGTGCCCTGAGGCTTGCGCCGCAAAGCTGCCCTTTCTCTGTGACCGAGGTCAGGATAGGGATGGTGACTTCACAGGCATCTAGAACAGAACCATCAATCACGTGATACTAAATATCCTGCTAATTAGTCGCATTACACTATATTGGAATAAGATAATTGATGACCGAAGTGAAAGCTGAAAGCGGATATGGAGAAACTAAAGGGTCTGTAGTTTATAGAGAAACGTATGTTTGTAAAGCTCCTCCAGCAGATGAGGGTGTATTGTGCTGGGTATGTACCACCCTTTATTCCCAACCCTAACAAATAAAAAAACTCCTCAATATTCTGCACATGATTTTCTAGCTACAGCCCCATTCACCATCTCCACTTATGGGGCTTTCCCATTCCAATGGCAACACAAAATCACTGGCACACAGGTAATGCAAGCAGGTAATAACTTGCTTAAGATTTATTGCAGCATGCAACGTTTCGGGATGATCCGCTATATCAAGCATACATAGAGGGGGAAACCCTGAAATGTTGCATGCTGCAATAAATCTTAAAGGGCACCAATCATGACCAAAAGTAAATACACTATGTGAAAGTTCAAGGAATCCGATTTTTAAAACAGTTAGAATTGTTTGTATAATGTAAATGATCAGCTCACTATTCCTTCTGCAAGATCTCCCCTATCTCCCCTGCAGTTCTAGCTGAGGCAGCCATCTTGGATTTCACTGACTCCTCCTACCTATATCTTCCCAGCCAACTGTAGCTCTGAAATCTCGCACATGCTCAGTTAAAATTCCTTGCTTGCTTATTAACCCTTCCAAGCTATTTTCAAATCAGCCAAACCTGTGTGTTAGCTGCTGTTCAGTAGTGCTGCCACCTGCTGGAAGTTAGTGTGTGTCCTTCATTTGCATAATGACTTTACCAGCAGGGGACAAGATAGGGAAATCTCCTGATACTTCTAGTGGAGGAGTTTACTAAAACAAGGCATTCTGGGTAGAATACTCAAAGCAGTGTTACAATCTGAGCATGCTCCTGAAATTTGCATATTAGAGTCTCTGTTATAGTCACAGTATGGCCTCCCTCAGTGAAAGAACCCATTTGACAAAGTAAGGGATTTTTTAAAACCTGCAGTTTTTTCAAAAACTATATATGTAGTTCGACTAAACGTGTTTAGCTTGTACTGGTCAGATTGTTAATATGTGTTTGATTTTGGCTGTGATAGGTGCCCTTTAAGCAAGGTATTACCTGCTAGCATTACCTGTGTGCCAGTGATTTTGTGTTGCCATTGGAAAGAGAGGTTGCCGTTTCCTCTATTTGCTTTGCACAAGGGGATCGTTTCCGGTGAAGGCCAGGGTGTGCGAGTATTTTTGGACAGCTTTCCCATTCCACCCATCCATAGCCCATATGGCTATACCCTCAGCCTTCAAAGTATTACAACTTGTATGTTCATGAGAGCCTACCAACTGCCTTGTAACTCCATCTGAGATATCCAGTGAGTAACTAAAGTCTTTCAGAAATCAGAAAGCCCTAGCAAGCTCTATCATTCTCTCCGAGTACCCTTACTATTCATTCACCATAATATAGCACATCTAACCCACTGTATAATGCTGCCAAGTATGACAATACGGATTATCTGATGACATTTGATAGGGTGTAATAATGTGCTAAAACTGGCACAAGTCTCCCTGATTGTTGTTCTCCACTGTATTGTGCCATTAATTCTAGCGCCAGTGCTAGGGGCAAGTGGTTCAACTATATAGGCAGAATTCTCACGCATAATTATAATAGTTAATGCATCTGCATCATTATGGGAGCCTCTTCTATGTAGGTGCAGCAAATAATAGCATGAAGGCACAATGCAGAAAGTGAATGTTGTATGTAAAGGCAAGTGTAAATTACACCCCACCATTACTCTGACTATGCCCAATTACTCCATGTCTATGCTCCAGTTCAACCCCAGCCCAATAAATAAATCTAAATATATAAATGGAGGTGATCTGGCAGGTCTGAGTATCATATGAAATGATGATATACAGTCATATGAAAAAGTTTGGGAACCCCTCTCAGCCTGCATAACAATTTACTCCGCTTTCAACAAAAAAAGATAACAGGGGTACCGTATATACTCAAGTATAAGCCGAGTTTTTCAGCCCCCAAAATATGCTGAAAAACTCTACCTCGGCTTATACTCGGGTCAAGCGCAAAAACGGTCGCCTGCGCCTAAGAATATTCGCCGGCGCCTTAGAATAGTCACCGGCACCTAAGAATATTCGCCGGCGCCTTAGAATATTCGCTGGCGCCTTAGAATAGTAGCCGGCGCCTAAGAAAAGTCATCCAAAAACGAGATTGAAACTTACCAGAAGCTGCTGCATTTCTCACCCTCGGCTTATACTCGAGTCAATAAGCTTTCCCAGTTGTTGGAGGTAAAATTAGGTACCTCGGCTTATACTCGGGACGGCTTATACTCGAGTATATACGGTATGCCTTTTATTTCTCAGAGTACTGGGGTGTTTTCTGAACCAAGATTTTTAGTGAAGCAGTATTCAGTTGTATGGAATTAAATCAAATGGGAAAAATGTGATCTAATTAATTCATTATTTACATTAAAGAACGGTATCTATCAAGCATTTTTCAAACAGCGAAATACAGGTATGGGACCTGTTATCCAGAATGCTCGGGACCTGGGGTTTTCCGGATAACAGATCTTTCCATAATTTGGGTCTTCATGCTTTAAATCTACTTGAAATTAATTCAAACATTAAATAAACCCAATAGGCTGGTTTTGCTTCCAATAAGGATTAATTATATCTGAGTTGGGATCAAGTACAAGTTACTGTTTTATTATTACAGAGAAAAAGGAAATCATTTTTAAAAATTTGGATTATTTGGATAAAATGGAGTCTATGGGGCAAATTCACTAAGCGCCGAAGCGCCGAACGCTAGCGTTACTTCGCCAGCGTTTGGCATTTTCGTTACTGCGCAAATTCACTAACGAACGCTGGCGTAATTTCGCTAGTGTTACTTCGCACCCTTACGCCTGGCGAAGTTTCTCTAGCGACGTAACTACGCAAATTCACTAACTTGCGCAGTGTACTGAACGCTACCTTTTACGCTAGACTTCCTTCGCCACCTCAGACCTGGCGAAGCGCAATAGAGTAGTTCCCCTCCTTCCCCCCTACATCTCCTGACTCATGGCAACTTACCTATACAGTGGGCACATGTGTAGGGCAAAATAAAATTTTTATTTGATGTTTTGAAGGTTTTCTAGCCATTTGTAGTGCTGATACGTATTCCTCCATTGAAATTTGAATTTGGCGCCGTATGCAAATTAGCCTTCGCTAGCGTAACTTCACTTTACTTAGCGAATCAACGCTAGCGCAACTTCGCAACCTTACGCTACCCCTGAGCGCAACTTCGGATTTTAGTGAATTTGCGAAGCGCTGGCAAAACTTCGCCTGGCGAAGTGCGGCGAAGTTACACCTGGCGCAACTACGAATCTTAGTGAATTTGCCCCATGGGAGAAGGCCATTCTGTAATTTGGAGCTTTCTGGATATCGGGTTTCCGGATAAGGGATCCTATACCTGTAATAATAATACATAACATATAAAAATTAATCACACATTTCTGAATGAATACATAAAATAACTCCCCTTCCCTGTCCTTATTTTTGTTATAAAATGTTGTAAAACGTGACATGGCCGGAACATATTCTTGATGTTATAGAGAGGCCAAGAAATTATCCCGGTCAATCCCTCTGTAGTGAAAACCAGACACACGAATAACTTTAATCTCGTGCCCCATCCGAGGCAGCGCCTGTAGCAAAAGCCTAAGCAAAAGGGGTGCTGAGTTGCAACTTAAAAAACAACAAAAAGAACAGTATGGGCATGAGAATGTTACCAACAAACAACTTTATAAAATCTAGTGGGTGAGGGTGTGGAATCAGATAAAATACTTGGGCAAATGGGGGCAATAATATCTGGCATATCATGTGGAAATGAAACCTGGAGAAAAGAGCTTCCAACAGAACCTGAAATTATCTTTAGAAAGCAAAAAGATATAGTAGGAGTGGGAAATGTATTTCAAATAGAAGAGATATAATACTGGAAGTGAAGGAATTATGGAGGTTTTCTGTTTTTACATTATAATTGTGTAATAAAAGAAGAAAATATTCCAATCCAAACTCCCGGGTAAGGCTTTTATTATAGGTGAAATGACCTACTACCACTACTACTACTACTGTGGGTAGACCACAGGGCAAATTCACTAAAGGGTGAAGTGGCCGCCACTAGCGAAAATTCGTCAGAAATTCAATCCGCAGGGACATCGCCAATTTACTAACAGGCGTAGAGGAGAATTCGCTAGTGAAAGAGACCAACACCAGTGCAGTTTCACGCCCTATAGCCAGGTGATTTTTTGCTCAGACGAATTCACTAAAGTTTGAATTTTACAGAATGTTACCTCTTTCCCAGAATTTCCTTCACCTTAGACAGGGGCGTAACTATAGAGGAAGCAGACCCTGCGGTTGCAGGGGGGCCCAGGAAGTATAGGGGCCCCATGAGTCCCTAATTCATATACAATTTCAATAAATATTGGAGAAACAAGTCAACCTATAAACATTTTGGGGGCCTGAAAAATAATTTGCTGTGGGGCCCAGTGATATCTAGTTACGCCACTGACCTTAGACCTGGCGAACTAGGAAGCTACATCCTCCTCACTCTTTTGTCAGTGACATCATATCCTGTATGCCGGAAATTCTTTAAAGTTTTTAACAACCCTGGCGTTTTTTCATATTTTAAAGTGGGATTGTCTTTAATTGTTGTAACTATTAAATCATTTAAGGGGCATGCCACATTTGTTTTAGAGTGTCCACATGTCTAGGACATCTCTTTTGTCTTTATTTTGCTTCCTTGGACATGTGTAATCTCTGATAAAGACGTATATATGCCCTATATGTACTCGCCCTATTCAAATTGACCTAAGCATAAGTGTACTAATGAAGTTTTGCTAGGCAGAAATTAAAGCTAGCTGTGAAATGCTTGTGCTAAAAAATTAACGCCATCGAAACTTCGCCAGGGTTCGGTCACAGAGACGCAGCCCAGTCATCATTCTCGGAAAACAAACAGACCCCAGCACTAAGTCATTCCTAAGCACCTAGAAATCATGCAGTGAGGAATCATCAACTAGAGTGTTGGCTTCTGAAGAAGTGGCAAGGTCTGCCACAAAATGCGTTAAGCCAGCCAAATGCCCGCCCCACGCTTTTTGTTTTTTAAGAATGTCTAATAACGTTTATTTTAACAAAAGAGAATCTCTCCATCGCGGCCTAACTGGGTGTGTGAGACCCCTACCATTGTCATTGTACATTTGGATCAACTGGAGTCTTCCCTAGTAATTACGACCCATGTGGCTGCATTCTGAGGGCAATTCTAGTCACGTTTAAACACTGTGTAGATGCCTCCTGATAGTAGAGCTGGTGATTATTAGGTCAAAATATTATACAGCCTCATAACTACATGTTACCGGCCTCGAAAGCAAACTAGTTTTATTGGCCTCCTATCACCTGAACATTGAGGAGAAGTAGAAGGACGGGGCTGTTCTTTGTAACAAGTGGCAATGTCCAACCTACGGCCCTTTGGCTATTGTTGCACTTCCAATGGCATCAGCCTCCCTATTGATGTATGGATCACTCTTAGGGGGGAATTCACAAAAGTGTCGGGAACGAAAAAATGTATTTTAAATGTCGTAGAAAGTGTCGTAGCAGAGCATTTCTCCACCAATTTTCCGACATGTGCGACACTTTTGAATTAGTGTCGTTAACAGTGGGCGTGGCTTTTTCGGCGCCACTTTTCCCGACATTTTTATGAATTACTCGTAAACTAATTTTTTTTTTACTGACAATATTTCACACTTTAGGCTCTCCAAAATGAAAATGTCGGTCAAATTGTCTTTTGAAAAGTCTTGTACGATGAAAAGCTATACGACATTTTAGAAAATTGTCGGACTTGCGAGACGTTCAGAGATGGTAACATCTGCCTTTGTGAATTTGCCGTTCGTACGACAGTTTACGAATTTGTCGAACGCCACTTCTGGGTTACTTATTTTACCGACACTTTTGTGAATTCCCCCCTTAGTGTTTAGGTGCATTGTGCCCGAGGCTGGGAAGCCCTACTTTCCCTCAATGCACAAGAGAAATAAAAGGGACAAAGAGAAGATGAGAAGTGGGGAGGCGCGCACTGCACCTGGCTTTGTACAAAAGGATAAGTATGGAATTACCAATGTTCATTAATGAAAACAACTTTGCGGCTGTCTTATGTATCAAGAACTTTATCCCTGGGATAGACACAAAAAGCACTTGCAGAACCCAGAAAGACTCAGCAACACTCCATTACGGCACAATCAACGCCTTGCTGAGTACACAGTCCTGGGCACCAGGTCAGGCCCTTATTTATTTTTCACTTTTAAAGCTGTCCCCACAATAAGCTTCTTACCGTTCCGGCTACTTGACATGATCTCGCTTGTCCTCGCCCATTAGTGCAACAAGGCTGCTCCTGCTGAACTCACAACATATCATCTTACTGTCTATTACAAAACGGCAGGTGCCTTGCGTGTCACCTGGAGGCTCTGCTCACCTGTAATCCAGTGAAATTCCGCACTTCTCTGCAAGGGTTTATACACCAGAGAATAATGTTGCAGGAAAACAAGGGGGGCTCTGTACATATAAAGGGTCAACCCTAAAAGACTACGAGGCAATGCAGATAAAATCATGCAAAATATATCATCTGTGCAACTATGTTCCCAACCATGTGCTACGGGATTGGGCAGAGTTGAAAATGTTTGTCCAAATACCCAAGGAATAAACTTCAGATAGAACTGAATACACAAGGACAAAAGAAAAGTTGTCTGTCAATCTTTCTCTGCAGTCACCCTGTTTTTCTAAGACTGATTCATGTTCTCAATACAATATCTGACAGATGCTTTAAAAAAGCAAAGTAGAATAAAATGCCTCTGGGTAATGAGTGTAATTTGTGGGGTGTATAATCATGCTATTATGGCTTTGGCTGGTCGGAAGAGTGTAATTACTTGCACGTAATGAAATCTTTCCTTACCCTTTAATAATGGAGAAACCTGAAATTTGGGGGGAAATGTGTTCCATGCAACTTCAATTACAAAGGCTTTTGTGAGGACAGTCTGTGATTATGGCCACGGAGAGATCCCATTGCACCAAACTGCTCAGTGATAAGATTGTATGGAGAATAAAAACAAGTCCCGCACAATGGGAGGAAAAGGAGATGGAAATTTACAAAAAAAAAAACAAAGCAGAAAGGCTGACATGGAAATAGAGAGAGCACTCTAATCCACAAGGTGCCAGCGTCTCCAATGAGCTGCATTTATAGGGAGTGAAAGTATGGGAATACTCAGTAAGTCATTATTAATTCATCTCTGAAATGTGCAGGGAGCTTATCAGTGACTACTATAGAAAAAGTTATAAGGGAGAGTCTTGTGATGGTGCCTATAGTAACAGTGGGATAATAGTCTCTGGGAAGGGAGTGTGACTGTGGGATAGCAGGTATAGTAGGGAGAGATGGTGCCTATAGTAACAGTGGGATAATAGTCGCTGGGAAGGGAGTGTGACTGTGGGATAGCAGGTATAGTAGGGAGAGATGTGTCTATAGTAACAGTGGGATAATAGTCTCTGGGAAGGAAGTGTGACTGTGGGATAGCAGGTATAGTAGGGAGAGATGGTGTCTATAGTAACAGTGGGATAATAGTCTCTGGGAAGGGAGTGTGACTGTGGGATAGCAGGTATAGTAGGGAGAGATGGTGCCTATAGTGACAGTGGATAATAGTCTCTGGGAAGGGAGTGTGACTGTGGGATAGCAGGTATAGTAGGGAGAGATTGTGTCTATAGTAACAGTGGGATAATAGTCTCTGGGAAGGGAGTGTGACTGTGGGATAGCAGGTATAGTAGGGAGAGATGGTGCCTATAGTAACAGTGGATAATAGTCTCTGGGAAGGGAGTGTGACTGTGGGATAACAGGTATAGTAGGGAGAGATGGTGCCTATAGTAACAGTGGGATAATAGTCTCTGGGAAGGGAGTGTGACTGTGGGATAGCAGGTATAGTAGGGAGAGATGGTGCCTATAGTAACAGTGGATAATAGCCTCTGGGAAGGGAGTGTGACTGTGGGATAGCAGGTATAGTAGGGAGAGATGGTGCCTATAGTAACAGTGGGATAATAGTCTCTGGGAAGGGAGTGTGACTGTGGGATAGCAGGTATAGTAGGGAGAGATGGTGTCTATAGTAACAGTGGGATAATAGTCTCTGGGAAGGGAGTGTGACTGTGGGATAGCAGGTATAGTAGGAAGAGATGGTGCCTATTGTAACAGGGAGATAATAGTCTCTGGGAAGGGAGTGTGACTGTGGGATAGCAGGTATAGTAGGGAGAGATGGTGCCTATAGTAACAGTGGGATAATAGTCTCTGGGAAGGGAGTATGACTGTGGGATAGCAGGTATAGTAGGGAGAGATGGTGTCTATAGTAACAGTGGGATAATAGTCTCTGGGAAGGGAGTGTGACTGTGGGATAGCAGGTATAGTAGGAAGAGATGGTGCCTATTGTAACAGGGAGATAATAGTCTCTGGGAAGGGAGTGTGACTGTGGGATAGCAGGTATAGTAGGGAGAGATGGTGCCTATAGTAACAGTGGATAATAGTCTCTGGGAAGGGAGTGTGACTGTGGGATAGCAGGTATAGTAGGGAGAGATGGTGCCTATAGTAACAGTGGGATAATAGTCTCTGGGAAGGGAGTGTGACTGTGGGATAGCAGGTATAGTAGGGAGAGATGGTGCCTATAGTAACAGTGGATAATAGTCTCTGGGAAGGGAGTGTGACTGTGGGATAGCAGGTATAGTAGGGAGAGATTGTGTCTATAGTAACAGTGGGATAATAGTCTCTGGGAAGGGAGTGTGACTGTGGGATAGCAGGTATAGTAGGGAGAGATGGTGCCTATAGTAACAGTGGATAATAGTCTCTGGGAAGGGAGTGTGACTGTGGGATAACAGGTATAGTAGGGAGAGATGGTGCCTATAGTAACAGTGGGATAATAGTCTCTGGGAAGGGAGTGTGACTGTGGGATAGCAGGTATAGTAGGGAGAGATGGTGCCTATAGTAACAGTGGATAATAGTCTCTGGGAAGGGAGTGTGACTGTGGGATAGCAGGTATAGTAGGGAGAGATGGTGCCTATAGTAACAGTGGGATAATAGTCTCTGGGAAGGGAGTGTGACTGTGGGATAGCAGGTATAGTAGGGAGAGATGGTGTCTATAGTAACAGTGGGATAATAGTCTCTGGGAAGGGAGTGTGACTGTGGGATAGCAGGTATAGTAGGGAGAGATGGTGCCTATAGTAACAGTGGGATAATAGTCGCTGGGAAGGGAGTGTGACTGTGGGATAGCAGGTATAGTAGGGAGAGATGTGTCTATAGTAACAGTGGGATAATAGTCTCTGGGAAGGAAGTGTGACTGTGGGATAGCAGGTATAGTAGGGAGAGATTGTGTCTATAGTAACAGTGGGATAATAGTCTCTGGGAAGGGAGTGTGACTGTGGGATAGCAGGTATAGTAGGGAGAGATGGTGTCTATAGTAACAGTGGGATAATAGTCTCTGGGAAGGGAGTATGACTGTGGGATAGCAGGTATAGTAGGGAGAGATTGTGTCTATAGTAACAGTGGGATAATAGTCTCTGGGAAGGGAGTGTGACTGTGGGATAGCAGGTATAGTAGGAAGAGATGGTGCCTATTGTAACAGGGAGATAATAGTCTCTGGGAAGGGAGTGTGACTGTGGGATAGCAGGTATAGTAGGAAGAGATGGTGCCTATTGTAACAGGGAGATAATAGTCTCTGGGAAGGGAGTGTGACTGTGGGATAGCAGGTATAGTAGGAAGAGATGGTGCCTATTGTAACAGGGAGATAATAGTCTCTGGGAAGGGAGTGTGACTGTGGGATAGCAGGTATAGTAGGAAGAGATGGTGCCTATTGTAACAGGGAGATAATAGTCTCTGGGAAGGGAGTGTGACTGTGGGATAGCAGGTATAGTAGGGAGAGATGGTGCCTATAGTAACAGTGGATAATAGTCTCTGGGAAGGGAGTGTGACTGTGGGATAGCAGGTATAGTAGGGAGAGATGGTGCCTATAGTAACAGTGGATAATAGTCTCTGGGAAGGGAGTGTGACTGTGGGATAGCAGGTATAGTAGGGAGAGATGGTGCCTATAGTAACAGTGGATAATAGTCTCTGGGAAGGGAGTGTGACTGTGGGATAGCAGGTATAGTAGGGAGAGATGGTGCCTATAGTAACAGTGGGATAATAGTCTCTATGGGAAGGGACTGTGACAGAAGGTCAGTGAGGATATAGTTGGCAGATATAGTCGGCAGGTATAGTAGGCAACAGGCTACACTGTACATAATATAATCCTCACAGTCTTTACGTGGTTTCAGTACAGAGGTCACAGAGACCAGTGTAACCTGAGTCCATACTGTAGACCTGCAACAACGATAAAGAGCGGGAAATGCAAAATAGTAAACCTCCAAGATCAATTTTCAATCTTTTGTGCCCAATTTCATTGTGGACTAAAATCCCCAGATATGACATGAAACGAGGGAAGCGGCCTCATTATTCCTGCTGCTTTTGTACCTCCTCATTAGGGATCACTGAGAGGTTGGGATTTGGGGAGAGATTAAAGGATTCTGTACAAGTGTGAGACACATCAGATGGGACAGTGACACAATATCATTTGCTTTGTAGCCGCCCCGGTATAATGAATAAAAAACACTTGTACTGTGAGTCGGGTCGAGCCCAAAGGCATCGGCAGGCAGATAAATAAAGTCATTATTCTCATGGCAATAATAGCCAGAGGTAGTGTATAATAGGATGGGCAAGGGTTGTGCAGAAAAAAAATTGTGTTGGGTATATTTCTCATATAAAGCTTGTACTTGATCCCAACTAAGATATAATTAATCCTTATTGGAAGCAAAACCAGCCTATTGGGTTTATTTATTGTTTACATGATTTTCTAGTAGCCTTATGAAGATCCAAATTATAGAAAGATCCGTTATCCAGAAAACCTGAAGCCCGAGCATTCTGGATAACAGGTCTTTTATCTGTGCAACACATATATGTTTTATTCCTAATATATTTAAAGTTAAATCATCCAAGCACTGCCCCAAACAAACCTATTCAGTTCTCCTCTATAATATATATATATATATATATATATATATATATATATATATATATATATTGTTTTTTTTTTAGGATTTTCCGGAATTTGAATCTCCATACTTTGAGTCTATAAAAATTCATTTAAACATTAATCAACCCAATAGGATTGTTTGGCTACTAATACAAATTATTTCTATCTTAGTTGGAATCAAGTACAAGGTGCAGGTATGGGACCTGTTATCCAGAATTCTCGGGACCCTGGGTTTCCATTATTTGGATCATCGTACTTTAAGTCAACCAAAAAATCATTTTTAAAAGTTTGAATTATTGATGATGGAGATTATACTCTGGATAATGGGTTTCCAGATCTATATATATATATATATATATATATATATATATATATATATATATATATATATATATATATATATATATATATATATATGTATATATATATAGTGAATAAAGTACCCCCTCTTGTAAAATATAAGGATATTATTAGATGGAGATTATACTCTGGATAATGGGTTTCCAGATCTATATATATATATATATATATATATATATATATATATATATATATATATATATATATATATATATATATATATATATATATATATGTATATATATATAGTGAATAAAGTACCCCCTCTTGTAAAATATAAGGATATTATTAGTTACCGAGGAGTTTCATGACCATATAAAAACACGAGGCCGAAGGCCGAGTGTTTTTATACAGGTCATGGAACTCCGAGGTAACTTCTAATATCCTCATATTTTACAACTGGGGGTACTTTATTTATTATAATACACAAATTTTAGTGAGTCATGTGACAGAAATGACATCACTACTCACCGTTTATAACTGATGACATCACTACTCATCGTTTATAAGGATATAATTTACAGGATATTCATGGCTTTTGTGTATTATATATATATAAAATAGGGATGCACTGCAGAATACACTATTTTGGATTCTGCCAAACCCGGAATCCTTTGTGAATGATTTAGCCGAATATCGAATCTGAATTTGCATATGGGAAGGGGAAAACATTTTTTACTTTCTTGTTTTGTGACAAAAAGTCACGTGATTTTCCTCCTGCCCTAATTTGCATATGCAAATTAGGATTTGTGTTCGGTTTGGCTGGGAGGAAGGATTTGGCCGAATCCGAATCCTGCTGAAAAAGGCCGAATCCCGAACCTAATCCTGGATTCAGTGCATCCCTAATATATATTATGCACATCTATAGGACCTATCATACAGAATGCTTGGGGCCTAGGGCTTAAAAACATGCTACACTTTGGGTAAAAAAACAAGATGAATTGCATCTGAAATTGTACTTGAATTTATAAATGAGCTCTATTATGTTTTGTGCTTCTGTACCAGCCCAAGGCAACCACAGCCCTTTAGCAGTAAAGATCTGTGTCTCCAAAGATGCCCCAGTAGCTCCCCATCTTCTTTTCTGCTGATTCACTGCACATGCTCTGTGCTGCTGTCACTTACTGAGCTTAGGGACCCACTCACAATATACAGTACACATAGAATAGAAATGTCACAATATAAGGCTGATTAGTAATTAATACACATAATTACTACATGGCAGCACAGAAACCAGTGCAATTAGCATCAGAATTGAATAATCAGCAAACCTGTAGCATCAGCTTATATTACAGCCAGGGAAGCTCATTTTCTGCTGGATAATTAGTGGCGAGCCCTAAGCTTAGCTTCTCAACAGCCAATCAGAGCCCACTGAGCATGTGAGTGTCACAGACACTTTCCAAGATGGTGACCCCCTGTGACAAGTTTGAAGTCCTGGATCATTGCTGCTATTGACAAGCTGAAACTTTAGCCATGTGCAATAAGTTCAGTCTATAAAATGTTGCATGTTTAGCTACATTCATTTCTAGGTATTAGTTCCCTTTTAAAAGTTGGCATTGTAACCTATGGAGCATTTACTTACATGCTATTTGCATTTATTGTACTGTACAGGTAAAGGACCTATTATCCAAAATACTCGATTCCTTGGGCCATTTCATGATTTAGAGCAATACTGGGTAAATGTGAATTCCTTAATGTGTAGGGTTTGCAAATATCCAATACAGTTATGGAACCGGTTATCCAGAATGCTCTGGACCTGGGGTCTTCCTGATAACAGATCTTTCCGTAATCTCCATACCTTAAGTCTACTAGAAAATCATGTAAACATTAAATAAACCCAATAGGCTGGTTTTGCTTCCAATAAGGATTAATTATATCTTAGTTGGGATCAAGTACAAGCGACTGTTTTATCATTACACAGAAAAAGGAAATACGTTTTAAAAATCTGGATTATTTGGATAAAATTAAGTCTATGGGAGACAGCTTTTCTGTAATTCGGAGCTTTCTGGATAATGGGTTTCCGGATAATGGATACCATACCTGTACTTGGCCAAATTTTTGCACCAAGAAAAAACTTCTCCTTCAAGCAGTTTGAGATAGAGCGGCCCAGGGGCCACACAGTAACACCATGGTTACTGTTAAATACAAGGTTCCGCCTTATTATTATTATTAATATTATTATTATTACACACAACGAGCCAATCGGTACCAATGTAGAATTGTTTGTATGAACAGGAGTCTATGGGGAATGCCGTATTGCAGAGCTTTCCGGATAACAGATCCCCTTTGTCTGACTGTCAGTATTTTCCCTCTCTTTCAGTTTGATTTATTTATCTTTTTATGCAAGTCAGAAAATAAATCCCAGGACTAATGATGTAATTACATGCTGCTCACCCCCCTCGGCCCATGAGAAATATGTCAGCGATATAATTAACGTTAAACTGCAAATCTTTCATCCCCACGCAGGAAGCCCTTAATAACTCAGTCACTTGCCTATAATTCTACTTCAGAGACGGTTCCTGCAAATTCTCTCCAATCTTTTCTTGTAATATTACCCCTCCCAGGTCCCATCCTCCCCCCTCACTGCCAAGGGAAAAGTAAATAAAGCTTGGACATTGTACAGCAAGCTTCCATGTCGGGTGATAAGGTCACAATGGAACAAAGAGCAGGAAATACAAGGAATGTCACAATGGTTAGCCTGCTCTAGCTCAGTCACATCACAGGGCTACATGTTCTTGCACATTTAAAGAGTAAGTAGTGGTATAAAGGCACAGGACTACAGGTATGGCACCCGTTATCCAGAAAGCTCCAAACTATGGGAAGGACATCTAGCATAGAATCAATTAATTGGAAATTCTTAAAAATATTTCCTTTTCCTCTATGATAATAAAGTGGTAGATTCTATTTGATCCTGACCATGTTGGACGGAAAACAATCCTGTTATGTTATTTAATATTTTAAAGATTTTTAGTAGGGATGCAATGATTCCAGGATTCGGTTCGGTATTCATCCTTTTTTGGCAGGATTCGGCCGTAACCTTCTGCCCGGCCTATCCGAATCCTAATTTGCATTTGCAAATTAGGGGCGGGGAGGGAAATCCTGTGACTTTTTGTTACAAAACAAGGAAGTTATATAATGTTTTCCCCTTTCCACCCCTAATTTGCATATGCAAATTAGGATTCGGATTCAGTTCGGTATCCGGCTAAATCTTTCACAAAGGATTCGGGGGTTTGGCCGAATCCAAAATAGTGGATTCAGTGCATCCCTAATTTTTAGCCAACTTAAGGTATGGAGATCCTAATTACAGAAAGACCCTGGTCCTGAGCATTCTGCATAATAGGTCCCATGCCTGTACTGTGCAATGTCCCAAGACCAGCAGCCCTGTGACCTCTCTGTACAGCAGCCTAGAACAAAGTGCAATTTTTCGGGCGCAAATCACCATGTTTTCCACCCACAATGCAGCATGCTACAAGCGGAGTCTTCACTTTTCATGATAGAATTGTGCCTCTATTTGTAATTTGGGGGTGGCTAAAATGTCCGTTTTGGGGATAATGTCAATTTCATAATTAGGGAATGAAATATGTTTCACTAGCGCAAAAAAAGAAAAAAAAACGGTTGCAAAGACACTTGACCATGTTTGTGAAATTTTTACAGAATTTTTACGCAAAGTTTGTGACCAAATTGCTCTTGCGAACATTCGCAGTGTACGTAATAAAAATTCGCAGACGTAAAACCTTTTTTGCGTCAAAATATTTAATGAAGCTCCAGAGCAGCTGTTAAAGGTTCGCAATGCACAATTGAAATTCGCAATGCAATAAAAGCCTAACGAACAATATTACATTGCGACAGGCAAATTTTTATTCTCAAAGTTTTGCTCTTTGCATTTATTACATTTCCCCCAAAGTCGCATTAACATGTGATTCTTTGGTTGCAAATTTGGTGCTGCTACTGAGGGGAACCCTGGAGCTACAGGAACATCCCACAGGGACTGCGAGTTAAACTGTCAAAAGAAGGACTGTCCCTCTAAAAACGGGACAGTGTTCTTGGTAACATCGTAACAGTCGCCAGTGGGGTGTGTAACAGCTACTTGACCTTCACATTGAGATGTTAACAACTTCTGCCTAATCCCGTCCCACTTCAACGCTTTAATAGAGGTTAATACTGTATTTTGGCTGGAAGGGGCTGGAACTCACTGCACGTGCAACAAGGAGAGACATCCAGAACTTGTTCAATTCCAGATCCTTTAGACGGGTGCTTGGGAGGAGGCACCTTATAAGTCTGCCCACAGTCAGCATTGCTTTACTTCATTCAGAATGATCAGGATATTTCTGGGTAAAGTTGTAGATGGAACAATGTATTCAGTGATACAGTTGGGAGACTGAACTTTCCAGTCTTGAATGTACAACTAGGGCAGGGGTCCCCAACTTTTTTTTTAACCAGGAGGGATTGCCTGGTCATGTGCTTTCAGAAAGGGCCAGCACTTTAGGATGGAACTGCTTTCTGACAGGCTGTAGTTTCTCCTACTCAATGTAACTGAATGTGTCTCAGTGGGACCTGGATTTTACTATTGAGTGCTGTTCTTAGATCTACCAGGCAGCTGTTATCTTGTGTTAGGGAGCTGTTATCTGGTTACCTTCCTACTGTTCTGTTGTCAGGCTGCTGGGCTGGGGGTGATATCACTCCAACTTGCAGTACAGCATTAAAGAGTGACTGAAGTTTATCAGAGCACAAGTCACATGACAGGGAGCACCTGGGAAACTCACAATATGTTGAGCCCCATGTCAGATTTCAAAGTTAAATATAAAAAAATCAGTTTGCTATTTTGAAAAATGGATTTCAGTGCCGAATTCTGCTGGAGCAGCACGATTAACTGATGTGTTTTGACAGAATCCTTTTAACAGAGTTGGGAGCATCACAAGCATTAAAAAATGTTCCTGGTGGGGATGCCAAATAAGCACTGTTATTGACAATTGCTAGCCCCCTATGTGGACTGGCAGCCTACACAAGGTCCTTTTTGGCATTACACCTGGTCTTTATACAACCAAAACTTGCCTACAAGCTTGGAAATAATAAAAATAAGCACTTACTTTGAGGCCACTGGGAGCAACATCCAAGCGTTTGGTTAGTAGGGTTGCCATCTGGCTGGTATTTTACCGGCCTGGCCAGTTAAAATAATGGTTGATCTCAATGTTATTAATAGGGAAAGAAGATAAATATATAGGAAAGTCAGTAATTTTTTTCCAGAAAAGGTGGCAACCCTATTGGTGAGTAACATGTTGCTAATGAGCCACTGGTTGGGGACAACTGATCTAGGGTTTTGCACCCATGTCCATTTTGCCCATTGTTGCAGGATACTAAATGTTTGTCCCTAATCCACGATCTGGTTATGAGAGTTAAGCAGCAGGCATAGGGTGCAGTTATCATGTGGTTACAGGGGGAACAACAGTATAGGGCCCATGGTGGGACATTTCTGGGCTTGATAACCAATATTTCCATCTATTTATTATGTAAGTGGGCATCGAGGGTCACTACTTTATAGGGTTGGCCTTGGCATCGAGCATAATATTTACTGGCCAGGTTGGTAATATACAGGCCTAGTGGCGACACTACAACTACTGAGTCAAGAAGGGCCAAGTGGTTTTTCATGCAAAAACACAAGGAAGACTGGCACAACTCAACCGGCCAACATTCTCAGTGCTCTCCTGCCATAGAATTTGTTAGTGTTTCTGCTTCACAGTCGGGACTGGGACATGGCAGTGATCAGAGGAAGGAAATCAGATCATTTAGAATAAGAATTTGTCTTCTGCTCTTAGCCCCACTCATTTGTAGGCGGCGAGGATACAGCCTGTCAGTGCAACAAAGGCAACGGGAAGACAATTTATTATAGTATACAGTGAGAAAAGACTGACAAAAGAATGTGTAACACTATCCTATGTGACCACAGGCATCCTTTTATATTCATTTGGCAGGTGAATCATGAAGACCTGGACTTCACCGTTGACCGAGAAGCTAAAGAGCTGCCAGTAGCCCGGGCACAATTGACAGGAACTAGAGAGATGAAAAGGAATCTCTCGGTGGTGTCACACATTTCCATGCTATCAGACTCTACTACAGCTTTAACAAAGGCAGATAAAGGATCTAATACTTCCAGGAATCAGGTTACACAGCAATTATTTGCTTTTTCTCCCCAGTCCTGATGAATTTCACCTGTCTAACAGGCGGCACGTAGAGCCCTCGCTGAAAGAGGTGGAACAATATGGAAGGGAAAAAACACAACATACTAGTCCGTATATATCATTTATATAAAAAGCATTTATTTGTGCCTTAAAAATATACTTTCTATAGCTCCAACATATTCCGCAGTGCTGCACAGAGATTCATGCGGCCAAACTGGAAGTCCGGTCCTACATGATCCAGTGCTTGGCTTATGGTTGGCTCCATTATTGGTCGTAAAAAAACAGACAAAGGGGGTGCGTTGATGATGTCAGGAGCCGGGATGATGATGGTAGCAGAGTCATGTTTTCATCTGTTTGGGGAGGATCATGATGTCTGGGAAATGGATATGAAATCAGGGGGCAGTGATGAGCCCAAGTTGAAATTGGCGAGTCTATAGAAGACCCAGGCTGTCTGGTTCAATATCAGACATGTGGCAACCCTGGACTGGGTGGCCAAATTAAGAGCCTTGGTGCTCCTGTAAATTGGGTCTTTTCCCTATCCTTCCAAAACAAAAATTACAACTGCTATAGCCATCGGAGAAGGAACGCGGAAGCCTTCCACTGTTAAAGGGGTGGTTCAACTTTAAAGGGATAGTGTCATGGGAAAATATGTTTTTTTCAAAACGCATCCATTAATAGTGCTGCTCCATCAGAATTCTGAACTGAAATCCATTTTTCAAAAGAGCAAACAGATTTTTTTTATATTCAATTTTGAAATCTGACATGGGGCTGGACATATTGTTAGTTTCCCAGCTGCCCACAGTCATGTGACTTGTGCTCTGATAAACTTCAGTCACTCTTTACTGCTGCACTGCAATTTGGAGTGATATCACCCCACCCCTCCCTCTCCTCCAGCAGCCTAACAACAAAACAATGGGAAGGTAACCAGAAAGCAGCTCCCTAACACAAGATAACAGCTGCCTGGTAGATCTAAGAACAACACTTAATAGCAAAAGCCAAGTCCCACTAAGACTGGTTCAGTTACATTAAGTAGGAAAAATAACAGCCTGCCAGAAAGTAGTCCCATCCTAAAGTGCAGGCACAAGTCACATGACTGGGGCAGCTGGGAAACTGACAATATGTCTAGCCCCATGTCAGATTTTAAAATTGAATGTAAGAAAATCTGTTTGCTCTTTTGAGAATTGGATTTCAGTGCAGAATTCTGCTGGAGCAGCACTATTAACTGATGTGTTTTGGAAAAAACATGTTTTCCCATGACAGTATCCCTTTAAGTTAAAGTTATGTATGTTATAGAATATTAATTATTTTTTATCCTTTTTGAATTATTTGTCTTCTTCCTCTGACTCTTTCCAGCTTTGAAAAACAACTAAAACAAATGCTCTGTAAGGCTGCTTCTTATTACTCAAAAGGTGAACAACCTCTTTAAAGGGGTTGAAATCAAGACTTTTTCCAATTACTATTTTCTATGTGTAACCGTTTCCCTAATATTGAAGTGTAAAGTTTCATTTATAACCTTCTAAAGCAGCTCTGGGAGGGAGGGGGTCGCCGACCCAGTAAAATGCTCTAAATTGATACATTTAGTTGATACATTTCTTATCTTTTTCCCTGCTGAGCAGAATCTCTGGGTTTCATTACAGGCAGCTGTTAGACTTGATACAATAGTCGCTAATACTCCCGAGATGCTGCTGAGAAATGGATCAACTAAATGTTGTAACAGTTGAGAATCTGCACCTGAATTACAAAACTGCTACTGAAACGCCAGAGACTGGAACAATAAACTTTAAGATTTTGGAAAAATGGTAAAAAAATACAAAATGGAAAGAAATTTAAGAAAGTCTGTATTTCTGGTGAACAATCTGAAAACGATTGAACTTTAAAGTGTTTAGAAGGCGAACAACCATTTAAAGGAGACATATAGGATAAATGAAAAAACTCTCATTTAAATTATAAGTAATATATGGTGTTGCTTTTACATGGTGCTAAAAAATAATATTATCTTTAAAGGGATACTGTCATGGGAAAAAAATGTTTTTTCAAAATGAATCAGTAAATAGTGCTGCTCCAGCAGAATTCTGCACTGAAATCCATTTCTCAAAAGAGCAAACTGATTTTTTTATATTCAATTTTGAAATCTGACATATTGTCAATTTCCCAGCTGCCCCCAGTCATGTCATGCCAGATTTTCAGATTCTGACTTTTCCCAACCTCTGGGTTTAATAAATTTCCGAAAAAAGTGTGATTTTTTTTAAAAGTCTGATTTTATTTTATTTTTGCATTTGGAGTTTAGTAAATAACCCCCTAAGGGCAATGACATATGGGGGTTATTATTCTCTGCAAGTTTTAAATAACTTTATCAAGACGACTAATCACAAAAGTGCCTGAGATTGCATGAATAATTCCTTGTTACTTTCCTTTACGAAAGAAGTTTCAGTCTTGTTGGAAAACTCCATTGTTCCTCGACTGCATAGCGACGTATCATTGGGCAAATTAAATCCAATAAATAATATGACTTATTTTCTTATCATCCGGGCACTGGGCAGGACAACGGGCACAAGGTTGTATCATATAACCCTGCCATATTCCTAACGAGAGAGACTCGGATTGCGGCCGAGGGCTGCGGTTTTATCCTGCTGCTAAGCAGTAAAAGGAAGGAGCTGTTGGATGTAGGTCGCTACAGCAGGAATGAATACGGATAAGAAAAGACACATTGTCTCCCTAATGTCTGACATTTAAAACCATCACCTAAGAAATTCCCAGGGAGTGCGATCCCTTCAGCTCTGTGTCTGAGATAATGAATGATATTTGAACAGAATACGCAGCCTCCCTAAATGTTGGAACCTTTGACACTTTCCCACGTAGGAGACTAATTAAGCAGCTACAATGCCTGGGGTGGGATTCTTTGGAGGCTGAATACCTATTGGCTGCACAAAGCTGCCTCACTCAATTAGCTCAGGGATCTCATATAATAGGACATATAATACTCAGTGCACATTTATCACTGAAGGGAAAGGGATGATATTGGGAAGAAGTAGATACGTTTTCACTGCAGGCGATATCCAGGCTCTTGTGTGGCCTCTGCTAATGCTAATGGGACAAGACAACTGGAAATAGCCCATTAACTAATCACAGGCGACGTGTGTTTAAACGAGCACCTATGCACTTCTTCTGCTTTAAACAAATAAATAGAATATGTGCTGAATATCTATTCTGCCTATTCTTTTAAATAAAAAAAAAACTGCAGATTTCTGAATTATTTTATTATAAAGCAGGAACAGAGACTTGTTTTTATCATTATCTTTCAATTAATTAGATTAGGTTAGGACTAGGAGATGGTAGGGTTAATGGAACAGTAACACCAAAAAATTACAGTGTTTTAAAGGAATAACAGTATAATGTAGTGTTGCTCTGCACTGGTAAAACTGGTGTCTTTGTTTCAGAAATTATAGTTTATATAATACACAAAAGCCATGAATATCTTGTAAATTATATCCTTATAAACGGTGAGTTCTGATGTCATCAGTTATAAACGGTGAGTTCTGATGTAATTTGTGTCACATGACTCACTGAAACTTGTGTATTATAATAAATAAAGTACCCCCAGTTGCAGAATATGAGGATATTAGAAGTTACCTTGGAGTTCCATGACCTGTATAAAAACACTCGGCCTTCGGCCTCGTGTTTTTATATGGTCATGAAACTCCTCTGTAACTTATAATATCCTTATATTTTACTTTATTCACTATATAAACAAGCTGCTGTGTAGCCTTGGGGGCAGCCATTCAAGCACAGGATACACAGTAGATAACAGATAAGTACTACTATAGTTTATATAAACAAGCTGCTGTGCAGCCATGGGGGCAGCCATTCAAGCACAGGATACACAGTAAATAACAGATACGTACTACTATAGTTTATATAAAAAAGCTGCTGTGCAGCCATGGGGGCAGCCATTCAAGCACAGAATACACAGTAGATAACAGATAAGTACTACTATAGTTTATATAAACAAGCTGCTGTGTAGCCATGGGGGCAGCCATTCAAGCACAAGATACACAGTAGATAACAGATAAGTACTACTATAGTTTATATAAACAAGCTGCTGTGTAGCCATGGGGGCATCCATTCAAGCACAGGATACACAGTAGATAATAGATAAGTACTACTATAGTTTATATAAACAAGCTGCTGTGTAGCCATGGGGGCAGCCATTCAAGCACAGGATACACAGTAGATAACAGATAAGTACTACTATAGTTTATATAAACAAGCTGCTGTGTAGCCATGGGGGCAGCCATTCAAGCACAGGATACACAGTAGATAACAGATAAGTACTACTATAGTTTATATAAACAAGCTGCTGTGTAGCCATGGGGCAGCCATTCAAGCACAGGATACACAGTAGATAACAGATAAGTACTACTATAGTTTATATAAACAAGCTGCTGTGTAGCCATGGGGGCATCCATTCAAGCACAGGATACACAGTAGATAATAGATAAGTACTACTATAGTTTATATAAACAAGCTGCTGTGTAGCCATGGGGGCAGCCATTCAAGCACAGAATACACAGTAGATAACAGATAAGTACTACTATAGTTTATATAAACAAGCTGCTGTGTAGCCATGGGGGCAGCCATTCAAGCACAGGATACACAGTAGATAACAGATAAGTACTACTATAGTTTATATAAACAAGCTGCTGTGTAGCCATGGGGCAGCCATTCAAGCACAGGATACACAGTAGATAACAGATAAGTACTACTATAGTTTAAATAAACAAGCTGCTGTGTAGCCATTGTAACACAATTTTCTGGACATTTTAGTGTGGCTGCATTTGTAAATGAGCCCTCCAGAACTCTGTATAAACAACCCCACTCATTCACCCTTTGTTGTGACTGTTCTGGCTTACAGGTAATATGCTCTATTATCTCATTATGCAGAGGAATCATCAGTGCACTGGAAATCTAATTCATCGCCATGCAAGGACCAAACACGGAGGAGCTTTGATCATGTGCTGTTTTTCATAGGACAGTCCCAATTTTGACAGCTCAACCCACAGTCCCGGATTGTTACTGAAATGTCCTGACTTTCTCTTTGATCTCCTGCACAGAACAGCCAGAAAAAGATAGAAAGTTTCTAAAATGTAATTGGCTTTTGGCAGAGAGCTCAGAATACGTGGCAGGTGCACTTAGATACATTTGTAACAATTTAAGATAAGCAAAGAAACAACTGTAACAATTTAAGATAAGCAGGTCTCTTGGGGAAACTATGACTTACAGCATAAAGGGCAATTCATTTTCATTAGCAAAACTGTAATAACACATAAAACCTGATCCTACAACCCCCAGAAATGTGTTCAAACTTTCCATAACCTGCCAAATTTTGTAAAATAGACATGGTAATTAGGGGTGTGGCCATAAAATGGGCGTGGTAAAAATTGTCCTTTTTCTTTTTCAAAATGTTTGGAGGTGTGTCCTATTGGCTCAATATATAAGCAAAAACCATTAATTTTTCCTAATTAAAACACTTGGCAAAAAGTATGTTCGGCACAAAACTAATTTAGAAGCTTTGAAGGAACCACTTGATACAATCCAAGAGGCGGCTTCAGGCTAATGTCCCAAGTTGCCAATATGCCCAGAGTCCTGTGATCAGGACAGGGACTGCAACTGCCTGTTAGTGTTCAGATGTGGCAGATTTAGGTCTGAAAACACACAACTTTGCATGTAATCGTGTATTTCTCATGTATTCCACATGTGATATTAGTCATGGGCAACAAGCTTATCCAATCGCTGGGCTAATTAAATCCAAAGGCCAGATATTTATTGTCCCCTTTTTGTTGAATTCTCAAGGAAATTAAGCCCATGTGACACTAGTCATTAGAGAAGCTTGACCCTCCGTTTTCCTTTGTGTTTGTCAAATGAGACACTAAGAATTGCCTAAAAGGGGGTTCCTTTTGTATTGTTTTCTGCCCAGCTTCAATATGGCTGCCACAGCTTCAGCTTACAGGTTTAGCCATATCTCTATGACTGTCTGGCCTCGACTTCACCTCCTGAAGCACCTGATATTGTGTTATAGCCCCTTACATGTGGCATGTGGTGTAGAGTTTATTTAAAGGAGAACTAAACCCTAAAAATTAATAGGGCTAAAAATCCTATGTTTTACATACTGGACTTATTGCACGAGGCTAAAGTTTCAGCTTGTCAATAGCAGCAATGATCCAGGACTTCAAACTTGTCACAGGGGGTCACCATCTTGGAAAGTGTCTGTGACACTCACATGCTCAGTGGGCTCTGATTGGCTGTTGAGAAGCTAAGCTTAGGGCTCATCACTAATTATCCAGCAGAAAATGAGCTTTCCTGTAATATAAGCTGATGCTACAGGTTTGCTGATTATTAAATTCTGATGCTAATTGCACTGGTTTCTGTGCTGCCATGTAGTAATTATCTGTATTAATTACTAATCAGCCTTATATTGTGACATTTCTATTCTATGTGTACTGTATATTGTGAGTGGCTCCCTAAGCTGAGTAAAGCTGGCCATAGATGTTGAGATTTTTAAAAGATCAGATCCTGATCGTGAGACCACGATCTTCTCAGAACGATCGTACGATCGTACGAATTTACCATCAACTAAAAAGACCAATTTGCCAGGAAAACAAAGGGGAGCTGCCTGCTCGGCCCTGCAAACATAGATACATTGCACTGGGACCGACAAAGATTTTTGTCGGGATTGGTCGGGCTTCCCTAAAATCGGTCGTTCGGCAAGAAGAATCGTCGCGTCTATGGGGAGCTTAAGTGACAGCAGCACAGAGCATGTGCAGTGAATCAGCAGAAAAGAAGATGGGGAGCTACTGGGGCATCACAAAGGCACAGAATAATGGCAGCATAGGTATTTCCCTGTACTAAGCACAATTCAGCAGGAACAGTCCCCTAAGTTTGCTCATAGTCTGTACAGAGAGATCCCATAAAACTATGGCAGCATAGGTATTCCCCTGTACTAAGCACAATTCAGCAGGAACAGCCCCCTAAGTTTGCTCATAGTCTGTACAGAGAGATCCCATAAAACTATGGCAGCATAGGTATTCCCCTGTACTAAGCACAATTCAGCAGGAACAGCCCCCTAAGTTTGCTCATAGTCTGTACAGAGAGATAACATAAAACTATGACAGCATAGGTATTCCCCTGTACTGACCCAGTTATATCTCATGTGGATACAGTGCAGGATGTCTAGTGAGATCCAAGTTGCCGACTGTTACTGTAGCGACTATCACTTTAGTGTGATCATTCCAACACTCCTGAAACATGTGTCCTGAATGGCAGCCGGCACATTTTTGTTTCTTTCCTTGGAGGAATGTGGCATCTTACATTTTGGTTTCAGTGAATGTCCCGGGAGCTGGGCCAGGGAATTACAGAGGGGAGTACTGAACGGGCGTCCAACACAATATTTGGAAAATATCTGAGCGCAGACAGAGATAAAGGTCTTGATACTGTAAACTGGAGCGCCTTGTCCAGCGCTTTGAAGAAAATTTATAAAATGTCTGTAAATATTAATTTAAATGTTGCACATCTATTCCAAATTATCCCACGCTGTGAGCCACACGCCTGTCCCTGTAGTGCAAAATAGTCCTGTGTCATGCATCTGTGGGTGAGACAGGGGAGGGGCTATGTAGAGGTGGGTGGAGCCTGGAAAGCAGAAGGGCGGGGCCTAAAACATCCCATTTTGAAACTGGTATGGGACATCGTTTATTATTTCTGTCTGGGTTCACGATTTATTTCAAAAAGATGAAAAGAGTTTGGCAGATGCCTCGGTTAAACCCTATACAATTGCAATTTGCTATAAAGGGGTTGTTCACCTTTGAGATCATTTTTGGTACGATGTAGAGAGTGACATTCTGAGACAATTTGCAGTTGGTTTTCATTTTTTATTATTTGTGTTTTTTGAGTTATTTAGCTTTTTATTCGGCAGCTCTCCAGTTTGCAATTTAAGCAATCTGGTAACTTGGGCCCAAATTCCCCTAGCAACCATGCAATGATTTCAATAAGAGACTTAAATATGAATAGTAGAGAGTCTGAATAGAAGGATCAGTAATACAAAGTAGCAATAGCAATACATTTGTAGCCTTACAGAGCGTTTGTTTTTTAGAAGGGGTCAGCGACGCCCATTTGAAGAAGAAATAAAAAGACAAATAACTATAAAACTATAAAAAAAATTATAATAAAAACCAATTGAAAAGTTGCTTAGAATTGGTCGTTCTATAAAATAATAAAAGTTACCTTAAAGGTGAACCACCCCTTTAATATAAAGCTCAAAAACAACTGATTTAGGACTATTAAAGGAGAAGGAAAGCTCCAAGACAGTTTATTGCCAATCGATTAGCCACAATAGTGCAAGCTAGAATGCTATATTTATTCTGCAGAATGCTTAACCATACCTGAGTAAACAGGATAGCAGCTGCCATATTAGCTTGGTGTGACATCACTTCCTGCCTGAGTCTCTCCCTGCTCACTCATAGCTCTGGATTACAGCAGGAAGGGGAGGAGAGAGGAGCAAACTGAGCATAAGCAGCGCTGAAGCAAGTAGCGAAAGCGCTACTGGCTGGGAGTGGGATTTCCCCTTGTAACAGTGGCGTTTATTTAGCCAGCGTATTCGCGCCTGGCGTTTTTGCGCAGGCGCAAGAACGGGGCTGACGTCATCGTGCAGCGCGCATGTACTCAGGAACGGCCTTATAAGGCAGCGCCTCCCACTGAGCTTCCTCTTGGCGCCCATAGCAGCTACAGGCACAACTTCTGAGATGGAGGACGCACTCCTACAGCAGATCCAGGCTAGGATGGCACAAGAGGGTACAGAGTGGTTGCAGAACCTCCTCTACACTGAAAAAGATAAGGCAGCAGGAAGATCAGGGAGAGAAGGGGTAAGAGGCACCAGGGCTCGCCCTGTTCGCCGTTCTCGCCCGCCCACTAGATTAAGCCCCAGTCCCCCTACAGCTCGTAAGAGAGCTCAGCCAGCCATAGTACCGGTTGTAACTTCTACACCGGCAGTAACAGCCCCACAGTGGTGACTGGTGACTGCACAAGTTCATGCATCTGCAGAACCAACCTTAGCTGGGTTGCAGTCACGTTTACACTCCCCAGGTCATGTTAGTTGTGGTCAGGGGCATATGCAAAGTCGTTCCCCATCGCCTTCCATGATTCCCCCCTCCCCCCGGCCAGGTGGTGGCATACCAACCGGGGTTCGCACGGTGATGGGGGGCCCAGGGGCTAATTTAGTTGAGGAGCTTCATGATTTCATGGCATACAGCTCTGAGGAAAGAGAGCTGCCCAATTTTGATACGGCACCATCACAGGCCATTAGGCCTCAGCCTGTCCACACACCTGTGATTCATCAATCTCCTCCACCCCTATTCAACCCTCCTCCCTTATACCATCCCGGCTCCCGGCCTCCGGCCTCACTCCCTGCACATAGGGTTTCAAGCCAGGACAAGCTAGACAGGCGGGGGTCACATGGGATGGGAGGGTCGGTAGCGGTTAGGGATCTTGCATCACAAGGTTCTGGCGGATGTAAACGTCATTGTAGTGCTGATAGGTCCCCAGATAGGTTTTTGGACAATAGGGGAGCCTCCAGGCATAGGCGCTACGGTCCGGGGTACAGTGACCACAGCTCATCCGCCTCCCGCGCACGAGACACCTCCTCCTCAGAGAGAGACTCTGTTCGCCTTAAAAGGAAGGCAGCTACTACAGTTCCTGCACAACAGACAGCGACGGCTACTCTACCGGTTCCCGACCCATTGTTACAGGCTGGAAGCGATGGCATTTTGCCGAGCAGCGTACAACAGCATACAGGTGAGCATGCTTGTTTGGGTGCTTGGGATCAGCTGAGAGGTAATTCGGAAGTCCTTAATGCTTTACGGTCTATTATGGGTAATTTAATAGGAACTGCTTCGGCAGCGTCCCAACCCTCTTTAGCTTGTCCTTTAAAAGACTCCTATTTTTGTGGTGTTACACCATTAGGGTGCCATATCTCCACTGATATCAGGGAAAAAAATTGGCGCAATGAATATATTGACATATGGTCTTTAATTTCACCGGATCAGCCCACAGTTGACCGGGAGAGGCGTTTTGAAAAGCCTGACGACAAAAAAGTAAAAGTAGCAAAGACTTTTGGAAATTGGCTACAAGCCTTTTCGGTGCTGGCCTGTGTAGTGGGCCAGAAATTTCCCAATAAATGTTCTGAGCTTTTCGTGTACTTGGATTTAATCTATGGGGCCTACAAGACACATGGAGATATGACGAGGAGTTCAGGAGGCGGTTAGCGCTTAAACCGGATCTGGGTTGGGATAGCAAGGCGACTGATGTTTGGCTTCGATTAATGACCTCACAGAGGTCACAACCCTTTCAATATCCCGCTGCACAACATACCCTTAGGGCACCCAGTGCAGCGGCCACTAGATGCCCCGGTTCCTGCTGGTTGTTTAATGAGGGACACTGCAGGTTCTACAGCCTGTGTAAATTCAAACACGAGTGTTCCACTTGCGGAGGAGCCCATTCGGCACTCCGATGCTTTAAGAAATTCAAACCTACTACCCGTATTGGCAACGGTAAGCCAGAGGACCCCGGTAAGCGTACGAAGGATGTCCCCGTGGTTAGACAGTTATCCCAAGAAGCAGGAAGCCGCCCTACTTAGAGTTGGCTTTACCTATGGGTTTTTCATACCTTTTCAGTACTCGCCCTTTCCTACATTTGCTGAAAACTTGAAAAGTGCCGTTGACAACCCGGGGGTAGTTGCGCTAAAACTAGTTAAAGAAGTCCAGCTTGGCAGGGTAGCTGGCCCTTTTGACTATTTGCCTTTTCCCAATTTGCAGATGTCTCCTTTGGGCGTGGTACTCAAGAAGGAACCCGGAAAATTCCGGTTGATACACCACCTGTCTTACCCAAAGGGTACATCTGTGAATGATGGGATTAGCAAAGCGGCGGCAGCAGTGTCATATATTTCCTTTCATAGGGCTGTCTCCTTGGTTAGGGCAGCCGGCTCAGGGGCGCTCCTTGCTAAGTCGGACATAGAGTCAGCTTTCCGGCTCCTCCCGGTCCACAATGATTGCTTTCATTTGCTGGGGTGTCATTTCAACAATGCTATTTACTATGATATGTGCCTACCTATGGGCTGCGCAATCTCCTGCAGGTACTTTGAGTTTTTCAGCTCATTTTTGGAATGGGTAGTACGTACTGAAACGGGGTTCAATTCCGCGCTGCACCTTGACGATTTCCTTTTTGTGGGGCCCCGGTCTTCCAAGGGCAGAGTGTTTTGCCGAAGGCTGTCTCTGGCCACTCGTGGTGTTGAAAAACCCTATCACCACATTCGCATTACTAAACAATTGCGAGAGGACTTAAGTGTATGGCACTCTTTCCTAGGCATCTACAACGGCCATACTTGCTTATTGGGTGGGGAGGTCCAAAACAGTGAGGTGTCCTTATACACTGATGCGGCTGGTTTGACTGGTTTTGGAGCCGTACTTGGGAATTCCTGGTGTGCGGGTTCTTGGCCAGCCACCTGGCTCGAGCTTGGTCTTTGCAGGAACCTAACTTTATTGGAACTATTCCCCATCGTAGTTGCCCTTGAGCTCTGGGCTCCTGGCCTGGCCAATCGCAAGATTTGTTTTTGGACAGACAATATGAGTGTGGTGCATTGCATAACAGGTTATCTTCCTCCTCACTTCCTGTTTTGGCGTTGCTGAGACATTTGGTGTATCTGTGCTTAGCCCATAACATTTGGTTTCGTGCTAGGCACGTACCAGGGAAGGTCAACTCCGTTGCTGATGCTCTTTCTTGTTTTCAGTGGTCAACGTTTCGACTGCTGGCTCCAAAGGCGGACGAGGAGGGTACGGAATGCCCAGCTTCCCTGTGGCCCCTGGTGGAGACGAATTTATGAGTTTGATACAGGCATCAGTTACGGCAGCGACATGGAAGGGTTACGGTAATGCTTGGACTGAGTGGGTACAGATGGGGCATGGCAGGTCCTTAGCCAGTGACGCTGACAGGCTGCAACTCACGATAGATAATTTGTCACAAGTGAGGGCAAATGGCTATTCTGCCACAGTGGCTCAGAGACGTCTGTCGGGGCTTGCTTTTTATTTTAAGTTGGCGGGTTGGCATGACGTGACGAAACATTTTGTAATCTCGCAGGAGCTTAAAGGGTGGAAGAAGGAAGTAGTTCAAAGGGAGAGCCGCCGGCCCGTCTCTTTTGCGTTGCTGCGACACTTAATTTTGGGTCTTCAGCAGGCAGTTAGTTCCCCTTATGAGATTTCCCTTTTCAAACCGCTTTTGGCTTGGCATTTTTTGGTGCTCTTCGCATCAGCGAACTGGTCCCCATGAGTAAGGTCAAAACAGGTGGCCTCCAGGCGGAAGACGTTATTCTTGGTAACTCCTTCATACGCTTCCGAATCCATAAATCTAAAACGGACATCTATGGGCAGGGGACTTGGGTGACTCTTTCGGCAATTGATGACGTAGCTTGCCCGGTAAGACTTGCGGCGATTCGGAAGCAGGGTGTGTGTTTTTTGTCTCACTGACTAGATATCAGTTTGACTCTATTTTTAAGAAATGCTTGACTGCGTTGGGGCTGAACTCCAAGGAGTTTGGGACTCATTCCTTTCGGATAGGGGCTGCCACGGAGGCTAGTGTTCAGGGCATGAGTGAGGATCAATTGAAGAGCATAGGCAGAGGGAAATCAAAATGTTATGCTGGTTACATTCGACCGCAGCTTCTTACTAACTGAATTTTCTTTACAGACTGATCATCTCCTATGGTACTTCTGGTGGGGCACTCATACATCTGTCAAGCGGCACATCGTGCGGAGACTCGTCCAGGGGGAAAAAACCTTGGTTTTTCCGGCACACGTGTGATTTGGCGAGGCATCAGTGGCATGCGGTGGCTGCAAGTACTCCCTGAGGTGGTTCGCTTTAGCCGAGCTTATGATGGCCCGCTGGTACTGGTAATTCACGCTGGGGGTAATGATTTGTGCCAAGTTCGGGTAGCTGAGCTAATTTCTCTCATAAAATCCAATATTGCTCGTTTTCCCCCCATTTTTTATGGATTTGGTTATAGTTTGGTCAGAGCTGGTGCCCAGGTTAGCATGGAGGGGTGCATGCAATGTTGCTGCAGTTGATAGATCCCGCACCCTGCTTAATCAAAGAATCTCGCGTTTTGTGCGTAGCCAGGGCTGGGTGGTGGTTAGGCACCGGCAATTGGAAACGGATACCCCCTTGTTGGCTGACAGGGTTCACCTTAATGAGGTCGGTTTAGATATATTTTTGTCAGGCTTGCGCGATGGCTTAGGGAGAGCCATTTCTCTTCTGGGTGGAGGTCGGAGTTCTGTGTAGGATTACACGAACTCCTAGTGGCGGTTATTGATCCTTTGCCTGTATTCGGCCTAGTATTAAATCAGACACACATGCCCACTGCACGCAGTGGCCGGCATTCGGGGTAAGATTTATAAGGTCATATACTTGACAGTTAACGAGATACATTTAGAAATGGCAAGGATCGGGAATAAATAAATATATATATAAATAAAGCTGTGGCCGACTTTCACCCACTATTCTGTTTCAGTGTGTTTTATTCATAAATTAGCATTAAAGGGCTTATCCCTAGCTGGGCAGAAATGTTACGTTCCTTAGGCTTAAACATCTTCACAGTCTGCTCAAGCCCTAGCCCTGGAGGTTTAAACTGAAGGCAGGAAGTCTGATACAGAAGCCCATGAGTACATAATAGAAGGAAAGAAATGTGATATTTCTTTTGACAGAGGACTCAGAGCAGCATTACTTTGAGGGTTTGCTGGTGTATTTATATAGACCTTTCTGATAAAGATATAGTTTTAGCCTTTCCTTCTCCTTTAAGGAAACAATATTTATAGACGCAATGTACAATTTTGTAGGTGCAGAAAAGCAACTCCTCCTTTCCCAACTTACAGCTTTAGCCCATGGAAATGTATAATAATATACAAAAGGTTTATGGCTGCCACAAAAACCTGGCAAGGCAACTGATCATATTCTTGCTGGTAAATGTGTAATACCCTCTCATTCTGACCGTGAGCAGCCGACTTACGCCCCGATCTGCCCAATTCTACGTCTATCTTCCCCCTTGTCTTGGCGGTTTCTTGCAGAATCCGCCCCATTGCATCATTGCTTGTTAGGATCCTTTTCAGAAGTTGCGCCAGATGCATCAACATGAACTGCAGCCTCGGCTGGAGGAGATGGGACTGCTGCTTGGCAGGGGTTAAACACAACGGGAAATGCAATTTCTTTATATTGAAAGGTTGCTCAGAATGAAATGCTCTTTCATCAGGCAGAATTGTATTTTTATTATTTGGGAGGACAGAGAGCATTAATATTATGGGGCCAGAGGACAGAAACAAAAGAACAACAACACAAGCCCTACTGGGACACAGGGAAGGCCAGTCAGATTCACTAACACTCTAATTAGCGTCTGTTTGGCTGGATTGACTGGAATGTAAGAAATGGATCATTGTTGCTTCTTTATTTGGAACAATCAATGCAGTAACCCTGCAAGAGAAAAACAAGCAAAAAAACCTTCCTTTTTTTAAGCTTAGGGGCTGTTCCTGCTGAATTGTGCTTAGTACAGGGGAATACCTATGCTGCCATAGTTTTATGGGATCTCTGTGTACAGACTATGAGCAAACTTAGGGGCTGTTCCTGCTGAATTGTGCTTAGTACAGGGGAATAACTAAGTTGTCATAGTTTTATGGGATCTCTCAGTACAGACTATGAGCAAATTAGAGGCTGTTCCTGCTGAATTGTGCTTAGTACAGGGGAATACTTATGCTGCATAGTTATGTAATTTACATCCCTGGACTGAATTGGAGAGCTTTACACATTCAGATTCCTTTCAGCCAAATGGCAAGGGCTCAACTGAATCCAAATCTTTCTAAAAAGCACTGCTATGGGCCAAATTCTGTGTAATAATAAAACAGTCGCTTGTACTTGATCCCAACTAAGATATAATTAATCCTTATTGGAAACAAAACCAGCCTATTGGGTTTATTTCATGTTCCAAATTACAGAAAGATCTGTTATCTGGAAACCCCCAGGTCCCGAGCATTCTCGGTCCCATACCTTTATACATATACATAAAGTGGTTCTTTGTGTCGAGCCATTCCCTAGGTCACTGTATATATATATATACATTTACAGTTTATATACAACACTGTTCTACACAGACAGAGATTAATGATTTTAGGGGAAAGCACTAACATTCCCCACCTGCAATAAATCTAATTCTGAGTTGATTTTATTCTATTACATTAAAAACAATGTTTTATTTGTCCTTGGTCAAAATACACAGAGAAAAGCAAATAAAGCCGGGGCAGAGCTAATCAGTCCAACATGACGTTGTTTGGGAACAGACCTGACACGATTAGCTCTATCTGTTTAGAATTCGATGAGTCTAGCCGGGGGTTCATACCCTGACTTATTCAATCTACTAAATAAACGTACTTACATGTGACTGGCATGTACTCACAGTTTCCCAGCTGCCCACAGTCATGTGAATTGTGCTCTGATAAACTTCAGTCACTCTTTACTGCTGTACTGCAAGTTGGAGTGATATCACCCCCCCCCCCAGCAGCCAAACAAAAGAACAATGGGAAGGTAACCAGATAACAGCTCCCTAACACAAGATAACAGCTGCCTGGTAGATCTAAGAACAGCACTTAATAGTAAAATCCAGGTCCCACTGAGACACATTCAGTTACATTGAGTAGGAGAAACAACAGCCTGCCAGAAAGCAGTTCCATCCTAAAGTGCTGGCTCTTTCTGAAATCACATGACCAGGCAAAATGACCTGAGATGCACCTACACACCAATATAACAACTAAAAAATACACTTGTTGGTTCAGGAATTAAATTTTATATTGTAGAGTGAATTATTTGCAGTGTAAACAGTGTCATTTAGTAATAAAAACTACATCATAAAAATCATGACATAATCCCTTTAAAGTGCCCATCCACTTGGCCTACGGGAAAATAGTCAGGGCTGGATTTCCACTACAGATGCCCCTCCCCCCAGGCATGCACCCTTGTTAAATCATTTATTCTCTCTGCTACCCAGAGTAGTACGTGGAGCAGCGGAGATTCAAGCAACTGTCATATTCCCCTACGCACCCAGTGTTTCAGGTGTTGGAACAAAAGAAAGAGGGAACATGAAAGCAGATGCCGCAGGGTGACATGGTGTCCCGTTAATTGTGACGTCATAGGCCTTGTGGCCTTCCCATGAATCCTGTCCTGTGAGTGGTTGGATCGCAACACGTGTTCAAACCATATATACTATTTCTTGTTGTACACACACTTGGCCAAGATGGTCAGATATCAAGTAGACTAAACCAATGTTCCATCTCCAGGGTGGGGCATTTTTAATCATCTAGAATGTACCAATTAGTGCTGGATACAAGAGTTGCCATTATGTCAGTCTGGAAAAGCTGTGAGAAATCTCAGGCTGATGTTGAATTTTGGGAGTAAACTCTGCTCCTCGTCCGACTCCCAATGTCAAGGTCTGTGCATAGAAATGACTGTATAATCATTACGTGAGCTAATAAGCATTTCTCAAATACCTTTTCCATGGCCTCATATAAACCATCCCAGTCTGAGAACTAAAATCACATCCACAGACTGAAATGAGCCGCAGAACAGCAGCAGGAGGAACTAATCCCATTTACTCTGTATCAGATCCACAGCACAACTTATAGGCTTCTTTTTTTTTAATTTAAATGAAATCTTTTAAATTTAGGTTTATTTCATGATCTTACTCAACTTCATTCTTCCGGTCCTTATGGCCAGTGTTTGCCCGGACTGCTGCTTGTATTGGGCACAGCTGTTCCCTCTGTCACCCCCCACTCATCCATGATGCAAAAGTTAGGGAACCCTGTAACTAATGATTTACATCAGTTCTGCTGATATAGGGCTTTATAAAGGTTTTATTCACCTTCCAGTTGACTTTTAATATGATGAAGAGAGTGATAATCTAAGACAATTTGCAACTGGTTTTCATTTTTTATTATTATTTGTGGTTTTTGAGTTATTTAGCTTTTTATTCAGCAGCTCTCCTGTTTGCAATTTCAGTAATCCGGTTGCTAGGGCCCAAATTAACATAGCAACCATGCATTGATTTGAATAAGAGACTAGCATAGGAATAGGAGAGGCTTGAATAGAAAGTATATACATAAAGTATATACAGGTACAATTGGCCTTTCATTCATTCATAGGCACAGATTTACTAAAGGGCGAAGTGAGTAACACTGGCGACAATTGTCAGCGTTACCGCTTTCAGGCACTTCACAGATTTACTAACGGGCGCAGGCGTAACTTCACTAGCGAAAGAGACATACGTAAGCGCTCATTCGCACTGTATCACCAGGCGATTTTCGCTCTGGCAAATGGATGTAACTTGGCAAATTAGGGATGCACCGAATCCAGGATTCAGTTCAGGGTCGGACTGGGGGACTTTGGGCCCACCGGGGCAATTGCCCCAGGGCCCCGATCCGGCCCCCGCTGCCACTCCGGCGTGCTTCATTGTAGTAGTGCGCATGCGCGCGGCGCCGCGTTTGTGCGCACGCGCGCAGCAATACCTTTGTGCGCATGTGCAGATCCTCTATTCTACCGCAACCCCCGACAAAGTGGGGTCGCGCAGCCAAACTAAGTAGCGGATCTGGGCCGGCGGGGCCCACAAGAGCCCGGGGCCCACCGGGTTTTTTCCCGGTGTCCCGCCGGCCCAGTCCGACACTGATTCAGTTTGGGATTCAGCCTTACTTAACGTTAGGTCTTTTTCCAGCTCAGACCAGGCGAAGTGCATTGGAGTGCATAGATCTTTCTCAATCTTCAGTTACTTCCATCATATTTATAGTGGAAAAAGTTTCTAAGTCCCAAAACACGCTGGTGTCTTTTCCTTTTTTCAGGGCGATAGCCTGCAAAAGTCCTTAAATTTTTTTGGGGTAACCGGGTTCCCCCATACATTTCCTAACATATGGCACATAAACTATACAGTGGGCTCATGTGTAGGGCAATATAACAGCTCTATTGTCTTTATTAAGGTTCCCTGGACTTGTGTAATGTATTTGCTGCAACATATACGTCCATTCAACTTTATCATTTCCTGCCGTATGCAAATTAGCCTGAGCGAAGACGTCTAACGAAGTTTCGCTAGGCATAATTGAACGTTAGCAAAAGTTAACGTTAGCGAAAATTCACCAGCGTTCGGCGGCCTGGATGCAACTTTGCATTTTAGTAAATTAGCGTTCTCTGAGCGAATTTTCGCCTGGTGAACTGTAGCGATGGGTGCGAAGCCGTCGCTGGCGAATGTTCGCAGGTTAGTCAATTTCTACCATACAGTACACACACGTAATTTTATCTTAGTTGGGATCAAGTACAAGCGACTGTTTTTATTATTACACAGAAAAAGGAAATCATTTTTACAAATTTGGATTATTTGATTATAATGGAGTCGATGGAGGCGGCCTTTCAGTAATTTGGATCTTTTTTTGGATAACAGGTTTACGGATAACATATCACACATTCCTGTACATTTTATACCTACTGTGCCGTTATTTCTTCAATGGGTTTTTACAGTTTATCATGAGAAAGCGTGTATTCATTGTTTTGGGCAGGGGAAGAGGTGCATGCTGGGAGTACAAGCGTCAGGCAGAACCCATATAAAATAAGAACGTGTTTCATACAGGATATTAAAACGTTAAACAGTGGGGAAGGCGTCAGGAGCCAAACGATCCCATTTTATGGGGAAGAGACATTTGTGCAAAAGCCCATGAATCAATGGGAGCCGAGCTCTGCAGAAAGTGTATCGGGGAATATTCCGCAGGGAGGGCACAAACATTAATGTTATCCAATTATTCAATGTACGATGACAAACTGAGCTATTGTTTTTATTTTTACACTGTGCAGGCCCAACATATTACACTGGCCTGGGGGGGGGGGATATGGGAAAGCTGGATAAAACTCATAGGTCTCCTAGAAACAAAAACAAACAGTGATTCAACGTCAGACTGCGGCAGAGAGACAGACGTCCCAAGACAGACGCGCGTGCTGTAAATCAGGCAGCCGTCACTTACAGGGGGGGGGGGAAGGTGCGCCTCACAATTCTTATTTGGGCAGAAGAAGCAAATAGCTTATTACAAAGTGCTGAAATAAGTTTCAGGATATCATTCTCTACATCATACTAAACGTTCATTTAAACTCATTTAAAGGAGAAGGAAAGGCTAAAACTAAGTAAGCTTTATCAGAAAGGTCTATATAAATACACCAGTAACCCCTCAAAGTAATGCTGCTCTGAGTCCTCTGTCAAAAGAAACAGCACATTTCTTTCCTTCTATTGTGTACTCATGGGCTTCTGTATCAGACTAACTGTTTTCAGCTTAAACCTCCAGGGCTAGGGCTTGAGCATGCTCAGTTTGCTCCTCTCTCACTTTCCCCTCCCTGCTGTAATCTGAGCCCAGAGCTATGAGTGATCAGGGAGAGACTGCTGGCGAGTGCGGGCTAAGGTAGGGCGGGTTAGGGTCGGGGAAATCCCAACCCACACATCACTAGCTGATATTAATTGCTGGTAATTTTTTAATCCCACTTAATTCAACCTCTGATTGGTCCTCAGTCTGCTCAAACCTCCCTCCATTATAAAAGTTCTTCCCATCCTACCCATGGTCTTTCCAATCCCCAACTCCATTGTGTCATCAACCCCTGCATCACATATCATGACTGGCCAGACTGGCCCAGCAACAGCCCGCCGTGTGCCCCTCAGCTGATGTTGAAGGAAAACTCCCAGCATGCACCAGCGGTTCAGCTACATTTTTAGGGGTTCTAGTGCCCAAACGACCTAGTAGATGACTTTTTGTTGAGCACATATGGACAGCTGGTTAAATAAAGATACAAATGGGGATCACAAAAGGGCTCGTGATTTCTGGCAACTATAAACACTGACCCAGCAGCATCTTGGGGTTTTAGGGGGGCGCCTGTGTTTGGGGACCTGTCCGCTGGGAAATTTTAATATGTCTACCAAAAGTTTGGGGCTTTATGGGGGGGGACCTGTGTTGGGGGACCTGTCCGCTGGGACATTTTAATTTTTTTAATTTTAATTTCTACCCAAAGTTTGGGGCATGATTTTGCCCCATTAATACTTACCAACAGATTTTGTTGGGAAGTGAAGTTCACAACATGCACTTGTGCATCCCTGTGGTTTGGGTGATTTTCAGCCAAAAAGCTGAAGTCAACTGAAAGAACCCAAAGCAGATCTGCTCATTATTCCTGTATTCCCCAGGGCTCCCACCCAATCCCTCTCCCAAGCCTGAGATACAGGCCGTATGGAATTAGCTGCAGAATTAGAGAATTTCCTCCCCAAACTGCATATCCCCCACGGATCCTCATTTCACACTAAGTGTTTCCATATAAAGGCTCTGCTAGCAATTATTCACAGGTCACCCCCCCTCCCCACGTTCCACACCTGACCAACATAAAACGAGGGGCTTGTAGGGGGGTCTGGAGTTTCCAGCATGCCAAGCACTAAGCGTTGAGGAAATGCAGAAAACAATGTCTAAGTCTCAGAATAAACTCTGTTGTAGCAACTCAGCGTGAGATGTTTTTATAATTATCTGCTCGGGGGCCAGGGGCTTTACCAGGCATTGCGCCTGTTCCTGTGCAGCTTGTGTTTCCATAGGAATAGACTTACAACTTAAATCATAATTAAAGGACAACTAATAATTAAAAAACAAAATGAATAGAAATGCTGTATTGTATATACCAAACTTACTGTACCCGCCCAGATGTGCAGCAGCTCTAAAACAATAATGATCCAGGCCTTCAAATTTGTCCCCAGCAGCTCCCCATCTTGGATCTTGTTTAGACCAGAGGCACTGCACATGCTCAGTGGGCTATTGGCTGCTGTTGTTGGATTGTTGGGAATGATCAAAACATTAGCAGAAATGGAGGTGTATCTGTCATAGAAGCTAATGCTAAAGGGCTGATTATTACATTCTGAGGCACAATGCAGTGGTTTCAGTGCTGCCATGTAATGTGAGTCTGAATTAATTACTAATCAGCCATGTATTGTGCATGTTATTGTATATATAAAGCATATTGTGAGTCAGTTCCTAAGCTCAAGTAAGGGAAAGCAGCTCGAAGCATGTGCTGAGAATCAGCAGAAAAGAAGATGGGGTGCTACTGGGGCTAGAGTCCTGCACCGGGTCAGGTACCCGCCGAATACCTGCAAAGTTTTTGGGTTTCGGCAAAAAGTCCCCGATTCCTTAGCCATGCGGACAGTCCGTGGGAAAACCTGGCTGGGTACCAGGCAAAGGTGTGGGCTTGATTCCTCCCAACCTCCCCTGTGGTCCCAGGAGGTTTCTTCCGTTTTCCTGCATTTTTTGGCACAGTGGTGACGCCACTCCCGGCCCAAAGTGACATCACTTCTAGTTTTGCGGGGGCCCTGGGTCGGAGGGCAAGTTGGGCTATTGGGGGTTGAGTTGGGTAACAGTTTAGTGGGGGAAATTTATGGGTTGTGAGTTTGAGTTATGGGTCAAGGGTTGCAGGTATTGGGTCTAACAAAATGGACCTGTGCAGGTCTCTAACTGGGGCATGTTTGGAGACACAGATCTTTACTATTAAAGGGCTGTGGTTGCCTTGGGCTGGTACAGAAGCACAAAACATCATGTAAAACATTTCTAGCATAATTCTTTGTTTAGCTTTATTTCTCCTTTAAATAGTCAAAGGGGGTCATTTAGACCACAAAGTTCAGCCATAATTCTCCATGTTTTTTACCCAGCATGCAGTGGTTTCCCCACCATCCCAGTGTAATTACAGCCATTTCTGGAAATCTGACACAATTGAGTCCAGAAAGTGTGAGTAGAAGTGGGCCAGCATAGGGACATAAGAAAAACCCCTACAAATGCAGCCACCGAATTGAAATCATTTGGTGGCTGCAAATCCAAAACCTAAAAGCCAATACTCGCTACCACTCAGAGTCCCCGCGATTCCTTGAAAGAAAGCACCCGTGCGCAGTAACATGCAACGCCCATGACATCACCGGCCTGCACATTCCATAAAGCAGAAAGTTGTATTTTTACGACGCTCCCCTGACTTGTTACTTTTTATTTCCCTCTCATTTTGTCCATGTCATTAATCCTTCAGTTTTCTTCTGCTGAAATTATTAGTAATTCCCAGACGTTTTCCTTGAATTTCCTGATTCATAAAAGTCCTGATCTCGGCTCGGCTGGCTGAGAAATGGAAGCTGTATAATAATGGCAACAGATTTGAGAGCGGGGGGGGGTGTTGAAGAAAATAAATCTGAAAGACCCCATTAATACTGGTGCTGACTAATAACTGTAAGACAAATGACAGTGCTAATTGGTGTGCAGGGTTACAAGCAGTGGTAACTTCCATCTTGTAGGACCGGATCCCATACTACTAAGTTATAAGGGCCCTTCTGCCTCAATTATTAGCTCAGCAGTCACCTGGGCAGTGGGCATTGCCAGTAAAATGGGGGGCCAATAAAATATTCCCTGTTTATGAGTGGTCACACCCTTGACCTGACCCAGACATGGACATTATAGGGGACATTTATGACCACAAGTAAAATGGGCAAATTAAATTTGGTCTAGAGGTGGTAGTAGCAGGGTTCCCCTGGGTAAATTTCCCTTTATATCCCTGCCCCATGATCTGCCCATACCCCACCTATTGCTCCCCACAAAGCCCAGTCACTATGCAACCAGCCAACTGCACTGTCCTTTATCTTAAGCTTCCCATATATTAAAATATTTGCTCTTTTGGCATCCAAAATGTTTCTCCTGATGCCTCTCCAATATGATCAACAAGCTTAAACATAAGAGAGAGGCCAGGGTGTGTTGGGGACAGGGCCGGAACTAGGGGTAGTCAGAAGAGGCACCTGCCTAGGGCGCAACGTTTTCGGGGCGCTGGGCAGGTACTTGTTCAAGATTCTTATGCCTACCACTAGTCCGGATTCGCTCCCCTCTGCAGCACTCGCCTACCCCCCTCTGTCGCTTGCCCCTCCCCTCCGTCCCTCCCTCCCCTCTGTCTAGGGATGCACGAATCCAGGATTCGGCCTTTTTCAGCAGGATTCGGTTTTGGACGAATCCTTCTGCCTGGCCGAACCGAATGCTAATTTGCATATGCAAATTAGGGGCGGGAGGAAAAAAGCTTGACTTTTTGTCACAAAACAAGGAAGTAAAAACATTTTTTCCACCCCTAATTTGCATATGCAAATTAGGATTTGGTTCGGTATTTGGTTGAATCTTTCGCAAAGGATTCGGGGGTTCGGCCGAATCCAAAATACTGGATTTGGTGCATCCCTACATCTGTCCCTCCCCCTTCATTGCCCTTCCCTATGTTATGGTGAGTGCGGAGGCACACACCATATATATATAATAGCCTTCATTTACTCAGGTAGGTAACCCAACAACACATGAATAAGGCAAGAATAATTCAAGGCCCTATTACTGAAAAAAATCACACATAATTTCCACATTTTTAAAGAACCCAAAATGTTTGTTTGCCCCACAAAAAGGTCAGAAGCAGTAGACAGGGGACCCAACCTTTGGGTAGAACTACATGGGCGATTTAGTTCCGATCCGACGCCACGCGACAAAACGACGGCGTCAAGTCGGATGCGCCGGAAATAAGGTAAGAAATGTCGGATGAAGTTGCATCTGCATCCGACAGACATGTCATGTCGGATGAAGGCTGCAACACCATCCAACATTGCTATTGCTTACCTTATTCTCCGTCGCATCCAATTTGACGCCTGCATTTTGGCGCAGCGCATCTGATCCGCCAGAAACTCACCAAAATCGCCCATGTAGTTCTAGCCTTAAGATTTTGGGTCAACTGTGATTTGCTGTGCTGGTCATTTCTAAAATAATCTGAACTTCCCTTATTGGCTACTGGCAACATTTTAGAGCTCACTCATTTCTAACTAACCCCTGTTAATTCTCAATCAGGTATACCCCTAAACCAGAGTTTGCAGAGCTTGCATATTTAGGGGTCCTTGAATCTTCACAGTTGGGAGACATGCAGATTCTATGTAAGTTAAAGGGGGGAATTTACTCAAGTGTGATAAACTTTGTCATATTGTCCCCTGAAAGTGGCTGGCCCCAGTGGAAACACAACTATTTACTGGTGAAGACATCAAAAACTTCTTGTTTATGGCTTTTCCTGAGTTTTAGGGCTGGGACACACTGGGCGATTTGGGGAGATTTAGTCGCCTGGCGACTAATCGCCGCGACTTTCCGCGACCAATATTCCCCGAATGCCTCCCCTCGCTCTGCGCCTGGCTAAAATGAAAAATCGCCTGCGCTAATCACATGCGGCGATTCGTTTTCCGAAGTCGCCCGAAGTTTCCTCGTGAGGCAACTTCGGGCGACTTCGGAAAACGAATCGCCGTGTGTGATTAGCGCAGGCGATTTTTCATTTTAGCCAGGCGCAGAGCTAGGGGAGGCATTCGGGGAGAAAAGTCGCTGCGATTAAAATCTCCCCAAATCGCCCAGTGTGTCCCAGCCCTTAGAGTCACGCTACGAGGGGTGGAAGAGATAAGACCGAAGAAGTTCATACAATGAAATGATCTTTTAGTCAGGAGAGGAGTGAAATAAACTCTGTATCCGACAGAAAAAAAATCTGTAATTGGGTTAAACACAGTCCCGTTGGTGTGATGCCCCTTTATGATTCTAATCCTCCCTTTGTGGCTGAAAAGAAAAACCGTACCCGAGGCCCTGCCAACCTGGCTCATGTAACTGCCTCTTGGCACAATCTCTACAGGCTCCATTGCCAAAACCTCAGCCACAATATTGTAATCCGTGTATAAACAGAAAGATAAGATAATATCACCAAGGCAAGGATCTTGATGTTCTGGGTAACTGCTTAAGGGCTCCTATTATAGAGACGGATAAGATGGCATTACAAGCTGCAAGGAAAGAGGCCAAAGCTGTGGTTACCAGGGGGAAGTTCCACTTTCAGTAGATAATAGAACTGATCTGAATAAGAGACTGGAATATGAATAGGAGAGGCCTGAATAGAAATGTGAGTCATAAAAAGTAGCAATAACAATACATTTGTAGCCTTACAGAACATTTGTTTTTAGATGGGGTCAGTGACCCCCATTTGAAAGCTGGAAAGAGTCAGAAGAGAAAGGCAAATCATTAAAAAAAACTGTAAAAGCATGTAAAGGCGAACAAATAAAATCAGATTTTTACTTTCTTTAATGAAAAAGAAACCTATCTCCAATATACTTTAACTAAAAAATGTGTACGGTTTTTATAAGAAACCTGACTGTATGCAGTGAAATTCTCCCTTCATTTACTGCTGTGGATAGGAATTGTCAGACGGTAATGATAGATAGACAGGCGCCTTAACAACCACGGGTAGTGTCTGAATAAGTCTTTATTGCCAAGCATCTTTAAAAATTTAAGTAACTTGTATGCTCTAATTGTCAGACGGTCCCTAACTGCTGAGCAGGGAAACAATCATACTTATGAACAGCAGGGGGAGCCCCCGCCTTACTTCCCAGCCATGCAGAACTCAAGCAGCTTTGTTTGTTTCCCTGTTTTGATAATTGATGACGGTCCCTAAGCAGCCCAGACCACACTGAGCATGTGCACAGTCTTAGTCTCGCAAAGATGTTCAACAAAGTTTACTTCCCCTTTAAAAAATATATAATTAAGACTAATTGAAATGTTAGAATTGGACGGTCTATAGCATACTAAAAGTTAAACATCCCTTTAACAAATGTACTGTATATAAAATAAACACTAAGCACATATAATAAATAATAATTCTTACCTCTCCGTGTCTTATTGGCTTAATATATCCCCTGGTCACGCCCATTCGAAACAACGCCTCCGTGGCCTGTAGGGAAAAGGTGGAGTTGTTAGATAAAAAAAATGCCAAAAAAATAATATTGTGCAAAGAAAATGCAAAATAAGGGCAGGCAGAATTTATCGTTTTTATTTCCGCTTAATTGTGGAACGGCTTTCTAAGTGGCCCATGCATGCATACTGCACCCATGCTTTTCATGGATATAAACTGATTTATTTGGTATGTAAGTTATAATTTATACAGGTATGGGACCTGTTATTCAGAATGCTCAGGACCTGGGGTATTCAGATCTTTCTGTAATTTGGATCTTCATACTTTAAGGGGGTTATTTATCAAAATCTGAAAATATCTCATTCATTTCTGAAATGTACTCTAAATCTGCATGGGTTATTTCCCCTGAAAATTTCATGAGCGGGAAAAAACTCCAAAAAATCGTGAAAAATTCTGATCATACAAATTTTTTTTTTTTTGCCTGAAAACCACAAAATCTTCAGACTTTTGCATGAAACCCAGCGCAGATCAGGATATCTTAGGGACTCCCATTGACTTATATACAACCTCAGCAGGTCTGAGATTCCGGATTTTGAGATTCGGACTTTTTTAATCCTCGGGATATAATGAATCCCAAAAAAATGGGAGTTTTTTTTTTCCCACTACAAATTCAGATTTTCTAGTCAATAAGACTCACATTTTTCATATTTTTGGCATTCGGACTTTAAAAATGTGGATTATTTGGATAAAATGGAGTCTATGGGAGACAGCCTTCCCGTAATTAGGAGCTCTCTGGATAATGGATTTCAGGATAACGGATACCATACCTGTTGCGCTTGTTATGATATATTCATCAGCACTATACAGTAAAGGGCAGATTTATCAAGGGTCGAATTTCGAAGAAATGGGCGTTTTTTTTAACCCCTTAAATTCGAAATTCTTTCATTTATTAACAAATCTAAGTTTTTTTTGTGGGAGGCTGTATTTGATCATTCAAATCGAAGTAAGATCGAATTCAAAGTATTTTAAAAACAAAACAAAAAAAAAACTTAGATTTTTCAAAGTTCACCAATTGACTCCATATGGGTTCTAGGAGGTTCCCCATAGGCTTAAACAGCAATTTGGCAGGTTTTAGATGGTGAGTAGTCAAAGTCAAATTTTTAAAGAGACAGTATATGATAAATTTTGATTAAATCCAAATTTTTTTACTTCGAATTTTCACTTTTACCCTTGATAAATCTGCCCCTAATTACAGTATACGTCATTCCCATCAGCTCCTGCCACCGTGATGGAAAACCAGAGGAAACCCATGAAAGAAAAAGGGAAAGATTTTAAATAACAAGGTCTGGGATTTGAATCAGGAACACCTAGTCCCTCTCTCTCTCAGCTCTTGGTCAAAAAAGCATCTCAGAGGATCCTGGTGAATTTGGGAACTGCTTTATTGGCTATTGAGGTTCTGCTTCTCTGCCCAGTCCATCTTGTCCTGCCTAGTTTCACTTCACCCCATTCCTGTCTATTCTGAGTCATCATCTTTACTCCTTTAAAGGAAAAATTCAATATTAGCTTCAGCATACTGAAATAAGAAACTTTCTAAATGCAATCAATTAAAAATTCTGTACTGTTTCTGAAATAATCAAGTTTATCTTCACTATCCCTCTCTCAGCATCTGGTTCTCTTCATTCTCTCTTCATGCAGCAGTTGGGTGTCAGTTGAATTATCCAATATATTTATAGGGGGGCTCCTTTTACCTAGAAGATAGACGAGAGCTCACTCTATTAAAATCACCAAAAATCCTGTCTCTCTACATGCAGAATTTGTGCAAAAGGCAGTTATTTTGTTAGATTTTGTTTGTACTGGAATCAGTTATTTGAGTGAGCTCTAATACATCTTCTAGGCAAAAGGAGCCCCCCTATAAGATATAATGGATCTAACTGTCAATGAATATCTGACACCCAACTGCTGCATGAAGACAGAATGAAGAGAAACAGATGCTGAGAGAAGAATGATGAACATAAACTTGATTATTTCAGAAATAATGCAGAATTTTTAATTGGTTGTATTTGTAAAGTTTTTTTACTTCAGCATAAGGAGCTTATATTAAATGTTCAATAGTTTCCCTTTAAGATTCTTATCTGCTCCACCTTGTCTAGCACCTTCCTTGTCCTGCCCTTGGGCTCCAACTGTCAACTGCATCAAAGAGCCACCCCCATCCCTATCCATAAGGGTTTCCTTGTTAAAGCGCCCTTAAAAAAAGCAATTCCATATGCCAATTTCTTTGTCCGCATTATTAAAGCACTTCAGTTTTGTGTCTCTGTTCTTGTGGAACCTCTCAAAGATATTTGCCTTCAATTAATACTGCTGCAACTGCCAGCAACTAAACTATGACTCCCCTTGGAAAAAGAGAGAGTGCAGAGTTATTTGGTGTTGTCCCTTTGTTATAGTTAGCCAGGTCACTGATCCACCATCTACATTGCCATAAGCACCATACCAACCCCCCAATGAATGGGACGAGTGCCCCTTCCATTAGATTCCATGTTCGGATGTAATTCTTCTATATAGCCTCTCAAAACAAATTGGGGTGTGAGAGTCCCATGCAACCTTTTATGTATATAAGAATTAGACCCTTTCATCAACTCTTCCCACCAACATTTTAAGGATGTTTCACTCAAACAGAGTCCTCTGTCAATCTGGCTAAACTCTCTTTGTGCCTATTGAAAGTCACTGGGCTGTGTAACCTTCTCTTCACCTTGACGAGCGAGAGATCTCTTTTAATTCACTATCCACCAGATGTCAGATCCATTCATATAGAAGGCAAATTCACGGCCCTTGTAAATCTGGCCCCATACTTGGCTTGATAGGAACCCCCGCTCTTCATGTGTAGAGTATCAGTAAGGAGATTAGCGCTACAAGTGGAGCTGCACAATGGCACGGATGGAGGACAAGACTAAAGGAGGCCACCTGGAGCTATTCACTAATTGACAATGTTAAGCTCCAAAGTGATGGCTTCTTTGGAGTCCCAGAAATAAGCTGGAGTGTATTAAGTAGCTTCATTTGTAGGTTTATATTATCGGAAATAGAACAGACTTCTGTGTGTTAAACAGGCATAGCTGAACACACACAATTACATAGACACAAGCATCAACTTATATAAAATTTGTACTTGTACCTTGAAAAATAATAAAATAGAAAAGGGCATAGACTGGACTCTGTGCTGAGCTGACCCCTAAGTGGACATTTACAATCACAAGGGCAGTGCAATTTTTTGAGAGAAATTGCCATCAATTTTTTCCCAAAAAAATGCAGTGTTTTCCCTGAATTGCAGTATTGTTTGCATTTGAAAGGGGGTGTCGTGTCGGACGCAATTGTGGAAAATGCATCAAAATGAACACTATTGCACTTGCACTTCAGAGTAATTTGGAAGTAATTGTGCTGAATGTTTTTCAAGTCTGATCGGCGTCATTTCCAGTGTTCATAGAAAGAGTGGCATGTGCCCAATACTTTGAGCATATTGACGCAGGACGTAACGCTGGGGCCACTGCATGATTTGGAGGTATCGGCAGTCCCAGGGTTTCCCTGTGTCAAGCATCACTCCATTGGGACTGATAGGAGCAAAACTCAAGTAATAACAGCAAAACAGGCTAGCACAAAAAGCGAGTCAAACCGGGGTCATACTCCTGGTGCGTTTATTCGTTACAACGTTTCGGGGGCGTTCAGGCATCACCTGACGAAGGGGGAACACCCCCGAAACACTGTGACGCAATAAACGCACCAGGAGTATGACCCCGGTTTGACTCGCTGTGTGTGCTAGCCTGTTTTGCTGTTATTACTTGATATTTTGGGGATGCCGTCTCCCGAAGGCTTCTAAGCACCAAGCGGAACCAGTACTGAAGGGCCTGAGTGTGCACGTGACCTCTCTTGTATAGGAGCAAAACTCCCATACGGAAGTGCAAGGACACTCCGGGCTGCCTCCCACGCTCCCACCCCCAGCGCATGTGCCCGACCACGACAAAGGGGAGAGCAATGGAGGGGAGAGCGACGGAGGGGAGATTGACGGAGGGGAGGGTGACAGGAGAGCAAAGAAGGGGATGATGACAGGAGGGAGGGGAGGGAAGAAGGTGTGAGTGAAGGAGGGGAGGGTGAAAGGAGGGAGGGAAGATCGACGGAGGGGAGGGTGACAGGAGAGTGAAGAAGGGGAGGGTGACAGGAGGGAGGGAAGAGCGACGAAGGGGAGGGTGACATGAAGGAGGGGAGAGCTATGGAGGGGAGGGTGACAGGAGGAAGGGGAGAGCGATGGAGGGGAGGGTGACAGAAGGGAGGGGAGAGCGATGGAGGGGAGGGTGACAGAAGGGAGGGGACAATGACAGAGGGGAGGGAGGGGTGAGCGATGGATGGGATGGAGGGGTGAGCAACGGAGGGGAGGGAAGAAGGGATGAGTAAAGGAGGGGAGGGTGAAAGGAGGGAGGGAGGGCGGAATGGGTGAGCAATGGAGATGAGGGTGACAGGAGGGAGGGGAGAGAGACAGAGGGGAGGGTGAAAGAAGAGAGGGGACATTGATGGAGGGGAGGGAGGGGTAAGTGACTGAGGGGAGGGTAGATAGGATTGAGTGAAGGAGGGGAGGGTGAAAGGAGGGAGGGGAGAGCGACGGAGGGGAGGAAAGAAGGGGTGAGCTATGGAGGAGAGGGTGACAGGAGGGAGGGGATGGTGACAGAAGGGAGAAGGACAGTGACAGAGGCGAGGGAGGGGTGAGCGATGGAGGGGAGGGTGGGGTGAGCGATGGAAGGGAGGGTAACAAGAGGGAGGGGAGAACAACAGAGGGGTGGGCGACAGAGGGAATGAAGGGGAGTAAGACTGAGGAGTGTGAATACGGACTAGGGGTAGGCAGAAGACAATTTAAGAGGTAGCTGCCCAGTGCCTCCCTATAATTGCACCCTAGACAGCTGCCTCTTCTGCCTACCCCTAGTTCTGGCCCGTGCAAAGAGCTACCGTTACCATTACTATTCAAACAGAATACATAAAGAGCTAACATATTCCCGAAGCATTGTTTCAGAGAAGGGTGTATGCATATAATATATAGATTACACACCAATGCTGATGGATACATGAGCTAAAGAGGACCTTTAAGTGGCTACAGAATCTATTTCCTACTGTACAGTATATGCCATAGGCACTAACAATGGGGGAATGAGGGGCTGCGGGTGGGACTGACTTATTATGGGAGAAAGCACAAAGTAATACTATTAAAAAAATCAACTACAGGTATGGGATCCATTATCTGGAAACCCGTTATCCAAAAAGCTCCAAATTACGGAAAGTCTGTCTCCCATATACTTATTTTTTTCTCTGTAATAATAAAACAGTAACTTGTACTTAATCCCAACTAAGATATAATTAATCCTTATTGGAAGCAAAACCAGCCTATTGGGTTTATTTAATGTTTACATGATTTTCTAGTAGACTTAAGGTATGAAGATCCAAATTATAGAAAGAATCATTATCCGGAAAGCCCCAGGACCCGAGCATTCTGGATAACAGATCCTATACCTGTATTTTTGATTTAACATATACTCGGTGAGAATCAGTAACTTATTTGCATATGCAAGCTTAATCAGTACCCCTCTCACAGGCATGTTCCCTGAATCACACATACATATATATATATTAGGGATGCACAGAATCCAGGATTCGGTTCGGGATTCGGCCAGGATTCGGTCTTTTTCAGCAAGATTCGGATTCGGCCGAATCCTTCTGCCCAGCCGAACCGAATCCAAATCCTAATTTGCATATGCAAATTAGGGGCGGGAGGGAAATTGCATGACTTTTTGTCAGAAAACAAAGAAGTAAAAAATGTTTTCCCCTTCCCACCCCTAATTTGCATATGCAAAAAAAAGTGGATTCGGTGCATCCCTAATATATACATATATAAACATACTTCCTTGCAGTGGGTCGGGTACCCGTGGGTTACCCGCAAAAAATCGGGCACCCTGCGGAATGAGGGGAGGATTTTCAGGTGTATACCCGCGGGTCTGCGAAGTTGCGGGTCGCAGGTCGGGTTGTGGGTCTCATCCAATTTCTAATCTTATGTAATATTGTCTATATTTTACTCCTTTTAAAGCTTTATAAAACGTGTTTCTGTCCCGCCCACGTTTGATGATGTCACTTCCGGTTTGCAGCACCATCACTTCCTGTTTGATGGTGGTTGGCAAGTTGCAAGTCGGGTTGAGGATCAAAGTGGGTAAATATGCGGGTTGCGGTTCGGATCGTGGTTTGCGGGTTTGGGTTTTACAAATTGGTTCCGCGCAGGACTCAACTTCCTATACTTTTCAGATGCTTCATTTATTTTTCAACGCATTTCCAGTCTTGGGGACAGCACAGTGATTAGTTTAAAGCATTTAACGCTTTGGTTGGCCGGTAAGAGGTTAAGCAGAGGCTATTAAATTGAATCACTCAGGTAGCTCAGGTGGAGGGCACATTTGGTGCAGTTCCCAGAACGGGAAAAGCCATTTGCTTTTATGATCATTAAATAAAATCATTAGTGATACATTCGGGGCTCCAGCCAAATGCCCGAGTCCAAGCCAGGAAGGATTTACTTTCTCCTCGGAGGTTAATTTGGCAGCGGGCCTGCTGGGGAGGTTTTGTTTCCTCTGGATCAGCAGAGAAGGATTTGAAGAGGTGGAACTTGTGCCTGTTTCCTCCGCAATAACACAAACTTTGTAACTAATGAATATTAAGTAAATGTTACATCCTAGCCGACTTGTATTCTGTGCCTAGTAAGTGTGTTTAACATTGCCCTTTAATTGTAAGGTTGTAAGAGCGACACTGAAAGTGCAAGAATGTAAGGATAGTGACTTATGACTCCCTAGACTCTTGTCAGGCACATCCTAAATAATAATAATCAAAGTAGGGGTGCGCTGCCCTTTGGGCATGAAGCTCTGCCAAGCACAGGCAAGAAAGGTACTATGAAATACCAAGAAAGGTAGAAGAGAAAATTCTGTATATCAGACTTTGTAAAACTACAACTGAGGAACATGAATGTGATTGATCCCATAAATGTCTACCCCAAATTCCTAAATTCAATCTTCCCTTTCTCTTTCCTCTGTGCCTCTCAATGGCTGACTCCTTAATTTGCTTTCTTTATCTGAATCTTCCATGATTATCACCACTCAAATCAACCTGGCCATCAGCTTGAGGGCGGAAACCTCTTGTAATATCGTACAAAACGAATTTTCAAACGATATTCGGTGCATTTGGTAGAAGATAAGCATTGTGTATCAGCAGAGGACTTGGATACCGGTTGGCTTTTCAACCGAGCTGGCCGGAAAATTTTGATTGGGAGCCTTTGAAGGCACCCAAACATTGCCCATTGTTATCGTCAGATACAGGAAGAATTATATTGTCTCTATATGTATAGACGTGTGTATTGAAATGAACAATCTTTCTTGGAAAGATCTTTTCCAGGGAATATCGTAATTGTAACGTCCTTTACTCTCCATCCTCCTTTTCCAAAAAGTCCATGAGACCATCCTGTTGACAACCCAGACATATGCTAACCAGTCTGGCTTTGTACAATGTTGACAACACACCTGGAGGCTTTAGACAAATATCTAAGCACTTTTGAAGAGCCTGTCTTTATAGAGAGTGGAATGAACAATGGTGCATGTCTATAGCACTATTCATCAAGACAGTTCTCGAACACTGAAGGGCCACCACATAACTTGAGTATGGTACAGGGGCATGTATAAAAGAGTATTTCTAGCCCTCTGTGGCTGGCTATGTCCTTAAAATAATAAGACTTTCACTCTTGGGCTTCTCCCCATTTCCCATTAAGACACATGCACCAGAGTTGTTCACCTTTAAATTAAGTTTTAGTATTATGTAGAGAGTGATATTCTGAGACAATTTGCAATGGATCTCCATTTTTTATTATTTGTGGTTATTGCATTATTTAGGCTTTTGTCCAGCTGGCTCTCCAGCTTGGAATTTCATCAGCTATCTGGCTCTTAGGGTCCTAATTATTCTAGCAGTCAGGCAGAGGATTCAGTGAGAGACTGGAATAAGAATAGTTCAGGGACAAAAAAGAATAATAAAAAATTGGAAGCATTTTGTAGCCTTAAAAAGCAATAGCTTATGGGCTGCCATGGTCAGCCGACCCCATTTGAGCATTGGAAAGAGTCAAAAGAAGAAAAAGGCAAATAATAAAACTATTAAAAATAAAAAAAAAATTTAGACCAATTTAAAAGTTGACCATTGTATAACATACGAAGACTTTACTTGAAGGTGCACTATGCTTTAATAAAGGGGCCATGTGCGAACATACAAACGAGCGGGGTTGCTACAAAATAGATCCATTCAAAGGTTCATATTGACGTGATTCATTAAATGGATTCTGTTGTGATTTTTATGATGTTGTTTTTATTTCTAAATGACACTGTTTACTCTGCAAATAATTCACTCTACAATATAACATTTCATTCCTGAACCAGCAAGTGTATTTTTTTTAGTTGTAATATTGGTGTGTAGGTGCATCTCAGGTCATTTTGCCTGGTCATGTGCTTTCAGAAAGAGCCAGCACTTTAGGGTGGAACTGCTTTCTGGCAGGCTGTTGTTTCTCCTACTCAATGTAACTGAATGTGTCTCAGTGGGACCTGGATTTTACTACTGAGTGTTCTTAGATCTACCAGGCAGCTGTTATCTTGTGTTAGGGAGCTGTTATCTGGTTACCTTCCCATTGTTCTGTTGTTAGGCTGCTGGTATCACTCCAATTTGAAGTTCAGCAGTAAACAGTGACTAAAGTTTATCAGAGCACAAGTCACATGACTGGGGGCACCTTGGAAACTGACAATATGTCAGATTTCAAAATTAAATATGAATACATCTGTTTGCTCTTTTGAGAAACAGATTTCAGTACAGAATTCTGCTGAAGCAGCACTATTAACTGATGCGTTATGCAAAAAACACGTTTTCCCATGACAGTATCCTTTTAAGTCAATAGATCATTAGCCCGTAGGGTTAGTGATCAGAGAAGGCCACTGCTCCACTGGTCATATGTGTCAACGATCTTCTATTAGAAGTACTGAATCATGAGCAGAATTCCAGAGTACATATTGTTTATTGTGATTAAGGATGCGACAAATCCACTATTTAGGATTTAGCCGAATCCCCGAATCCTTCATAAAAATAATACTGAACTGAATCTGAATCCTAATTTGCATATGCAAATTTCAGTCAGGAAAGGAAAAAGTGGGGGAAAAAAGTCTTACTTCCTTTTGCTTAGGCTACTGGGGGGGAAGGGAGGGGGTTGATATCACTCCAACTTGCAGTACAGCAGTAAAGAGTGATTGAAGTTTATCAGAGCACAAGTCACATGACTTGGGGCAGCTGGGAAATTGACAATATGTCTAGCCCCATGTCAGATTTCAAAATTAAATATAAAAACATCTGTTTGCTCTTTTGAGAAACAGATTTCAGTGCAGAATTCTGCGGGAGCAGCACTATTAACTGATGCATTTTGGAAAAAAAATTTTTTTCCCATGACATCCCGTTAAGCACTGATGTCCAAACACACTCCAGCACTTTCACATTGTTGTGTTCTCTTCTAATGAAGGCTGGACAACTGGACAACTGTACCTACTGGCAGTGTCGGACTGGGATACCAGGGGCCCACCACAGACCTTAGGCTGAGGGCCCACTTTCCAAACTATTATACCTCCTCTGTTCACTCAATCTCTTTATTCTCCTAGTCTCTACATAATATACTCTATTCTTCCATTATTAAGGCTCTTTTTCTTATAAATAAATAGGGAATGACCATGAAATTGGCTAAATGGTCAGAAGCAAGAGGCCCACATACACCTGGGCCCACCGGGAGTTTTCCTGGTATCCCTTGGGCCAGTCCAACACTTCCTACTGGGCACTGTGAACGTGGTGGTATCTCCAGGGTTCCCACAGTAGGTCGAGCTAAAAAGCGCACCAGACTTGTGCCCGGTGAATTGGATGCAAACGCCATTCCAGGTAATGCAACCGACTCACTGTGAAAATCCTAGAAACCAGCTATTAGCAAGTAGTGACGAATTAAAAGGAAAGCCTTGCCAAGAGCCTATTTTGCTTCCAGCGCATTGTTCGGGGCTGATTTATGATGTGCTACCGCTATACATAACAGCACTCAGTAGCTCCAATTAAATGCAAGCTTCCAAGGAGTGTCATAATAAAAATACAATAAAAACAAACTGGACACATGAAACTAATTATCAATTATTTATTAACAAACTGCACACCGGTCTCCAAGGTTCGGGGGAGCCAGGCAGGCTGCTTCCACAGCCCAAGGAAGGAAAAGAAATCCGTCTCCACAATGTTGCTCCAGATATGAGTCTTCCATTCTTCATAGTTACCACGAGTGCCGGGGGACTAAATCTCCCCGAATATTCCTGTGTGTCTCTGCCCTAAAGCTGTGAGTCTAACATCTCCCAAGGGACCTGTTATCTTATATTGTTACAATTACTTATTTGCTTATCTCAAAATTGTTAGAAAAGTATCTTATCTGAACCTCCTGGTTGTTCTGTGCTCTCTGCCAAAAGCCAATTAAGTTAGAAACATTGTTTCTTTTTTAGCTGTTCAGTGCAGAGAAAATCGTGTCTTTCCAGTACAAATAAGGGTCTGCGGGTTGAGCTGTCGAAAGCGGGACTGTCCCGCTGAAAACGGGACAGTTGGGAGGTATGAGTATATCAGTATAATTGCTGTTTCCCACTGCTGGGGTTATGTGCCACCCCAATTGTCTCTATGTTTTTGAGTTTTCATCCCATAGCTAAACATACTGTTAAATTGACAGGCTCCCACTGAGAACATTAGATTGTAAGCTCCTTTTGCCCAGGGACTGGTGTGAATGACAACCGTCTCTGCAAATTATTTTCCTACCAACTCAACATCTACCTCTGACATAAGGCAACATAAACTCCTGTTGTATTCCTGCGGTGTTGCCAGTTGGTTTAGGCGGATTATAAGCATTTTAATATTCTGATTGGCAACGGGTTTGCCCATTTTAAAGCTGGTTCCACAGAGAACAAAAATAAGCTGCAGTAGGCAAAAAAAAACACTTAAATGCCATTATAAAAGATGTTAAAACCAATTGGGAAAAGTCTACAGAAAGGGCCAACCACGGGGCAACTTTGGGCAGATAACTTTACTCCAATAGATACCAGGGGGGAAATTTACTAATGGGCAAAGTAGTCTTTGCTAGCAAAAATTTGCCAGAAATCCAACCCGCAGGGGCATTGCTAATTCACCAACAGGCATAGAAGACAATTGGCTCGCAAAATAGTACATTGCTAACAAAGTTTCGCTCGTTTTTGCCAGGCGATTTTCGCTCAGATGAACGATGGTTACACCGCAAATTCACAGCAGCCATTCAAGCACAGGATACACAGTAGTTAACAGATAAGTACTACTATAGTTTATATAAACAAGCTGCTGTGTAGCCATGGGGACAGCCATTCAAGCACAGGATACACAGTAGATAACAGATAAGTACTACTATCGTTTATATAAACAAGCTGCTGTGTAGCCATGGGGGCAGCCATTCAAGCACAGGATACACAGTAGATAACAGATAAGTACTACTATAGTTTATATAAACAAGCTGCTGTGTAGCCATGGGGGCAGCCATTCAAGCACAGGATACACAGTAGATAACAGATAAGTACTACTATAGTTTATATAAACAAGCTGATGTGTAGCCATGGGGGCAGCCATTCAAGCACAGGATACACAGTAGATAACAGATAAGTACTACTATAGTTTATATAAACAAGCTCATGTGTAGCCATGGGGGCAGCAATTCAAGCACAGGATACACAGTACATAAGTACTACTATAGTTTATATAAATAAGCTGTTGTGTGGCAATGGGCGGCCATCCCACCGGCAATTTACATTCTAACCGGCAGGAATGCATTCAGGGGAGAAAAGTCGCTAGAAGAAGAGACAATTTGTCGCTCGGTGACTAATCTCCCCCAGTAGCCTTGTGTGCCACTACCCTCAACTTAAGTGGCCTTCAGGCTACATATCCATCTGTTGCTCCAGGCTCTCCCAGAGGGGATGGCACCCAGATTGCTTTGTGTTCCGAAGATGCCTGAAGTTGCCTCACAAGGAAACTTTGGAAAGCCGAAGCGATCCAGGTGCCATGCCGCCGGCGATTTACACTATAGCCAGTGGAAAGGCATTTATGGGAGATTAGTCGCCAAAAGAAGAGGCGATTTGTCGTTGGGCGACTGATCTCCCCCAGTAGCCACATCTGTCACCTAAGATATGGAAGGGGAGTCTGTTTGTTTCTTCCTAGACCAAGATACATCTGAAACTCCAGTTTAAAGGTCCATCAGGGTGAGATATGGGAAAACCTATTTTCTGTTGTAGACATTATTGGCCATTTAGAATGACTGATTAAACCAATGCTCTCCTCTATGTGAAAACTTCTTATAAGCTAAGGGGGCCCTGACTAATGGAGACAACCATTGCACGGTGTAGGTGAACATAGTGAATAGTCTACATCTCATTTAACTTGTGCACCACAAATGGTCTTTGTACTTTCAGCTTTTACCCCTTTTCCCATGTGTTCCAATGAGATCAATGGATTAAAGCCTCCAGCCCAGACCCTTTTAATTCTGGGTACATGGCACCCCTGTGACTTGGAGATTGGGAAGTGGATTATTGTGTTTCTGAGCGAGAGTTTTGATGTTGATGTTCTCAGTAAGAGCTTCTCTTCTTCTTGAGGATAATCTTTTCTATTGTTTGTGAATAGTGGATTTCAATGAAATGTTCAACCTTTGATCTATGAAAGGTCCAGAAAGGGGCCGTGTATTACATGTATTAGTCGTCTGTTACTTGAAACAACCTGATGCTTACATCTGTCATCCAATGTTTTAGGACGGTTTAAACTGAGGAAAATTTAGAATGTTTTACATTTATTGTTCCCCTTGCATTTTAAGTAGCAAATAGCGGAGACATGAAAATTCAGTGTGACGTCCCTTGTGATGTCCCTTCTTAATCGACACTACAAATTCAGCCTATAATTCAGAGAAAACTTTGAGACAGGACCCCCAATGGGGCTCAAAATAGTGACTAGTGGGGCCAGACTGTGGGTGAGATTACAGGTTAATAATCAGTTAGGAGGAGATTTGGGGTGAGTGCTTATTTGTACCCTGGGTGCCCCTGGAACTATAGCAGGGTGACACCCCAATGTTTCTATATATCTGTAACCTTGTTATGAGCTAAGGGGGTCCAGTCTGAAGACCAGTTAGGGGGAGATTTGGGGTGAGTGCTTATTTGTACCCTGGGTACCCCTGGAACTATAGCAGGGTGACACCCCAATGTTTCTATATATCTGTAACCTTGTTATGCGCTAAGGGGGCCCAGCCTGAAGGCCAATTAGGGGGAGATTTGGGGTGAGTCCTTATTTGTACCCTGGGTACCCCTGGAACTATAGCAGGTTGACTGTTACCCCAATGTTTCTATATATCTGTAACCTTGTTATGAGCTAAGGGGGCCCAGCCTGAAGGCCAATTAGTGGGAGATTTGGGGTGAGTGTTTATTTGTGCCCTGGGTACCCCTGGAACTATAGCAGGGTGACTGTTACCCCAATGTTTCTATATATCTGTAACCTTGTTATGAGCTAAGGGGGCCCAGTCTGAAGGTCAGTTAGGGGGAGATTTGGGGTGAGTGCTTATTTGTACCCTGGGTAACCCTGGAACTATAACAGGGTGACTGTTACCCCAATGTTTCAATATATCTGTAACCTTGTTATGAGCTTAGGGGTGCCTAGAGTCAGATGGTTGTTACCCCAATATTTATATATATATCTCTGTTACTTTGTTATGAAGCCTGAAGGACAGTTAGAGTGAGATTTGAGTGCGTATTTGCTGCTTTCCCTTGATTATCATTCAGACTTGAATGCGTGGAAAGTACTATAAAGATGCAGCTTCCACCCAAATTATGACAAGATTTTAACAAGAAATATTTGCATGCATTAGCGCATTTCGATGCATTCTAGCCAAGTGCAGCAGACATAAGCATTTGGCTGCAACAAGGCTGGAATTTTAGGGTAAAATGCTGCTTTTTCGAGGAAGAATCTGGCAAACTGCATCAGAAAGGAGCACTTTGCACATTGCACCTGGTAAGTATATCTTTAATAATTTGCTTGTAGCAGCGGTTTCCCCGTTTTCTGTCTTACGGTATGTTAGGAAGATCACAGATATATTTTATTACTGAAATGGATCTAAGAACAAACCAGAAAGAGTGAGCAGCACTTACCCAGGAAAATCTCAACTTCATCTTTAATTGGTGTCTATAAAGTGCGGCAAGGAGTAAAATAGAGCTGTTTACACAGATAATAAAGCATGTTAATGTTTCTCCCTTAAATGTGACAAATAACAAGCTCCCAGCTAATGTTCCTCTGGGGGAAAAGCAAGGTTTGGCCTTTGGCTTTCAAGGTGCCAAGTCATTTATATATTGTATTCCACTTCCTCACGTAGGAAACAAATGAACCAAAACTTGGAGGCAAGTTTTGGTTGTATAAAAACCAGGTGAACTGCCAAACAGAGCCTCCTGTAGGCTGCCAGTCCACATATGGATTACCAAATGGCCAAGGGACTATTTTCATGCCTGTGTTGCTCCCCAACTCTTTTTCCATCCGGATTTTGCTCATGGGTAAAAAGTGTTGGGAAATAATGATCTAAGGGCTCCTCACCCAGGGCTGGGCCAAGCCAACCAGACACCCTAAGCAACCTGGCTGGCTTTGTCACTACCGTCTCTGCTTTCATGCAAGAATAATCGGGCTAGCAAATGCTACCTAGGGGATTAGGACACTATGTAGAACAAAGTGGGCTCAAAGTCCTGAGCTAGAGGTAGGCTACAGAAGAGGTATGTGCCTGGTGCCCCTCACCATTGTGCCCAATGCATCTGCCTCTTTTGATTACCCCTAGTTCCGGCCCTGTCCTCACCACCTGCCTATGGACCCCAGTGATATGACTTGTTTCCCCCAGATGGGGCTCTAGCATGGACAGGTCCAAGGCAAGATCATAGGATGTCTCTCAAGAACACTAGGGGTAGGCAGAAGAGGCTGCCTGGGGTGCAAGAGTTATGGGGCATTGCCTTGAGTCCGTCCCAGTTTTTGAAAGAGCAAGCAGGGAGCAGGAGTGAGTGAAAGTGAGATATGAGCAAGTCATGGTGAATGGCAGACTATCAATGGGGCAATAAGCAGACATGGGTAACTTCAAGAGGTACTTGGCTTGGGTGCCTATACATCTTGACCTGCCTTTAATATAGGGAATAATATATCCCCTATAGTAAAATATAGGGAAACTAGTGGCACTCCCTGACCATATGGAACTAAAAGGCCAGTATCCCCATATTCTACAAAAAGGAAAGGGCATACAGTATTTTTTATAATACACATGTTTTTTAGTGTTGTCACTCAAATTACATTACTAAGCATCAATTATATCCAAAGCCATCACTAAAAAAAACATTTATAAAGGTTTTTAATGATATTCATGGTTCTTAAATATTAATTTTTATTCATAGATTCTGTCTTCTGCCACTAGATGGCGCATGCATGGAAAACAAAGGGCAGAGAAAAGTCTCTGCTAAAATCCTTAAAAAACCACATTGCTGCAAAGCCTCTAAGAGTAACTGACAGTAGACCTCTCAGTCTTGACTTAAATACAATACGAGGAGCACACGGACTCTATAGACTTGCTTTGGTCTCAACGTGTATGACAAAAGAGTACAGATAAAGGAGTTGTTAGGTGGTTACTTATTAAAGTCCAAATGCGAAAAACTCAAAAAAAAAAAATTAAGTTTTTTTCTATTATAGATTTCAAATTTTTTGTGAAATTTTTTTTTTAGTGATTTATTATACCCCAAAGATGGAAAAAGTCAGAATCCGAAAATCCGGCATCTCAGACCTGACGAGGTTGTATATAAGTCAGTGGGAGAAGTCCTGAAGATATCCTGATCCTGCAAAAATCCCAACATTTCATGGTTTTCGGCAAAAATCTTTTTGTGCGTAATATCCAAAAAATCAGCATGGTTTGTATTTTCATAAGATTTTCAAGTGTTTTGCTGCACTGGAATTTTTCGCAAAATTGTATTGGTAAATAAGGGGGAAATAACCCGTGCGGATTTGGTTGGAGTATATTTCAGAAAATAATGAGATAAATTCAGATTTAGATAAATTACCCTCCTAATTGCTGCGCTTATAAACAACTAGTCAAAAGGACTGCTCATTTGGTGAAGTTCTACTGATATTAGAAGTCCCCTCCTAAAACCAAAGGCACAAGACCTCATGGAACTCCTCCGTAGTGGGTTGCCACCTTTCCCTGCAGGTAATTTTGGTTTTGGAGGCAGAGCCATGATGTAATGGGGAGGACCAATGATGCGGAGGATGGGTTAATAATGTTTTTGAGGCCTATGACGTCAGGGATGGGAGTATTATCTGGCGATCAGCGATTGGCCGGATTCTGCCCGGTTTTCCTAATTTGGAAAACCAGGCAGGCAGTTTTGACCTGGACGGCCCTTCAAACTACCGGGCTGTTTGGGTCAAAACCGGACAGGTGGCAACCCTACCTCGGTGACTTCTAATATCTTTATATTTTACAGTAGGAGGTAAATTATTCTCTTCATATTGCCACGTATTAGGGCAAATAATTGGCCAACTACAAAGTTGCACAACAGTGACCTAGACTATAAACGTGTCCTGTTAGTGCCAGTAATGAGTCAGTGGGTGATATAAATTGCAGTCCAACAACAGCAGGAGGGCCAACGGTTGATATCAAGAATATAAAGCCAGAACTCTACTCGCTTACAGAACAACAACTTGCAATGTCCCTCCAATACTACAGGGACCAGACATGTTATTTTCCAACTCTAAAATAGTTTTGGAAAGCTAAAATTCCTAGAAAATACCAGCATAAGTGTCCCCTTGTCTGACTGTACAGCAAACAGCGTCGTCCAGTGAGACTCGCTTTCCCACACTGGATCTTTGGAATGGAATTTTTAATTTTTTTTTTTTTACTAACGATCTAATCTGATTTACACAAGAAAAAGAATTTCATTAAACAATAAACGAGTACAGGAACATTATTAATAATAACTTAATTGGCAATTATGGCGTATGTAAATGAGCCCCACTGTATAACAGGCAAAAAATATATTTGCATCCGAAATGGCACTTTGAACACTGCACTTGTATTCGTAAACGACACCTAGGGGGTTATACACTAAAATCTGAATTTTTCTCATTATTTTATTAATACAACTTCAACCAAACGCCCATCCACAACTTTAACTTATTTATTAATAAAACAATTCAAAAAATTCAGGCAGGAAAAAATTAGAAAACGTACGATTTTTATGGATTTTATTTTCCACATTTGATGCACAAAAAGCAGTATTTTTTAGATTATTACCCAAAAACCATGACATTTTCAGATTATCATACGAAACCTAGAGCAGATCATGACATCTTTCAGTTATAAAAGGGACACCTGCTATTGACTTCTACATCACCTCGGCAGGTTTGAGGTGTTCAGATTTGGACTCGGGGTTTAATAAATCTCAAAAAATGTGAGGTTTTTTTTCCATGAAAAAAACGTGTTTTACCCTTTAAAACTCCAACCAGAAAAAATTGGTTTTTAATAAATAACCCCCCTAAAGTCTTACTTGATTTGCAACGGATAATCTTGCTTTATCTCCACTGGGCAGTATCTTTTTTTAGTTTAATCTTTTTTTGTAGACAAGTCTAAACCTATAAAGTGTCATTAGAACCCATTTCTCATACAGGTCTGGGACCTGTTATCCAGAATGCTCAGGACCTGGGGTTTTCCTGATAATGGATCTTTCTGTAATTGGATCTTCATGCCTTAAGTCTACTAGAAAATCATGTAAACATGAAATAAACCCAATAGGCTGGTTTTGCCTCCAATAAGGATTAATTATATCTTAGTTGGGATCAAGTACAAGTTACTGTTTTATTATTACACAGAAAAAGGAAATCATTTTTAAAAATTTTGATTATTTAGATAAAATAGAGTCTATGGGACAGCCCTCCTGGAATCTGAAGCTTTCTGGATAACAGATCCCATACCTGTACTAATAACTCTTCCAGAACAGCCTATAATTTCATTTACATTCCCCACTGCTTTACTGCATTGCTTGATTGCTTTATTTTACCAAAACTGTTTTAGTCCCAATATTATGTAGGGAAGAATTACTTTTGCTTCCTGTCGCAAATCAATTCACAAATCCTTGGCTTTAAGGGGCAGATTTATCAAGGGTTGAATTTCAAAGTGCAAAATACTTCGAAATTCGACCATCGAATAGAATCCTCCGACATTCAAATTCGAAGTCGGAGGATTTTATTCATCGTACGATTGTACGATTCAAACTATTTTATCGTACGATTTTCCTTCGAAACCCAAAAAAACAGAAATATGCTCTGGCAGGTCCCCATAGGCTAACATAGCACTTCGGCAGGTTTAAGTTGGCGAAGTATTGAAGACAAAGTTTTTTTAAAGAGACAGTACTTTGATTATCGAATGGTCGAATATTCAAATGATGTTTACTTCGAATCAAAGTCAAAGTAAATTCGAAGTCGAAGTATCCAATTCGATGGTGGAAGTATCCAAAAAATGACTTTGAAATTCAAACTTTTTGTACTTCGAAAATTCACTCGAATCTTAGTAAATCTGCCCCTTAGTCTAATCTTTCTAGGGTGGTAACTAATCATTCACCCCTAAATTTTCCCACGACTGAGTGCTGGGAACCCCTTAGTAGACCACCCTAATTTTCTGCCGTGACAGAGCAGTGTTGCAGCCCTAGCATTCTGACAGTTGTAGAAATATCATGTATATATGATCGCTGGGTAGGCTTTTTTTTTTTATATATTTGTAAATCACAAGAAAACTACAATGGCCATTGTAAGCACCAGGGATATTTGTAAACCAGTGACAGGGGGCATTGAGGTCACAATAGTGGCTAATGGGCCACACAGGGTGCTTTTGTGTCTTTTTTTGGAACTGTAACCCAGTGCTGGTGTTTTTTGTTAAGGCATGCAGTGAATCCTTTTCAGCACTCAGAAGTGCCTGTTGCTGTGGTTAAAAATGAGCCAAATGAATAACTGGTTCCAGTCTCTAAGTGATGTCACAATCGTCCCTATAGGGCCTTTTAAATTCCTTCAGAGGTTGCGCCTCTGTCACAGATATAATTCTTACTAAGTGGAGAGCAAGGCTTCTTTATGTCTTGTTCTTGTCCCTGGTACAAGCTGAACATGTTTTGACACTGGGGATATAAAGTGCTAGAATTCTATAGGTTCCTAAGGAGCAGGGTGTCTAGGTTAGCACTTGGTTACCAACGGATATGTTCTAGGCCTCATGCTATTCTGAGTGTAGCGCAGGGCCGGAGCTAGGGGTCGGCAGGTGCCTAGGGTGCAGTAGGCGGGGTCACAGACAGACCAGTGGGAGGGGAAGAAAGAAAACAAGTGATAGCTGTAGGGGGGCCATACAACATTGATGGGGGGTATGCGGGTGAAAGTGGGTAGGGGGGTGTCAGGAGTCAAAGTAAACAAATATGCCCCCCATGTTAATGGAACTGATAATGGTGGTTAAGTAGGTGGGGCCTGTAACCAGTAATTTATAAGGTGTACAGTTCCTCACTTCTAGGTGTATTTTTTCCTTTACGGATTAAAGGAAAACTATACCCCCAAAATGAATACTTGAGCAACAGATAGTTTACATCATATTAAGTGACATGTTAAAGAATCTTATCAAACTGGAATATATATTTAAGTAAATATTGCCTTTTTACATCTCTTGCCTTGAGCCACCATTGGTCTGTGTGCTGCCTCAGAGATCACCTGACCAGAAATACTGCAGCTCTAACTGTAACAGGAAGAGATCACCTGACCAGAAATACTGCAGCTCTAACTGTAACAGGAAGTAGTGTGGAAGCAAAAGACAGAACTCTGTCTGTTAATTGGCTCATGTGACCTAACAAGTATGGTTTGTTGGTATGTTTGTGTGCATTGTGAATCATATGATCCCAGGGGGCGGCCCTTATTTTTTAAAATGGCAATGTTCTATTTAGGATTACCCAATGGCACATACTACTAGAAAAGTATATTATTATGAAAATGGTTTATTTACATGAAGCAGGATTTTAGACATGAGCTGTTTTATGCAATATCTTTTTATAGAGACCTACATTGTTTGGGGGGTTAGGTTTGGGACCTGTTATCTAGAATACTCGGGACCTGGGGTTTTCCAGATAACGGATCTTTCGGTAATTTAGATCTTCATACCTTAAGTCTACTAGAAAATCATGTAAACATTAAATAAACCCAATAGGCTGGTTTTGCTTCCAATAAGGATTAATTATATCTTAGTTGGGATCAAGTACAAGGTACTGTTTTATTATTACAGAGAAAAAGGAAATCGTTTTTTAAAATTTGGATTATTTGGATAAAATGGAGTGTATGAGAGACGGTCATTCTGTAATTCGGAGCTTTCTGGATAACGGGTTTCCGGATAAAGGATCCCATACCTATACCATATGCCCCATCCAAGGAAAAAGCGCTACAGACAGTAGCAAAATGAAGGAGGCCCTTATACCAGAATAAATATGTCTCAATTGGGCCCCGCGGAACCCTCTTCGCATTGCAGCAGTTACAAAAGGGCCACCCAGCAATAAACTCACAATAATTTATGTCCGCTGTCTTGTTAGTGATCATTTTTTATTGCTCCATCAGTTTCGGGATGTCGGACTAATCGCTTCCACGTTCCGATTAAAGGGGAGATTGAAACCACATGGGGGCATAGCCATCAGTATCAATAAGGTTTTCTCTCCCTTTAAATTGCCTATATGCCCTTCGGTTTACAGAGTCCTGCGGTTTTCGTTTAGTCTGTGATTTTTTTATTTTTATTATTCCTCATGTAAATACAGGCCTGTCCTCCAAAAATAAACACACACAATATGGAGTTGTCTTTGCTAATAATATTTCTTATCCACCCAATATCTCTGTCCTGAGGGCTATGTAGACAGATGAGGATTTAGTTACTAGACAAGCCTGGAGAACTAAAAGGCCACAATGAAAAATAGAATTAAAGGAGAACTAAAGCCTAAAAATGAATGTGGATACAAATTTCATATTTTCTATAGTGAACTTATTGCACGAGGCTAAAGTTTCAGCTTGTCAATAGCAGCAATGATCCAGGACTTCAAACTTGTCACAGGGGGTCACCATCTTGGAAAGTGTCTGTGACACTCACATGCTCAGTGGGCTCTGATTGGCTGTTGAGAAGCTAAGCTTAGGGCTCGTCACTAATTATCCAGCAGAAAATGAGCTTCCCTGGCTGTAATATAAGCTGATGCTACAGGTTTGCTGATTATTAAATTCTGATGCTAATTGCACTGGTTTCTGTGCTGCCATGTAGTAATTATCTGTATTAATTACTAATCAGCCTTATATTGTGACATTTCTATTCTATGTGTACTGTATATTGTGAGTGGGTCCCTAAGCTCAGTAAGTGACAGCAGCACAGAGCATGTGCAGTGAATCAGCAGAAAAGAAGACGAGGAGCTACTGGGGCATCTTTGGAGACACAGATCTTTACTGCTAAAGGGCTGTGGTTGCCTTGGGCTGGTACAGAAGCACAAAACATCACGTACAACATTTCTACCTGCTTCTTTAGTTAATCTTTAGTTCTCCTTTAAAGATCTAAAAAGCCCAGTGGTATTATGGTGGGTGCTATGCCACCAAGGCTGTAGAGTTCCTGATCACCTTCCCCAGGCTGCTGTTTAGGGGACCTAACGCTCAAATTCCCTGCCTGAGCACAAGAGAGTCAGTAGGAAGGTCCCAAAGTCTGATTTACAGCATCACTGACAAGCATGTTTGGTAGATATCCCATAGCACCATGAACCCTCATCACAGGTATGACAAATGGATATTAACTCATCAACTGTAGAGGCCAGTAGGTGAGACAACCACGATTGATGCAATTTTGTCCACCTTCACAAAGATATTTAAATGAGGGGTATTCAACTTGGTATCTTCATCTGGGAGGTGATCCCAAGACCCCAAGAAAGAAAGGGTTTTTCTCGATAACAGATCTTTCAGAAATCTGGATCTTCATACCTTAAGTCTACTAGAAAATCATATAAACATTAAATAAACCCAATAGGCTGGTTCTGCTTTCAATAAGGATTAATTATATCTTAAGTTCTCCATAGACGCGACGATTCTTCTTTCCGAACGACCGACTTTAGCGAAGTCCGACCAATCCTTCGAAATTATCGTGCGGTTAGTGGGATTCGAACGATCGTACATCTTATGATTTTTCAGCCGACATCTGTCAGGAAATTGATCGGCCAGGATAAAAAATCTTTGTCGGTCCCAGTGCAATCGATCTATGTTTGCAGGGCCAAGCAGGCAGCTCCCCTTTGTTTTCCTGGCAAATTGGTCTTTTCAGTTGATGGACAATTCGTACGATAGTTCCGAGAAAATCGTGGTCTCACGATGAGGATCTGATCTTTTAAAACATCTATGGCCACCTTTAGTTGGGATCAAGTAAAAGCTATTGTTTTATTATTACAGAGAAAAAGGAAATATTTTTTTAAAATTTGAATTATTTGGGTAAAATGGAGTCTATGGGGCAGATTCACTAAAGGGGAATTTTTCGCAAGTGACCAATTCGCACACATCGCACAACTTCGGCAGATGCAAATTCGCTACCACTACGCTAATTCACTGATATGCAAAGTTGCGTCGTGGGCGCTGAACGCTGCCAACTTTTCACTATCCTTCCGGATAAAGGATCCTATACCTGTACCATATGCCCATGCAAGGAGAAAGCGCTACAGACGGCAAAATGAAGGAGGCCCTTATACAAGAAAAATCAGGTGGCCTCTTGGTGTCCCATGGAGAGTCAGGTACCACGGAGTTAGGCCATTGGCTGTTGGTGGGATGCTGGAGGTTTACGGGTAGGACTACATGGACGTTTTCGGCGTGATCCGACTCGCTGCAACAAAATAGCAACAAATCACATGCAACGGAAATAAGGTAAGTGAATGCATTGTCGGATGGTGTTGCATCGTTAATCCGACACGACTATTGGATGCAGACGCTGTCGGATCAACACTGGGACTTCATCCGACATTTCCATTACTTACCTTATTTCCGTTGCGTGCAATTTGACTCCGGCGTTTTGTTGCAGCGACTCAGATTGCTGCCTGCACATGGGTTTATATTACCGGCCAACTCCGTGACTCCATAACAAGTAAGTACCAATAATGTGACATTGTCCAAATGTGATATCTGATTAAAGGGTAAGTAAACCTTAAGGGCAGAGACACAAGCTCAGATTTGGGGAGATTAGCGACAAATCTCTTCTTCTTCAGGGCGACTAATCTCCCTGAACTGCCTCCCGTCGGCTGGAATGTAAATCACCGGCACGATGGTAATCGGTGCACTTTGTTTTCCGAAGTTGCCTCACAAGGAAACTTCAGGCTACTTCGTAAAACAAAGCAATCCGAGTGCCATCTCACTGACAATTTAGATTCTAGCCGGCGGAAGGCAGTTCGGGGAGATTAGTCGCCCAGAAGAAGAGGCGATTTATTGCCGGGCGACTAAGTCTCCCCTAATCTGAGCTTGAGTCTCTGCCCTTAAAATAAATAAATGTAAAATTGAAGAAGGTGCCATTCTAAGCACTTTTGCAATGAACATTTATTATTTATTCTTTTTTCATTCCAAGATGTTCAAAAATGAACACTGATTGCAAATTGTCTCGGAATATCACTCTCTACATCATACTAAAAGTTCGTTTAAAGGTGAACAACCCCTTTAAGGCTTTCTGAGTAAAAATAATCCCTTGCAACAGTTGCTTGTGTATCAGTGAGTGATCCCTGTGACCCCCACTCCTGAGTCGGAGACATTGGCCTATAGCTTTTATTAAACAAATGAACAATGGGAGTAGTTAATATGGGCATATGTTTGCTACACACTGGCTCCTTCTAATACTCCCTGGCACTACGGAGCGGCACACAAGGGGCCTGTTTGCTGACTTCACGCCCTCTTGTCAGAGTTTTAATCTCGGGGGAATTAATTGGGCTGTGAATCATAAATTTGGAGCCTCGTTCTCCTGCTGGGGTGCGGGGGGGCCACAGAGGTGTCATTTTCAGGGAAAAGCCTGGTAGAAACGAGCTCCGACTCAGAATTTCCCCTATAATACACACTGGCCATTTTTATTTTTATAATGTATATTGTTATTACAGGTATGGGATCGTTATCCAGAAAGGCCGTCACCCACGGACGCCAATTTATCCGAATAATGCAAAATCCCTTTTTCTCTGTAATAATAAAACAGTAGCTTGTACTTGATCCCAACTAAGATATAATTAATCCTTATTGGAGGCAAAACCAGCCTATTGGGTTTATTTAATATTTATATGATATTCTAGTAGACTTAAGGTATGAAGATCCAAATTACAGAAAGATCCATTATCTGTAAAAACCCAGTGATTGCATCAGTGCAGGATTAAGAGTTGAGAACTAAAACTCAACAAAGAATTGGGATAGAGATGCTACACGTTGTGTTTGGGGCACTTATTTTACTGGACAGGTATAGGACCTGTTATCCAGAATGCTCAGGACCTAGGGTTTTCTGGGTAAGGGATCTTTCTGTAATATACTTTAAGGGCTCTTACACATGACCGTTCCGACCTGCGCTCCCCTGCGTTCCGTTTTTTGGCGTTCAGCCGCAGGGGAGCGCAGGAATAGACGCAAGTAATTATTTGAAATGGGGCTGTACTCACTCAGGCGCGTGTAGGCGCCGAACGCAGGTTCGGACGCAACATGCTGCATTTTTCCTGCGTTCGGCACCTACACGCGCCTGAGTGAGTACGGCCCCATTTCAAATAATTACTTGCGTCTATTCCTGCGCTCCCCTGCGGCTGAACGCCAAAAAACGGAACGCAGGGGAGCGCAGGTCGGAACGGTCATGTGTAAGAGCCCAATGTCTACTAAAGAATCATTAATCCATTAATTGTAATTAAATTAAATTTGGCGCTTTCTGGATAATGGGTTTCCAGATAACATATCCCCTACCTGTACTACATATAAGTCTGGCTAGAAATGCTTATCCAGAAAGTCATTTTTCAGAAAGCTCCGAATTATGGGAAGGCCATCTCCCAAAGACTCCATTATAACCAAATAATCTAAATATTTAAAAATGATTTCCTTTTTCTGTGTAATAATAAAACAGTATCTTATACTTGATCCCAACTAAGATATAATCCCTATTGGATTAAATTTGTTTATTTAATGTTTACATGATTTTCTGGTAGACTTATGGTATGACGATCTAAATTACGTCAAGATCCGTTATCTGGAAATCCCCAGATCCTGAGCATTCTGGATGACAGGTCCCAGACCTGTATTACATATTTATAAAGCGTCAACATACTGTATAAAGGGGTGTATCTGTTATATAGATATTACATTTTTGGGCCCTGGCCTGTAGAGCTTACAGTCTAAAAGACTAAAGTAATACTGTGCAAATACTGTTATTTTTGTAAACAGGTTATATTTATCTTTATATTTATCCCCCCACGAAAAAAGTCTATAAGGGGGGTTTATACTGCAATAGCAAAAAGTTGCTTAATGGTGTTAATCGTATAAGATTGTTTCCAAGAATGTATTTGCCTGAATAGAAAGATGAGTAATAAAAAGTAGCAATAACAATAAATTTGTAGCCTTACAGAGCATTTGTTTTTAGATGGGGTCAGTGACCCCCATATAAAGGCTGGAAAGCATCAGAAGAAAAAGGGAAATCATTTAAAAACTATAAACAATAAATAACGAAGACCAATTGAAAAGTTGCTTAGAACTGTCCATTTTATAACATACTAAAACTTAAAGGGGTACCGTCATGATTTTTATGATGTATTTTTTAATTCTAAATTAAACTGGTTACACTGCAATTAATTCCCTATACCAAGTAAAATGTAATTCCTAACCCAATAAGTGTATTATTTTTAGTTGTAATATTGGTGTGTAGGTGAATCTCAGGTAATTTTGCCTGGTCATGTGCTTTCAGAAAGAGCCAGAACTTTAGGACGGAACTGCTTTCTGGCAGGCTGTTGTTTCTCCTACTCAATGTAACTGAATGTGTCTCAGTGGGACATGGGATTTTACTATTGAGTGCTGTTCTAAGATCTACCAGGCAGCTGTTATCTTGTGTTAGGGAGCTGTTATCTGGTTACCTTCCCATTGTTCTGTTGTTAGGCTGCTGGGGGGGGGGAGAAGGGAGGGGGGTTGATATCACTCCAACTTGCAGTACAGCAGCAAAGAGTGATTGAAGTTTATCAGAGCACAAGTCACATGACTGGGGGCAGCTGGGAAACTGACAATATGTCTAGCCCCATGTCAGATTTCGAAATTAAATTCTTTTTGAATTCGAATTTTCAAATTCGAAATTCGACCCTTGATAAATATGCTCCTTACCGGCACATTTAGAATTTCGAATTCATGTGAGTTTTTAAAAACTCCCCCAAACGCATATAAATTTGAAATTCGAAAATTCATTTAAAGAAACGAATTAAATCAACCTGAAAAAGCAAATCGAATTCGATTCGTATTTAAAAAACTCAATTCGAGTTTTTTCTCCGATAAAATCTCAGGAAGGCTGTAAACAACTCCAAATTGATCCCTGGACCTCTCCCATTGACTTAAACAGCAATTCGGCAGGTTTTAGGAGGCGAATAGTCGCATTCGAGTTCAGGGCCACAGTATGATTAATCTCAAAAATCAAATTCAAATTTTTTTAAAAACTCTGATCGAATCTGAATAACTCCCTAGTCTAATTTGACCATAAAAAAATTAGAAAATTCTAATTTTCAATTCGACTCGTGATAAATCTGCCCCTTAGGGCTGAAACACACGGTGCGGCTTGTTCCGATCCGACACGATGAGAGGAAGCGGATGCGACGAGACGGATGTGCTGAATATAATGTAAGTAATAGGAATGTCGGACCTTGTCGCGAGGGGTGTTCCTGGCCCCTCCGCCGCCTGAGGCAGCAGCGGTTGCTGCTGCCCCCTCCCTCGTGAGCTTACCTTTTTGTGCCTGAGGGGGTCCAGTGGGGTCCTAGAGGGCGGCCGAGAGGGCCAGTACTTAAGCGCTGAGAGACGAACTGTGCTCTCTGGGGTAGAAGAGTCGAATTTCTGGTTTGAAAACCGGAAATTCGGCTCTTAAAGTACCAGGAGTGGCATTTTTGCCGCCCCTGGTATCTAGTGGGGCGCCGACGCCTGAGGCAACAGCCTCAACTCGCCTCATTGGCGAAGCACCCCTGCTTGTCGCTGAGTGTATCCGACACGACAGACTGTCGCCGCATGTTGCATCTTTATCCGACAGTCGTGTTGTGTTAGATACACAACATTTCTATTACTTACCTTATATTCGCATTTGTTGCCTCTCAGCGTATCGCATCGGAACAGTCCTTTGGATTGCCACCTCACCCCTTTAAAACTGTACACACATGGAATCCACAGCCTGCACAGCTAATTAGCAATTAATTTAGATGCATGCTGCAGACTAAACTGATTTAGGGTTCTTACAGACGAGCAGTTTTTACCTGCGCTCCCCTGTGTTGTTCTTTCTTCCATTCAGCCGCAGGGGAGTGCAGGAGTAGACACACTGAATCATTGTCAATGGATGCATGTAAGCGCCAAACGCAGGTTGGGACGCTGCATGTTGCATTTTACCTGCGTTCGACGCTTACATGCGTCTGTGTGAGTACAGCCCCATTGACAATAATTCAGTGCTTCTACTCCTGCGCTCCCCTGCGGCTGAACGGTAGAAATCGCAATGCAGGGGAGCACCGCTCGTCTGTAAGAGCCCTAAATCAGTTGAGTCTGCAGCATGCATCTAAATTAATTGCTAATTAGCCGTGTAGGCTGTGGATTCCATATTTTATTTCGGTTTTAATGGGGGTGAGATGGCAACCCTAATAACACTCCAAGTCTCCAGCAACAGATCCCACGTAGCCCAGAGAGCGGTGCATTCCTAAGCAATTCCAGCCAGCAGTGCTGCCTATAGAATGTGTACACAGACACATAAATACTGCTGCATAATGGATAAGCTGTGCACATTCTAAATATTTGTCTCAATCTGTTAAACACATGCGCCTAATTGAGTGACATATATTTCAGTGAATAACGGTGTCGAAAACTGTAACCTAAGCAATTCTTTATATAAATATATAGAAATCCTTATTGGAAGCAAAACCAGCCTATTGGGTTTATTTAATGTTTCCATGATTTTCTAGTCGACTTAAGGCACGGAGATCCAAATTACAGAAAGATCCATTATCTGCAAAACACCTGGCATCCTGGATAACAGGTGCCATACCTGTATATATAACCAAGCTTGTGTATACAGTGGGGGTCATTTGCATATCGTTATTTTGCCTGTTTCCCCCCTAAACACAAATTTGCGCTGCTCTGCCAGTATTTCCTAATTTTGAAATTCGCAGGATAATTTATTGCACACAAATATTTGCAGATGTTATGCAAAAAGCATTAACGTCAATTTGAATAGTGGCGGGTACATATAGGGGTATATTTATCAAAAAGTGAAGATAGAGATGACCACAGTCCAGTAGAGTGAAATTCCCCCACTCTCCATTAATTTCTATGGGATTTTTAAAAGATTATTTATCATTAGGTAAAAGTGAAAATTCATCCTTTGATAAATACGCCATTCAAAATCCCATAGAAATGAATGGAGAGCGGCGGAATTTCACTCTAGCGGACGGTGGCGATCTCTATCTTCACTTTTTGATAAATATGGCCCATAGACTTTATTAGAGATGTTGGGGAAATTCCTTGACGTGGCCACTTATTATTAAAATTGTCCAAGGAAACAAACCTTCTCAATTCCCCAGCATCTCCAAATCCAGAAAATACCTGTAACCCATCAGAGCAGTTCTCAGCTTTCCAACAAAAACACCAGGTTTGTTTGCTTTGCTCAGGGATCGGAAGGAAATCAGAGACAAACAAGAAATCCCACCGATCATCATCGTCTGACAAACTGTGCGGTGCCTGCTTCTCATTAGCCTAAAAGGTACAGCGATTCCAGAGAAATTTATCATCTGGAAATCATCCTTCAACCTGGCGGCTGATGAGACATTGCAGTAAAGAGAAAGTAACAAGAGAAAGGGAAAGCGAAGAGGAGGAATCCTCATGGCAGGATTAATAAAACATCCCTTAATGAATTATTATGGCAAATAACATTTCTTGTAATAAAAACAGTAATGTGTAAATTGCATAGAGTAGTTTCATCCCACAGGACTCCCAGTTATGCAGAACACTCAATGCAGCCGTCTTCCCACACATTGTAATATATGAGCCCCTCACAGCTGTCTATGGGGTGGTCTGAGCACCCAAATGCTCTCACACAGCAGCAGTTTCGGGTAGGAAAAGTGTGAAAAGCTAAAAATATACCGTTTAGCTTTTAGGGAGAGATGGTGCCTATAGTAACAGTGGGATAATAGTCTCTGGGAAGGGAGTGTGACTGTGGGATAGCAGGTATAGTAGGGAGAGATGGTGCCTATAGTAACAGTGGATAATAGTCTCTGGGAAGGGAGTGTGACTGTGGGATAGCAGGTATAGTAGGGAGAGATGGTGCCTATAGTAACAGTGGATAATAGTCTCTGGGAAGGGAGTGTGACTGTGGGATAGCAGGTATAGTAGGGTGAGATGGTGTCTATAGTAACAGTGGATAATAGTCTCTGGGAAGGGAGTGTGACTGTGGGATAGCAGGTATAGTAGGGAGAGATGGTGTCTATAGTAACAGTGGATAATAGTCTCTGGGAAGGGAGTGTGACTGTGGGATAGCAGGTATAGTAGGGAGAGATGGTGTCTATAGTAACAGTGGATAATAGTCTCTGGGAAGGGAGTGTGACTGTGGGATAGCAGGTATAGTAGGGAGAGATGGTGTCTATAGTAACAGTGGGATAATAGTCTCTGGGAAGGGAGTGTGACTGTGGGATAGCAGGTATAGTAGGGAGAGATGGTGCCTATAGTAACAGTGGATAATAGTCTCTGGGAAGGGAGTGTGACTGTGGGATAGCAGGTATAGTAGGGAGAGATGGTGCCTATAGTAACAGTGGGATAATAGTCTCTGGGAAGGGAGTGTGACTGTGGGATAGCAGGTATAGTAGGGTGAGATGGTGTCTATAGTAACAGTGGATAATAGTCTCTGGGAAGGGAGTGTGACTGTGGGATAGCAGGTATAGTAGGGAGAGATGGTGCCTATAGTAACAGTGGATAATAGTCTCTGGGAAGGGAGTGTGACTGTGGGATAGCAGGTATAGTAGGGAGAGATGGTGTCTATAGTAACAGTGGATAATAGTCTCTGGGAAGGGAGTGTGACTGTGGGATAGCAGGTATAGTAGGGAGAGATGGTGCCTATAGTAACAGTGGGATAATAGTCTCTGGGAAGGGAGTGTGACTGTGGGATAGCAGGTATAGTAGGGAGAGATGGTGCCTATAGTAACAGTGGGATAATAGTCTCTGGGAAGGGAGTGTGACTGTGGGATAGCAGGTATAGTAGGGAGAGATGGTGTCTATAGTAACAGTGGATAATAGTCTCTGGGAAGGGAGTGTGACTGTGGGATAGCAGGTATAGTAGGGAGAGATGGTGCCTATAGTGACAGTGGGATAATAGTCTCTGGGAAGGGAGTGTGACTGTGGGATAGCAGGTATAGTAGGGAGAGATGGTGCCTATAGTAACAGTGGGATAATAGTCTCTGGGAAGGGAGTGTGACTGTGGGATAGCAGGTATAGTAGGGAGAGATGGTGCCTATAGTAACAGTGGATAATAGTTCTTCTGGGAAGGGAGTGTGACTGTGGGATAGCAGGTATAGTAGGGAGAGATGGTGCCTATAGTAACAGTGGATAATAGTTCTTCTGGGAAGGGAGTGTGACTGTGCGATAGCAGGTATAGTAGGGAGAGATGGTGCCTATAGTAATAGTGGATAATAGTCTCTGGGAAGGGAGTGGGACTGTGGGATAGCAGGTATAGTAGGGATAGATGGTGTCTATAGTAACAGTGGATAATAGTCTCTGGGAAGGGAGTGTGACTGTGGGATAGCAGGTATAGTAGGGAGAGATGGTGTCTATAGTAACAGTGGATAATAGTCTATGGCAGTGATCCCCAACCATTAGCTCGTGAGCAACATGTTGCTCTCCAACCCCTTGGATGTTGCTCTCAGTGGCCTCAAAGCAGGAGCTTATTTTTGAATTCCAGGCTTGGAGGCAATTTTTGGTTGTATAAAAACCAGGTGCACTGTCAAACAGAGCCTCAATGTAGGTTGACAATCCACATAGGGGCTACCAAATTGCCAATCACAGTTATTTGGCACCCCAAGAACATTTTTCATGCTACTGTTGCTCCCCAACTCCTTTTACTTCTGAATGTTGCTCACAGATTCAAAAGGTTGGGGATCCCTGGTCTATGGGAAGGGAGTGTGACTGTGGGATAGCAGGTATAGTAGGGAGAGATGGTGTCTATAGTAACAGTGGATAATAGTCTCTGGGAAGGGAGTGTGACTGTGGGATAGCAGGTATAGTAGGGAGAGATGGTGTCTATAGTAACAGTGGATACTAGTCTCTGGGAAGGGAGTGTGACTGTGGGATAGCAGGTATAGTAGGGAGAGATGGTGTGTATAGTAACAGTGGGATAATAGTATCTGGGAAGGGAGTGTGACTGTGGGATAGCAGGTATAGTAGGGAGAGATGGTGTCTATAGTAACAGTGGGATAATAGTCTCTGGGAAGGGAGTGTGACTGTGGGATAGCAGGTATAGTAGGGAGAGATGGTGTCTATAGTAACAGTGGATAATAGTCTCTGGGAAGGGATTGTGACTGTGGGATAGCAGGTATAGTAGGGAGAGATGGTGTCTATAGTAACAGTGGGATAATAGTCTCTGGGAAGGGAGTGTGACTGTGGGATAGCAGGTATAGTAGGGAGAGATGGTGTCTATAGTAACAGTGGATAATAGTCTCTGGGAAGGGATTGTGACTGTGGGATAGCAGGTATCGTAGGAAGAGATGGTGTCTATAGTAACAGTGGATAATAGTCTCTGGGAAGGGAGTGTGACTGTGGGATAGCAGGTATAGTAGGGAGAGATGGTGCCTATAGTAACAGTGGATAATAGTCTCTGGGAAGGGAGTATGACTGTGGGATAGCAGGTATAGTAGGGAGAGATGGTGCATATAGTAACAGTGGATAATAGTCTCTGGGAAGGGAGTATGACTGTGGGATAGCAGGTATAGTAAGGAGAGATGGTGTATATAGTAACAGTGGATAATAGTCTCTGGGAAGGGAGTGTGACTGTGGGATAGCAGGTATAGTAGGGAGAGATGGTGCTTATAGTAACAGTGGATAATAGTCTCTGGGAAGGGAGTGTGACTGTGGGATAGCAGGTATAGTAGGGAGAGATGGTGCTTATAGTAACAGTGGATAATAGTCTCTGGGAAGGGAGTGTGACTGTGGGATAGCAGGTATAGTAGGGAGAGATGGTGTCTATAGTAACAGTGGATAATAGTCTCTGGGAAGGGAGTGTGACTGTGGGATAGCAGGTATAGTAGGGAGAGATGGTGCCTATAGTAACAGTTGGATAATAGTCTCTGGGAAAGGAATGTGGCTGTGGGATCACATGAATAGGAAGAAGAGACGGGAACAACAGGGAAAAGCAAAGAGAGCAACACTTTGCTCTCTTTTTATGATGGTCAGCCTATATCCCTTGTTTGAGCGATGATCTTTCACCTGAAGGCTGTGCGGTGGCATTATTCAACAAAAACTAAAGGGCAATCAGCTAAACAATCCACATTATAGTCTGTTGTGTTCCACCCACCACTAAAGATGGCTCTGGGATAGAGCAATGGCTTCTCAAAGGAAAGAAGAACCAGTAAGAAACTGTAGAAATCGGAAACTCGCTAAACGGTATAGAAATGATCAAACACTGAGCACAGTCAATCCCAGAAGACACATGGATCCCGGGCTCAGCAACCTCTATGATTAGCCACAGAGCGGCCATTCAGTAGGTGCATATAAGCATTTCTATTTAATTATGTTTCCTTCTAAATTCAGAATTCCCATAAGCCCATGATACCTGTTGGCTCATACTTTGTGAGTCTCTTGTTCTTTTTTGGTCTAGTCTAGAAGGAAAGATCTTCTCCAACCAACTCAAACAGCCCAGGAATTCAGAGGGTCTTACTACATGAGCCATTAAGCTTTTCAGAGCTCACTGAATCATTCCAGTGCAGGAATTTCCTTCTAAATACATATAAAATTAGGGATTTTAGAGTTAGTCACGGACCTCTTTCAGTCACACGGCGCATTTCATCGTAAATTTGGATTCGCCGTCACTCAAAGCTGTGGGAGCAAAACACCAAAGAAGAAACCCGGCTGCCATCAAAGGTTCTGATTCTGACTGTTCTAAAAAAATTAGAGATTTCATGAACATGAAATGAGGGATTTTTACATAAAATAAAGGGGGTTTGTAGGGGGCTGAGAAACAGCTGTTTGGAAGGAAACTTGGCAAGAGCAGCTGAATAATATAGAGAACAGACTTACTTGAGATAATCTATTTTGATGCAATGTGATATACAAACTTTTAATTTAGTACATTATAAAAAGACACATAATATACATATACTGACAGGCAGGTCAGATTAAATCACTTTTAAAGGAAACTCAGAATCTTCATTGGGCGAGTACTCATTGGCAAACACAGGGGATCTTTCACTTAGGGTCGGTATTCGATTCTCTTTAACGTTCCTTCAAACGCCCCTTTTCTCCACTTTTGTCCCATATCTATTCAATTAGTTGTGAACGTGTAGAATGTAGTGGAGATATAGTGGAGGATTCTGTCCATCTGAAATTAATCACAAATGTTGGGAAGTAATTCCAAACCCCCACCTAGGGGGTATTAGATCAATAGAATGGGGGTAGAGTAAAGGTGGCCATACAAGTGTCTATAAAAGCTGCCAACAGACCATGTCGGCAGCTTATTGGCCCGTGTATGGGGCACCCCGACGGGCTTCACCGATCGAGATCTGGCCGAAAGTCGGCCAGATCTCGATCGGATGGGACAAAAAATCCCGTCGGATCGCAGCCACATCTATTCGTTGATTCGGTCCCGCGATCCGACCGCCCATTGCTATTTGTTAGGATCTGATCGTTGGGCCCTAGGGCCCACGATCGATCAGCCCGATATTGCCCACCTCAAGGTGGGCATATCGGGGAGAGATCCACTCGTTTGACGACATCGCCAAACGAGCGGATCTCTCAGTGTATGGGCACCTTAAAATGGGGATGGCTGATAACTACAATTAATGTATGTGCCATAACATTGGAAACATTTGGTTGCTGCAGGCACCAATAATAACCAATCAGCAATAAGCTTCTACTGGTCTACTGCGGCTATTTGCTGTAATAAAAGCAATCATCTAATTGGTTGATTTACGTTTCCAAAGTGGTGCAATCTTTACAGTGTTAATGCAGACAGGGTCGGACTGGGCTGGCGGGAAACCAGGAAAAAAAACGGTGGGCCCAGCCAGCCAAGAACCAATCTCTGTCGGCACACCCCCAGGCCGATGATCTCCCTTCTCCAAAGCGCTGAAGATAGGTTTAATTTATGTATGCTCTGAGGAGTTTAAGGTAGGTCTTGGCAGCCCCTGTAGGGGGGTGCGTGGGTGCTGGGGCCCTGGGCAGCAGCTCTGGTGAACCCTACACCCACCAGTCCGACCCTGAATGCATACCATAAAATGACCAGCAGATGTGAGATATTGTTCTTGAGTTTAGCTGTAGGTAGAATGCTGGTTGGAGGACCACAGGTTGGACTTCCTAAGTATTAGATGTTCAGTAATGCTTCATTAAGTTACTGGTTTAATGTGTGGTTCCATGCCCAACTGTATTTATGGCTTCAACACTGAAACCATCAACATCTATCTACAAGGTTTACCATTCGAGAAGAACAATGATATACCTGTTGCTCTTTGGGTAGACCACCCAACTTATCAAGCTGAGGAATCAAGCTCCATAAGTGGTTGGTAAATACTTCAAAGGTAGAAATTGAAGACAATGAGCAAACTTAGGGTACTGTTCCTACTGAATTGTGCTTAGTACAGGGGAATACCTATGCTGCCATAGTTTTATGGGATCTCTGTACAGACTATTAGCAAACTTAGGGGCTGTTCCTGCTGAATTGTGCTTAGTACAGGGAATACCTATACTGCCATAGTTTTATGGGATCTCTGTACAGACTATGAGCAAACTTAGGGACTGTTACCAATGATCTGTGCTTAGAGTTGCACACAAGGCCTGGAGATGTATGTCTGGCACCCCAAATTAATATAATGACCAGCAAATATTTTTCAACAACAGGAAAGTCACAAGCAGCAGGATCATCCTATTTGCTATATAGATTACAGAGGAGGCATTGGTTAATAAGAATTTTGGCAGCGTCTTGGGTGATAAATGATGGTATTTTGGATATGTTCCTTAGGTGGAAGTGACATGATTTGATAAGTGACTGGATATGAGGAGTGAATGACAGGGCAGAATCTAGGATAACCCCAAGGCACCGGCAGGGCCGCCATCAGGGGGGGACAGGGGGGACAAGCGTACCGGGCCCGGGCATGAAGGGGGGCCCGGCAGCGCTGCATTTTTTGAAGATCCGGGCCCCCCTTACGAGCGCCCGAGCCGTACGTCTTCCCTCTGTGCTGCCGAATGCGGAAGTGCCGAAAAGCCGAAGCCGATGCGCCGAAAAGACCCGAAGTCACGGAAAAAGCCGAAGTCACGAAGCGCCGAAAACAGCCGAAGTCCTGAATCAGCGCAAAGACCCGAAGTCACGAAAACAGCCGAAGCCGAAGTCCTGAAGCAGTGAAAAGACCCGAAGTCACGAAAGGAGGTGAAGTTGAAGTACTGAAGCCGTGAGTTCAATTCTACTGAACACCAGTTTGTGTATTTTTTTTTTTTTTAACCTCCTGGCCACCAATGTATTATTTTAATATTCTATAGGCCCCTGCAACCAATCTTTTTTTTTAAAACATGTTTTTTTGGGGCCCCAATTTTTTTTTTAACTCGTAAGGGGCCCCTGACGCCAATGGTTTTTTTTTTTTTCAAAAAATTTTTTTTTTTTTTTTAATTTTTTTTTGGGGCCCCAATTTGTTTTTAACTTGTAAGGGGGCCCCTGCCGCCAATGTTTTTTTTTTTTTTTTTTTCAAATTTTTTTTTGGGGCCCCAATTTGTTTTTAACTTATAAGGGGGCCCCTGCCGCCAATGTTTTTATTTTTTTTTAAAAAAAAATTTTTTTTTTTTTTTCAAATTTTTTTTTGGGGCCCCAATTTGTTTTTAACTTATAAGGGGGCCCCTGCCGCCAATGTTTTTTTTTTTTCAAAAAATTTTTTTTGGGGCCCCAATTTGTTTTTAACTTGTAAGGGGGCCCCTGCCGCCAATGTTTTTTTTTTTTTTTTCAAAAAAATTTTTTTTTTTTTTTCAAATTTTTTTTTGGGGCCCCAATTTGTTTTTAACTTATAAGGGGGCCCCTGCCGCCAATGTTTTTTTTTTTTCAAATTTTTTTTGGGGCCCCAATTTGTTTTTAACTTATAAGGGGGCCCCTGCCACCAATTTTTAAAAAAAAAAAAATAAAAAAATTTTAATTTTTTTTTTTTGGGGCCCCAATGTATATAAGGGGGCCCTGACCATCAATAGCTTTTTACAACTTGTGTGGGGGGGGTTACTTTTTTAGCGCTGATGTCTGTGTGGTCTTTTAACTGCGATGTGGAGTGGGCGGGAAATGGGGTGGAGCTTGGTCGTCAGTGTGGGCGGGGCCCAGGGGGCCCCAAAAATTTTGTTGTACGGGGCCCCGTGATTTCTAATGGCGGCCCTGGGCACCGGGCCTGGGGAGAGGGGGTGATAGTGGAATTGTTAACTATGATGGATACTTCGGGGATGCTACTGGTGTTAGTTGGAGGAAAGAGAACCATTTCAGTTTTAGAGAGGTTTAATTTAAGGTAGCGTTGCGACATCCAGGTAGAGATAGCAGACAGGCAGGAGGAGACGCGAGTTAGGAGTTCTGGGTTGAGATCAGGAGATGAGAGATAGATCTGAGTATCGTCAGCATAGAGGTGGTAGTAGAAACCATACGAATTTAATAATTTGCCAAGGGAGGAAGTGTAGAGGGAGAATAGTAATGGTCCCAGGACAGGGCCTTGAGGAACTCCAACAGAAAGAGGTAGGGGAGAAGATGATACTCCATTGTAGGAGACAGTGAAGGAACGATTGGTGATGTAAGAAGAGAACCAGGACAGGGCTGTGTCACGAAGGCCAAGCGACTGGAGGGACTGGAGGAGGAGAGGGTGATCTACAGTGTCAAATGCGGCTGAGAGATCAAGCAGTATTAGTAGTGAGAAATGATTGTTGGCTTTAGCGGTTAAAAGGTCATTAGTTAGTCGAGTCAGGGCAGTTTCCGTGGAGTGTTGTGGCTTAAAACCAGATTGTAGGGGGTCCAGCAGGTTATTGTCAGAGAGGAATGAGGTTAGTCGGTTGTAGACTAGGCGCTCAAGTAGTTTAGAGATGAAAAGTAGCAGAGAGATAGGTCGGAGGTTGTCAAGATTGGAGGGATCAAGAGAGGGTTTTTTCAGAATGGGGGTGACAAGAGCATGTTTTAGTTGAGAAGGAAACAGTCCAGTTGAGAGCGAAAGATTAAATAGGTGAGTTAAGGCTTTGATTAGACCAGGATTGGTATTGCGGAGAAGTTTTGAGGGAATTGGATCAAGCGGGCAGGTGGTAAGGTGAGAAGAGGCCAGAAGCTTTGAGACTTCCTCATCAGTGACAGGGGTGAAGGAGCACAGGAGAGACTGGGGAGTGTGGAGGGAGGGTGGTGGAAGTCTAGAGGGGTTGAGTAGTGTAATGTCCCTTCTGATAGTGTCAATTTTGTTTTTGAAGTGCTCAGCAATATCTTGAGCAGAGACAGATGTGCATGGAGGGGGTGGAGAAGGGGAAAGGAGAGTGTTAAAGGTGGAGAAAAGTTGTGCTGGTTTTTTAGAAAGGGAGTTAATGAGTGAAGTAATGTATGTTTGTTTGGCTTGGAAGAGGCTGGTGTTAAAGGAACAATAACACCAAAAAATGTAAGTGTTTTAAAGTAATGAAAATATCATGTAGTGTTGCCCTGCACTGGTAAAACTGATGTGTTTGCTACAGAAACACTACTATAGTTCATATAAACAAGCTGCTGTGTAGCAATGGTGGAAATTGAAGAACGGCTATATGGCACAGGTTAACTAATGGATAACAGATAACACCATTAGACAGACAGAGCTTATATGCTATCTGCTGTGTAACCTGAGCCTTTTCTCCTTTGAATGGCTGCCCCCATTGCTACACAGCTGCATATTTATATAAACAATAGTAGTGTTTCTGAAGCAAACACAGCAGTTTTACCAGTGCAGGGCAACACTGCATTATATTTTCATTACTTTAAAACACTTTTATTTTTTGACGTTACTGTTCCTTTAAAGGAGCACAGGGCAGATTTGTAGCTCCAAAAGTCTGATTCTGAACGGGATTTGCGCCAGTGACGCTCAAGTGCACGTGAGTGTCTTTGGAGCGCTTTTGTATGAGCAGTATGCCAAGGTTGAAGTGGTTTGGGTCTAGAACGTTTAGTTTATATAGGAGCAAGCTCATTTAGGGCAGTGGTGAGAGTACTATAGTAGACAGAGGCAGCCACATTAGGACATGAGATGGCTGAGATATTAGAGTGAAGAGAGTCAAAGGAAGAAGAGAGATGTGACACGTCTACATGTATATTATTCTGTCTTGTTTGCCATATCTTCACGCTATACTTTATGATGCCGAGTAAAGAATGTTGGCATGGGTTACAAGGTTCATTTATTAGGAGTCGGGCACAATGTACCATGCCACTTCCTGGAAAAAGCCAAAAAGTTGCACCAATGACAACTTGGGTCCATTGGTATGTATATTATTCATAACATATTAATGCAAAGTTAAATAAAGGCAAACTGATGTAGTCTGTAGCTGTAACTGAGGCTAAAGGCAAACTCGCACGGTTAAAGGTGCATGATGCTGGCCTAGCTAAAAAACAAAGAGCCTTTTTCCTGGCCTGGTGAAGGTCAAAGGCCACACACAATGGCTAGACAGAAAAGTGAAAGCCAAAGGCCACTCAACAGATGCTAAACTAATGGAGGTCAAACATCCCATGATGTTGCCTGGAGGAAGACATGGGTCACAAACAGTGTTGTAAAGGAAGTTGAGACCCGAAACTAAGCAGAGGATAACGGACCCATGCAATTGTCTATGGGATGAAGACTCCACAGATTGGCTATACTGTATGTAGTACACAAACATTAGAACACAATAATAGCACCATTTATTTAGAGTTATTATAGAACAATATTTTGAAAGTTTACTCCCTTCTGCATGTACAAAAACTCATTATTATAAATATTAAGTGTGTGGGAACTACTTTCAGTGGGTCTCTGGGTTCTTATAGGTGGAAAGTATGGGCCAGGGCTTCCCAAGGTACTAAAGGTGGCCATAGACATAGAGATTCACTCGTTTGTCAATGTCGCCAAACGAGCGGATCTCTCCCCGATATGCCCACATTGAAGTAGGCAATGTGGGGCTGATCTGATCATGGGCCCTAGAATCATAATGGATCGCGGGACCGCATACATGCATACATACGGTCGAGATCCAAAGGGATTTTTGTAACCTGCCCGATCGAAATCTGCCCGACTTTTGGCCTGATATTGATCAGGGAAGCCCGTCGGATGGCCCCACACAAGGGCCAATAAGCTGCTGACTCTGTCTGTTTTTATCGGCCCGTATATATGGGGGCCTTAACTCTGGAACTGAAACTGAACCTTTCAAAAACAGAACTCATTATATTTCCTCCAAGATTTTCCCCTGTCCCTCAGATATCACTCACTGTAAACAACAACACCTTTCACTCCACCACACAGGCTGCCTAGGAGTTATACAAGACTGGCATCTGTCTTTATCACCACACATTCAAACACTTGCAAAATCTTGTCGTATTCAACATTGCCCAAATACGACCATATCTCAGTTCTGAATCAACCAAAGCACTTATTCAGTCTCTCATCATCTCCCGCCTTGATTACTGCAACCTACTCCTCACAGGTATTCCAACAAGTCACCTTTCACAACTCCAATTTGTTCTAAATGCGGCTGCTAGACTCATTCATCTGTCTCATCTCATTCAGTCCACAATTTGGGCCTCCCTTAAGGGGAAGCAACTTTTTAGTATGATGTCCATAATATGGACTCTTCCATTATCAGAGAGAAGTCGTGTATCAGTGTCCGTCCCATCTGCATCACATCTCCAGCAGCTTCCAGCTTCCACCTAAGAAGTCAATGAAATCCCTTGCCGAGGGTTTGGGAAGTGGTGTTAAGAAGCGAGTGTATCATTGGTGGGAATCATCCGTCCACAGAAAGAAATGCGAGAGGCTCATTCTGCTCAAAAAACTCAATAAACAAATGTTCGGATTAAAAGGGGCTTCAGGCTGAGAGGTCCTGGGAAGCAGAGGAGCATTATAGGGATGGAACATATAAGAACTCCAGGCAAGAGTGCCCATGGTACCCTGTACTTTCCCAGCTACAATGTAAAGTGACACTCAGTAAAACTGTCACTTCCATATCATGTTTTGCTTTCGGCACACATAAAAATGATTTTTGGTTGTATGTGTTTCCTAATTAGTGATTCTATTCATAAAGCTTTTATTAGAGTTCCGCCTTATCAACCTTTACAGTAGTATTGGAGATCGGTCATTGTAGTACCAATGTTTATCTCCTTGAGCAGTTTTCCTTGATCACCACTTTCACAGAATCATGAGAACTTTGGCTAAAGATTTGCAGAAATGCACATGATTATGTGAAAGTAGTGATCAAGGTGTGCAGCTTTTAAGCAACACTAAATTATCTCAGACGTACCCCTAGTCCACCCTACTACACCTTACCCAAATTAAAGGCCAGCCCCACACTATTTGGATCTGTTAATAAACCTAGAGATTCTATGATAAGATTTCAAATGTGCTGCCTGATGTAGAGACTGATATTCTGAGACAATTTGCAATTGGTTTTAATTTTTTATTATTTGTATTCTTTTTTGAGTTGTTTTTTTTATTTAGCAGCTCTCCAGTTTGGAATAATAGCAATCCGGTTGCTAGGCTTCAAATAACCCTAGCAACTATGCATTAACATACCTCCCAACATTTTGGAAACAGAAAGAGGGACAAAAAGATTTACCATGCGGAGCGCGGCGGACATTTATTTGCCCACGCCCGTTGTTGTGGCCACACCCCCTAATTACCATGTCCATTTTACAAAATGAGTAGCAAAGGGCCTAAATAGAAAGATGACTACTAAAAAGTAGCAGTAACTAAAAATGTGTAGCTTTACAGATAGGCTTGTCAGCCAGGTTTTTTGAAGTGCTTCCCAGGTCAAAACTGCCTGCCCAGGTTTCCAAATTAGTAAAACTGGGCAGGATTCCCTATGATTGGCGTGGCGATCGGCATATATATATAAATACATATACATGCATATCTATATAAATATAAGTTAACTTAAAGGTGAAGCACCCATATAACTGAGGGACTTCAGCTGACCTAGCGGGTTAACCAGGCATCCCTAGAGAGGACGTGGCATACATATAAATAAAATGTATTGTGACATTATGACTCTGTACTTCTGTATTATTAGACTTTTTTTTTTAATGAGATTTTTTTGGGGGAAGGTGGGCAGCCTGACAAGATAGGAAACACAAGTATCTCCACCCTCTGCAGGAAGAGAATTCACTCCCTTTCCTTCCGTTATCTTTTCCGGCCACTGAAAAGGAAATCTGGAACAGGCGGAATGACTCAGGAATCCGTCCAATCACAAGGGCTCATTGTGACTTGAGACCCAGAGGGAACACGTTTTCTGGGCGTGAGTTGCTTGCTCTCTTTTTGCACATTTTGTAAGAGTTATCTACCGTGTATCCTGTGCTTGAATGGCTGCCCCCATGGTTGCACAGCAGCTTGTTTATATAAACTATAGTAGTACTTATCTGTTATCTACCGTGTATCCTGTGCTTGAATGACTGCCCCCATGGCTACACAGCAGCTTGTTTATATAAACTATAGTAGTACTTATCTGTTATCTACCGTGTATCCTGTGCTTGAATGGCTGCCCCCATGGCTACACAGCAGCTTGTTTATATAAACTATAGTAGTACTTATCTGTTATCTACTGTGTATCCTGTGCTTGAATGACTGCCCCCATGGCTACACAGCAGCTTGTTTATATAAACTATAGTAGTACTTATCTGTTATCTACTGTGTATCCTGTGCTTGAATGACTGCCCCCATGGCTACACAGCAGCTTGTTTATATAAACTATAGTAGTACTTATCTGTTATCTACTGTGTATCCTGTGCTTGAATGGCTGCCCCCATGGCTACACAGCAGCTTGTTTATATAAACTATAGTAGTACTTATCTGTTATCTACTGTGTATCCTGTGCTTGAATGGCTGCCCCCATGGCTACACAGCAGCTTGTTTATATAAACAATAGTAGTGTTTCTGAAGTGAACAGATCAGTTTTACAAAGTGTAGGGTAACACTGCATTATAATTTCATTACTTTAAAACACTTTCATTTTTTTGGTGTTACTGTTCCTTTAAACCAGCACATCCCTTTAATAGGTTGCAGCAGTCAGAAGGAAAAGTGAGGCTTCTGTATAAGGGCGAAGAGTGTGAGAAATGCTCACAAGATATAAGTAAAGACACGTCTGAGTGATAGACAGTGAGGAATGAATGAAATAAGAGACGGAGGCGACTAAATAAACGCCACACGGTCTCGGAATGGAAACAATCGGATTGTTAACATGCGCAGGGGGGCACCCTCTGGCTGGGGTTAAGGGTAGGGTAGGACATAGAGGAATCACAGGGGAAAATGCTGTGAATGTGGGTTCACTGGCAGTTAGGGGTGAATACACGCGGGTTTCAGTTATTCTGTTCCGCCAGTTGGTTGAGTTAGCGGCTGTCATGCATATACCACTATCCTGCCAACTATGTCTGGAACAACACTTTCTGCTACTGCAATTCTCCTCTGCAGGGCCTTCACTAGACAAACAACTTATATATATATATATTATATTAAAATTCAGGCACCAGGTTCATGCTGAGCCCCCTGCACAATGGGAAGCATCACCCCCCCCCAACCTGACATGTATGAGCAAGTCTGACAATCTGATTGGCTGTCAGTCAAAGTCAGACATTCTGCATTCAGGGACATTATAGCAGACACATATGAGCCCCACTAACAGCTGCTATTAGATTGTTACCTCTCAATGGGCACTGAGAGAAATCACAGGTGACAGTTAATGCCTGTAATGACACTTATTTATGACTTTATGGCCCCCAGACCCACATTGTCCTGTCAATCATCTGCAAAACATGTCAGCCTTAAAAGGTACAGCTGCTCCCGCTGGAAACTGTGATTTATGGCAGCTGGAAGAGGTCACGAGTTTAAAGGGGATGTAAACCCAAAAAACAACATTTTGCCTAATTAATAAAATTGCATTTCTAAGCACGTTTTCCAAAATATATATATATTAGACATCTTCAGTGGTTTTATAGTTAAGTGTAATTGCTGTTGAAAGTGGAAAGTCCTGCTCTTAAACAAAGTAGCAGAAACCAGTGCATTAACAGACATGCAGAAGAAACTATGTAGAAGATGAAGATGATTAACAGTAGGGATGCTCCGAATCCACTATTTTAGATTCGGCCGAACCCCCGAATCCTTTGTGAAGGATTCGGCCGAATAACCGAACCAAATCCAAACCCTAATTTGGGGTGGGAAGGGGAAAATAATTTTACTTCCTTGTTTTGTGACAAAAAGTCACGTGATTTCCCTCCCCATCCCTAATTTGCATATGCAAATTAGGATTCGAGTTCGGTTTGATTCGGTTCCGAATCCTGGCCGAATCCCAAACCGAATCCTTAATTAACAGACCTATGAAGCTTGACTTCTGAAAAATTGGGACAAATAGAAAGAGCCAGACGAATGCTACCTTCAATATCAATGACATTTACAATTAACTTTAAAGGGGAACTATCGGGAAAATCAAAATGTAATACAAGCTTCATCATACTGAAATAAGAAACCTTCTAAATACAATGAATTAAAAATTCTGTACCGTTTCTAAAATACACGTAATCAAGTTTATATTCACTATTCCTCTCTCAGCATTCTGTCTTCATGTAGCAGTTGGGTGTCAGATATTCATTGACAGTTAGATCCAATATATCTTATAGGGGGGCTCCTTTTGCCTAGAAGATGTATTAGAGCTCACTCTATTAAACTCACCAGACATCATGTCTCTCTACATGCAGGATTTGTGCAAAAGTTATTTTGTTAGATTTTGTTTGTACTGGAATCAGTTATTTGAGTGAGTTCTGCTAGGAGAGGAAGCCCCCTATAAGATATATTGGAACATTCACCTGACACCCAACTGCTGCATGAAGACAGAATGAAGAGAAACAGATGCTGAGAGAGGGAGAGTGAAAATAAACTTGATTATTTCAGAAACAATGCAGAATATTTAATTGAGTGTATTTAGAAAGTTTCTTATTTCAGTATGAGGAAGCTTAGATTCAATTTTCATTTTCGCAAACGTTCCCCTTTAAAAACCAATGCAATTGTTACATTGCAACATTGCTCAGAATCAAATTTATAGGGTTTATATACCCTTTAAAAGTGTACTGTTGTTACTTTATTAAACCAACGGCAAAGCGAGTGCCTGTGTGTCTGTTACAAGTGGCTCCCATGGCCTTTGTACGTCACCCTGCACAACCAGGACAGAAATCCCTGCCATAAAGCAAGGCAGTGCTGTTGCAATCAGAAAATGGAACAAGTACCAGAAAATACACTTTGCCTAAAACGCTACTACTCTAACAACTATTACACATTCTTCATTGCACATTATTCAGATCCCTAAATCTAAAAGAAGTGGAGTCGCACCTACCACACACGAGAGTATCTGCACAGTTATAGGAGAGATGTCCACTTACCTGGTTGGCCATATAAATTGTCAGCAGCCCTCTCCTGTGAAAACAAATTAAAATCAGTCAATTCAAAATAGGGTAAAAATTAAAATGACAGCCCCATCTATATAGGAGCTGTGGATATCCACGTTAGTGATGTGCGGGCCGGCCCGATACCTGCGGGACCTGTGGGTCCTTTAAGGAATAAAGACTTGGGGTTATGGTGGGACAGTGGCAGCAGGATCTGTGACATCAGTTGGTGGCCCCCATGATGTCACTGCAATACTGTCCTTCTATAGGCCAAGGACTTCCAACTGTTTTTTATTCCTGAATATTAATTTGGCAGCAAAATGCAGGCGTGCTCAAGTCTTAGTGTAAAGGGCAAGTTTTCCAAAGTTATTCTTTTTCTTCCTGGAAAGAGAAAATGTGGCTTCCAGGCAGGGGATTTCTGGAGGATACAGCTGCAGGGCACAGAGGATCATTAAGGAAAACGTGACTGTGAAAAATGTTCTGTTTCGCTCCAAACACTCACAGATAAAAATAAACGATGGAAAAAACAGACTGACCGCGCATTGTACTGCCGTATCCTGCGTTGCTGATAGATAGGGCAGTTTAACAACTGTCAGCTCATTGGCAAAACAGAAAATATGCAGAAGGTGCACGTCGGGAAACCAGAGAAGCAGCAATCGGCAAATCATTTAATTGGTCACTGGGAACCTTGGAGAATTCAGCGTATCTCCCAGCATTTTGGAAATAAAAAGAGGGACAAAAAAAGTTGCTACGCACAGTGCAGCAATTTTTTGTCCACGCCCAATTGTGTGGCCACACCTCCTAACTACCAGGTTCATTTTACAAAATTTGGCAGGTTATAAAAGTTTGAACATATTTCTGTGGTTTTTTTCAGTTATCACAGTTTTGTTAATGAAGGTGAAATGCCCATTAAGCTGTGAGTGTAACTTCTGCAAAGGGACCTGTTATCTTATATTGTTACAATTACTTGCTATTTGCTTTTTTTTCATGAAATTGTTACAAAAGTATCTTATCTGCTGCTGTGGCTGTTCTGGGCTCTCTGCCAAAAGCCAATTAAGTTAGAAACGTTGTTTCTTTTTCTGGCTGTTCAGTGCAGAGAAAAACGGGACTTTCCAGTACAAATGAGGGACTGCGGGTTGAGTTGTCAAAAGAGGGACTGTCCCTCTAAAAACGGGACAGTTGGGAAGTATGCATTCAGCAGCAGCTAGGGTTGCCACCTTTTACTAGATTTTTACCGGCTGGTGGGGGTGGGAACAAAAAGGGACGGAGTGTGATGTCAAAAGGGGCGGGCTGTGATTTAAAAGGGGGCAGGGCCGAGGAGATTTCAAGACGGAGAACAAAAGTTAAGTTTTCAGGTTATTTGGGGCAGGTCGAGGGGACTTTGTAAGGGTATTACAAATTTACCAGCAGCTACATTGCCAGTAAATTTGTAATACCGGCCCTGGCAGGTGTTTTACCGACTAGGCCGGCCAAATACTGACCGGTTGGCAATCCTAGCAGCAGAACCATATACAAATGTGGGGTTCCCTGTGGGGGTAGGTTGAATAGTTGCTGGGGGGACCAAATTTAATACCATTAGGGTGAGAAGGGATCCCCAACTTTTCTGTACATGTGAGCAGATGCAGAAAGAATTGGGGAGCAACACAAGCATGCACAAAGTTCCTGGGGTGCCAAATAAGTGCTGTGATTGGTTATTGGTAGCCCATATGTGGATTGGCAGCCTACACAAGACTCTGTTTGGCAGTACACTTGGTTTTTTAACCAAAACTTGCCTCTAAGCCTGGAATTCAAAAGTAAGAACCTGCTTTGAGGCCACTGGGAGGAAAATCCAAGGTGTTGGGGAGCAACATGTTACTCATGAGCCACTGGTTGGGGAGCACTGCAGTAGAGTGTGTATTGCTAGAACCCCAGCTTGGAGGCTAATTTGGGTGAAATTTGCTGTCTTAGCTATTCCTGGCACTATAATAGATCAGTATTTTCACTTATATATGTTGCTTTGTTATAATTTAATGGGGGCAGACTTCAAAAGGGCTTGAAGCAAAAACTCGCCTCATGCGGCATCGTAACTTGAAGAGCCGAATTTCCGGTTTTCAACCAGGAAATGTGGCTCTTCTTTCACAGGAAGTGCATCACAGCTCTTCGTTGGCATTCCCAGGAACTATTTTCATGCTTATGTTGCTCCCCAAACCTTCTTACATTTGAATGTGGCTTGCGGGTGAAAAAGGTTGAGAATCCCTGGGCCAGAGTATGATAAATCTTGAAAATCCAATTCCAGTTTTTTTTAAAAACTCAAATCGAATTTGAATAACTCCCTAGTGGAATCTGATCGTTTTGACCATAAGAATTTCAAATCTGAATTTCAATTTGACCCTTGATAAAACAGCCCCATAGGTTGGGAATCCCTGGACCAGAGTATGATAAATCTCGAAAATCCAATTCCAATTTTTTTAAAAACTCGAATCGAATTTGAATAACTCCCTAGTGTAATTTGATCGTTTTGACCATAAGAATTTCAATTAGAATTTTCAATTTGACCCTTGATAAATCTGCCCCATAGGATCGCCCAACAATGTCTCCTATGCAAATCAGCCCATAAACTTCTCCAGGTTGCTCAGATCCAGTAGGTAACATTGTGGCTAATCAGAAAGAAATTGTGATAAGCGATAAAGCTGTGCCTGCATGGGTTCCTTCAGCTACTACAGTTTCCTCCCACAATAAATAAAAACAGACTCCTGATAAAACTATCCTAGAGTGTGTGAATGTGATAGGAATTTAGATTGTAAGCTCTACTGGTGCAGGGACTGATGTATAATCTCTGTACAGTGCTATGGAACATGTTGGTGCTATATAAAGTAGGGATGCACCGAATCCAGGATTCGGTTCGGGATTCGGCCAGGATTCGGCCTTTTTCAGCAGGATTCGGATTCGGCCGAATCGAATCCGAATCCTAATTTGCATATGCAAATTAGGGGCGGGGAGGGCAATCACGTGACTTTTTGTCACAAAACAAGGAAGTAAAAAATGTTTTCCCCTTCCAACCCCTAATTTGCATATGCAAATTAGGGTTCGGATTCGGTTCGGTATTCGGCCGAATCTTTCACGAAGGATTCGGGGATTCGGCCGAATCCAAAATAGTGGATTCGGTGCATCCCTAATATAAAGGATAATATTAATGGCTAGCGAGGGCCCCGGACGGACTATATGAGCTGTGGGAGAACCTGGGATTGTTTTGCCGTGAACCAGTTGTAAAAACATTGTGAGTGTGTAAATGTCATGGTGAGAATTGTTGTTCTAGTGTCGCACGACAGGACAAAACAAACTTTACTGGCAAACTTGTGACTAAGCAGTTTCACTGAAGAAAAGATACAGAGTTTCAGGGCAGGAGCTTCTCAAATAAATGGCTACGGGCAGAGACACACGTAGAGGTTTGGGGAGATTTAGTCACGCGGCAACAAATCACCTCTTCTTCGGGCGACTAATCTCCCCAAACTGCCTTCCCGCCGGCTAGAATCTAAATCCCAAGCAGGGGGGGGAAACTCGGGAGCGATACGTTTTCTGTAGTCGCCCGAAGTTTCCTCGTCAGGCAACTTCGGGTGTCTTCAGAAAACAAGCGATCTGAGTGGCATCCCGCCAGCAATTTACATTCTAGCCGGCAGGGAGGCAGTTTGGGGAGATTAGTCGCCCCCCAAGAAGAGGCGATTTATAGCCGGGCGACTAATCTCCCCGAATCTCCACGTGTCTCTCTACCCTAAAGGGGAACTCAGCCTACAGTTTTTACATAATGAAAGAAGATATAATTTAAGACACATGTCAATACACAATGACTTCACAATGGAAATGTAATTGCAATTCAGAATCAGAATGTGTCTGAATGTGTTTCCACTCTCAAGACTTCTGGTTCTGACTCCTGAAACAATGTAGCAAAAGCAGCTGATATAAAGAAGAGATGGAAATAGAGAACAGAAAGGGATAAACTAGGGATGCACCGAATCCACTTTTTTGGATTCGGCCGAACCCCCGAATCCTTTGCAAAAGATTCGGCCGAATACCGAACCGAATCCAAACCCTAATTTGCATATGCAAATTAGGGATGGGAAGGGGAAAACATTTTTTACTTCCTTGTTTTGTGACAAAAAGTCACGTGATTTCCCTCCCCGCCCCTAATTTACATATGCAAATTAGAATTCGGATTCGGTTCGGCCGGGCAGAAGGATTCGGCCGAATCCGAATCCTGCTGTAAAAGGCCGAATCCTGGCCGAATCCCGAACCGAATCCTGGATTCGGTGCATCCCTAGGATAAACAAATACAGGTATGGGATCCGTTATCCGGAAACCCCTTATCCAGAAAGCTGTAAATTATGGAAATGCTGTCTCCCATACAATACATTATAATTAAATAATCCAAATGTTTAAAATGATTTCCTTTTTCTGTATAATAATAAAACAGTAGCTTGTACTTGATCCCAACTAAGATATAATTAATCCTTATTGGAGGCAGAACCAGCCTATTGGGTTTATTTAATGTTTATATGATTTTCTAGTAGACTTAAATGGGTTGTTCACCTTCAAAACACTTTTTTTAAGTTCAATTGTTTTCAGATTGTTCCCCACAAATAAAGACTTTTTTAAATTACTTTCCAATATTTATTTTTTACTGTTTTTCCAAAATCTAAGTTTAAAGCTGAATGTTTGTGTCTCTGGCATTTGAGTCTGGCAGCTCAGTAATTCATGTGCAGACTCTGAACTGTTACATCTCTGGAGTATTAGTAACTATTGTATCAAGTCTAACAGCTGCCTGTAATGAAACCCAGAGATTCTGCTCAGCAGGGAGAAAGATAACAAATGTATCAACTAAATGTATCAATTTAGAACAGTTTACAACCCTGTAGCATCAGCTTATATTACAGCCAGGGAAGCTCATTTTCTGCTGGATAATTAGTGACGAGCCCTAAGCTTAGCTTCTCAACAGCCAATCAGAGCCCACTGAGCATGTGAGTGTCACAGACACTTTCCAAGATGGTGACCCACTGTGACAAGTTTGAAGTCCTGGATCATTGCTGCTATTGACAAGCTGAAACTTTAGCCTCATGCAATAAATTCACTATATAAAATATGACATTTTTAGTCATATTAATTTTTAGGGTTTAGTTCTCCTTTAAGCCCTGATCTGCCTGAATCGTATCTAAAGGTGGCCATACACTATAAGATCCGCTCGTTTGGCAAGATCGCCAAACGAGCGGATCTTAACCCGATATGCCCACTAACGGCTGGGCAATATCGGATGAGTCAGAACGTTTGGCCCTGGGGCCGAACGTTCGGATTACAATAGTACGAATGGGCTCCGACGGGTCGCAGGACCGCATCAACTATCCGATGCGGTCCTGGATCGTACAAAAAATAAAACTTGACCAATCGATATCTGGCATATTTTTGGCCTGATATTGATCGATAGGACCCGTCGGGAGCCCCCACACATGGGCAGATAAGCTGCCTAATCGATTTAAAGGACCAATATCGTCAGCTTTAATCTGCCCGTGTATGGCCACCTTCACCCCTTTTCTTCACTGATCCCTCCAGAATTTGCTCATAGTCCACCCGATTCATTCACTTTGTCCTCTCATGTCAACACCCCACACCATTGCCTGCCCCCTCATGTCACCACCCACCACAGTCCAGGCGTTAAGAACATTTTTGGAAAGTGGCGTAACTAGATGTAACTGGGCACCACAGCAAATTAATTTTAGGGCCCCAAAATATCTAGAGGTTATCCTGTTTTCCCAGTATATGTTGAAATTGCCCATTCATTAGGGCCTCGTGGGGGTCCCTGAATCTCCTGGGTCCCCCTGCAGCAGCAAGATCTGCTTCCTCTGTAGTTACACCCCTGAACCCCAGAGCGAGCTGGTTCCAAGGTAAAGGCTCATGATGCAACACGAAGACTATACAAGGTCGCTTCTTGATCCATCCTATAATCTGCCCTATTTCACTTAAACCCCACACTAGTGATGTGCAGGTCGGGTTTTTTCCAACCTGCACCTGCCAACCTCCACCCGTGCCCGACTTCCGGCTTCCCTAAATAGACGCTCTGACCTGTCCCGCCGATGATGTCACAAAAGGGGCGTGGTGAGCAGACACACGCCTATAAAGCCAGAACCCGGCAGTTGAAGGTGAAGGGCAGGGAGAGTTCGTCCTGCACCCGCCCGCTAGTGATGTGCAGGCTGGCCCAATACCCCTGGGACCCACAGGTCGGTGGGTTCAGGCCGACCTCTTCTGGGTAGCGGGTGGGTGCGGCTTAAGCTCTTCTCACTCTTCTCCCCGCCTGCGACCTTCCAAATGCCGGCTTCCGGGATGAATTTTTATAGACGTGCGCCTGCTCACCCCGCCCCTTTATGACATCATCGGCAGGGCAGGTCGGCGTGGGCCTATAAACGGAAGTCCAGTCCAGACCACACATAACTACCGCCTGCCACCTGCAAAGGGGGGTGCGGGGTCGGCCTGAACCCAACCGACCCACAGGTAAACCCACGGGTATCGGCCCGACCCGCACATCATTACCCCACACCCTTTGGTTCCACCAATCAGGAGTCTTAAGAGACTAGGAAGAGTCGAATGCATGACTGGCCCCAAGTCTGAGCTCTAAGAACTCCATAACCACATGTTTCTAATAAATACAAGAACCTACAGTATCTCCCAGCTGTACTCATTAAGCAACAAACTGACTAACATCTGGGGCCCACACCCTGTACAATGAATTTTATTTTATTTATTGGCCTGTGCACATATTGGACATATATTTATAGCAAATTTAGTGAATGATTTCCAATAAAAATGCATTTGGAGGAAACCAGAGCACAAATGTACAACTGGCAGATAGAGACGAGCTGTGTAACACATCCTGCCATAGAAACTTTACATAAACAGGACATAAACGACATGAGAATAGGATGAATCACCAAGTTATTATTATTATTATTATTATTATGTTATTATGATATGCATCAGAGGTCACAATGGAGCTCAACAAAGAATCCTCAGATTTCCTCAGACCCGGACCTAGGACCCATATATAATTCTATTAGTTATATTAATCTTTATGCTGCAAAACATCCGCTGGGGAGAAATACATTCAAGAGTCACACTGAGCATTTATGAAATTATCCTCTGCCGGCAGCCAACCTTACCATGGAAAGTGACCTTTTGTTTCATTTATAAATCTACCCCAAATATATCCCTGCAAATAACACTGGTGTAAAAATGACCCCATCTTTATATGTACATTTATATACTGGGCCTATTGGATGAGTAAGTGTCTAACCAACAGGACTCAGAGGCAAATAAAAAATACAGATTGAATAAAATGTAATGTAAAAAGCAAACTGCTGCTATTCCACCCCCAGTATTATCCCACTGTTACTATAGACACCATCTCTCCCTACTATACCTGCTATCCCAGTCACACTCCCTTCCCAGAGACTATTATCCACTGTTACTATAGGCACCATCTCTCCCTACTATACCTGCTATCCCACAGTCACACTCCCTTCCCAGAGACTATTATCCACTGTTACTATAGACACCATCTCTCCCTACTATACCTGCTATCCCACAGTCACACTCCCTTCCCAGAGACTATTATCCACTGTTACTATAGACACCATCTCTCCCTACTATACCTGCTATCCCACAGTCACACTCCCTTCCCAGAGACTATTATCCACTGTTACTATAGACACCATCTCTCCCTACTATACCTGCTATCCCACAGTCACACTCCCTTCCCAGAGACTATTATCCACTGTTACTATAGGCACCATCTCTCCCTACTATACCTGCTATCCCACAGTCACACTCCCTTCCAGAGACTATTATCCACTGTTACTATAGGCACCATCTCTACCTACTATACCTGCTATCCCACAGTCACACTCCCTTCCTAGAGACTATTATCCACTGTTACTATAGGCACCATCTCTACCTACTATACCTGCTATCCCACAGTCACACTCCCTTCCCAGAGACTATTATCCCACTGTTACTATAGGTACCATCTCTCCCTACTATTACTGCTATCCCACACTCACACTCCCTTCCCAGAGACTATTATCCACTGTTACTATAGGCACCATCTCTCCCTACTATACCTGCTATCCCACAGTCACATTCCCTTCCCAGAGACTATTATCCACTGTTACTATAGACACCATCTCTCCCTACTATACCTGCTATCCCACAGTTACACTCCCTTCCCAGAGACTATTATCCACTGTTACTATAGACACCATCTCTCCCTACTATACCTGCTATCCCACAGTCACACTCCCTTCCCAGAGACTATTATCCCACTGTTACTATAGGCACCATCTCTCCCTACTATACCTGCTATCCCACAGTCACACTCCCTTCCAGAGACTATTATCCACTGTTACTATAGGCACCATCTCTCCCTACTATACCTGCTATCCCACAGTCACACTCCCTTCCTAGAGACTATTATCCACTGTACTATAGGCACCATCTCTACCTACTATACCTGCTATCCCACAGTCACACTCCCTTCCCAGAGACTATTATCCCACTGTTACTATAGGTACCATCTCTCCCTACTATTACTGCTATCCCACACTCACACTCCCTTCCCAGAGACTATTATCCACTGTTACTATAGGCACCATCTCTCCCTACTATACCTGCTATCCCACAGTCACACTCCCTTCCCAGAGACTATTATCCACTGTTACTATAGACACCATCTCTCCCTACTATACCTGCTATCCCACAGTCACACTCCCTTCCCAGAGACTATTATCCACTGTTACTATAGACACCATCTCTCCCTACTATACCTGCTATCCCACAGTCATACCCCAAAGGCTATTGCCAGTTTAGTTAATGTGGTTTGTCTCCCAAGAACCCAGTGCACACTGCAGCATACCTACACAGGTACAGGATCCGATATTCAGAAACCCATTATTCAGAAATGTATTAATTATGGGAATTTCATCTACCAAAGACTCTATTTTAATCAAATGATTGAAATATTTAAAAATAATTCGCTTTTCTCTGTAATAATAAAACAGCACCTTGTACTTGCTCCTAACTAATGTCCCATACCTGGAGGTACAAAGTAGGTACCATGCAGAATTTGGATTACATATGTGGACACAATTAAAAGGATAAAGACAGGACTATTTTGTGGTGTGAGTCTACTAAACACGTTGTTCAATACCCCCCCCCCAAGCAATTAACAGTGAAGAAATGTCCAGCTGAGACAAAGTATAAATGTTGTGAGAAATAACAGAGCAACACAAACAATAGCAGTCTCTGCCTGTATAATCCATGTCTGTGTTATATTGTGTTATTAGGAAAGCTAATCTGCTCCTGTCGCTTTGAACTGAACTTTCCACCGCTGCTTCTCAGCTGGACACCAACTGTCAGAAGGAAATTGGAGGGTGGAAAAGATTAAGGAAGATTTAAACATCAGCGGAGAGTCACAATGGCAGATACACATCTCACGTTGTGGTCGCACTTTCTTTTGCATTGTGTTTGGCCTGATTCAGGAGGAAGGACACTCTTAGTGCAATATGAGTTTATTTATTGATAGGGGAGCTGATTTGCCTTCAATTGTGGTCAAAATGGTTCCTGATTTAATTTATTTGTATATTTATTTGGCCCAGTCACAGCCTTCTCTAGATGTGACTCTAAAGAGCAAATTACCAAAAATATAGTTGGTCTGCAGCTGGAACAACCCAAGCTGAGCAGGTAGAGAAACACTGATATAAGTGCCACGTACAAAACAGATACATCATTAAATGGTTGTTTGCCTTTAAATTATTTCTAGTATGATGTAGACCTTGATATTCTACGACAATTTGCCATCAGTCTTCATTTTTTTATGTTTTTTCAGTTATTTAACTTTTTTGTTCAGCAGTTCTCCACTTGGTATTTTAGCAGATATCTGATTGCTAGGGTCTTATTTACTCTAATCAAACAGTAGTATGAATGAGAGAGCTGTGGCCTCACAGAGCAATAGTTTTTAGCTGCTGGGGTCAGTGACACCCCCTCCCCCATTTGAAAGCTGGAAAGAGGCAGAGGAGGAAGGTAAATGATTAAAGGGGCTGTTCACCTTTAAAGGAGAAGGAAAGCTACTGAAGCAGTTTATTGTCAACAGATTAGCCACAATAGTGCAAGCTATAACACTATATTATTCTTCAGAATACTTTACCATACCCGAGTAACAGCTCTGTTTGTTTAGGATAGCAGCTGCCATATTAGCTTGGTGTGACATCACTTCCTGCCTGAGTCTCTCCCTTCTCGCTCATAGCTCTGGCTCAGATTATAGCAGGGAGGGGAAGAGAGAGAGGAGCAAACTGAGCATGCTCAAGCCCTGCCCTGGAGGTTTAAGCTGAAAACAGGAAGTCTGATACAGAAGCCCATGAGTACACAATAGAAGGAAAGAAATGTGCTGTTTCTTTTGACAGAGGACTCAGAGCTACATTACTTTGAGGGTTTACTGGTGTATTTATATAGACATTTCTGATAAAGCTTAATTAATTTTAGCTTTTCCTTCTGCTTTAAATTAACTTTTAGGGGCAGATTTATCAAGGATCGAATAGAAAAATCTAATTTTTAAATTAGAATTTTGGCGTCTTTTCCTTTTTCAGGGTGATAGCCTGCAAAAGTCCTTACATTTTTTTTGGGTAACCGGGTTCCCCCATACATTTTCTAACATATGGCACATAAACTATAAACTCTATTGACTTTATTAAGGTTCCCTGGGCTTGTGTAATGTATTTTCTGCAACATATACGTCCATATGTTTTTCCGCCGTATGCAAATTAGCCTGAGCGAAGACTTCTAACGTAGTTGCGCTAGGCATAATTGAACACTAGCACATCTTCGCTTGATTACCGAAGTAACGATAGCGAAAATTTGCCAGCATTCGGCACCCTGGACGCAACTTCGCATTTTAGTAAATTAGCGATGTTTGAGCGAATTTTCGCCTGGCGAAGTGTAGCGATGGGTACGAAGCTGTCGCTTAGTAAATTTACCCCATTCTATCCAAATAACCCAGATTTTTAAAAATGATTTACTTTTCCTCTGTAATAATAAAACAGTAGCTTGTACTTGATCCCAACTAAGATATAATTAATCCTTATTGGAAGCAAAACCAGCCTATTGGGTTTATTTAACGTTTACATGATTTTCTTGTAGACGTAAGGGGTTATTTATCAAAATCCGAATTTTTCTGATTATTTAAAATAAAAAAAGTCTGACCAAACTAGTCGGATTTTCAGGCTAATTCCAGTGCAGAGCAGACCACGTAAACATCCAAATAGGATAGGGACCTCTCACATTAACTTATATACAAACTCAGCAGGTCTGAGATGCACGATTTTCTGATTTTTTTTTGCATCCTCAGGGTATAATAAATCTAGAAAAATTTAAGTTTTTCAATTTTTTTTCCACTAAAAATCAGAACTTAAAAGGAAAAAAACCTTGAATTTTTCAAGTTTTTTGCATTCGGACTTTAATAAATAACCCCATTAAAGTATGAAGATCCAAATAACAGAAAGATCCATTATCAGGAAACCCAAGGTCCAAGCATTCTGGATAACAGGTCCCATACCTACTGTATATCAGTGGATGGGAATCTGCACGGGTCTTTGGAATACAAGCAACAGCCCTGGTATGAAGTCAGATTTGTTTGGACCTTGCTAAGGCTGCTGGGATTTGTAGTTCTATAAACCTACTCAGGTTAAACCCCCCTTGCTCAGTAAGAGTTCCACAAACTGGGTTTATCCTGAATATATGTTTCACCAATTTTCATGACAAAATACATTTATTGAAACTGAAAGTAGTCATAATTTTTATGATTAAAGTATAGTATTCATATATTATTATTATTATTATTATGAACCGCTCCTTATCCATGCCTCCCAACATTTTGGAAACAAAAAGAAGGACCAAAAAGATTTGGCGCGGGTAGTGCGGCAAAAATATTTTACCACACCCATTTTTGTCTCCACACCTCCAATTACCATGTCCATTTTACAAAATTTGGCAGGTTATTAAAGTTTGAACACATTTTCTGTGGTTTATATGTGTTATTACAGTTTTGCAAATGAAGGTGAATTGCCCTTTAAGTGTGTAAGTTCTTATCTTATCTAAAACTGTTACAAAAGTATGTTAAGTGTTATTCTGGGTTCTCTGCAAGAGCCAATTAAGTTAGAAATTTGTATCTTTTTCTGGCTATTCAGGGCAGCAGATCAAAGAGAAACTAGGGACATATCAGTACATATCTGGGACTGCGGGTTGAGCTGTCAAAAGCGGGACTGTCCCGCTCAAAACGGGATGGTTGGGAGGTATGCCTTATCACAGAGTCTGATGGGGCTCCAGCTGGAGGAACTTGTTTATACAGATTAGGATGCACCGAATCCAGGATTCGGTTCGGGATTCGGCCAGGATTCGGCCTTTTTCAGCAGGATTCGGATTCGGCCGAATCCTTCTGCCTGGCCGAACCGAATCCTAATTTGCATATGCAAATTAGGGCGGGAGGGAAATCGTGTGACTTTTTGTCAGAAAACAAGGAAGTAAAAAATGTTTTCCCCTTCCCACCCCTAATTTGCATATGCAAATTAGGGTTCGAATTCGGTTCGGTATTCGGCCGAATCTTTCGTGAAGGATTCGGGGGTTCGGCCGAATCCAAAAAAGTGGATTCGGTGCATCCCTAATACAGATAAGGGATTTGTCTGCCGTTGGGATCTTCATACCTTAAGTCTACTGGAAAATCATATAA